>JARQOD010000009.1:74281595-74347604 GCA_033576555.1 Oophaga sylvatica
CCTGTCAGGTATATATTACTGTAGATATAGACTGTATGGGCTCCTGTCAGGTATATATTACTGTAGATATAGACTGTACGGGCTCCTGTCAGGTATATATTACTGTAGATATAGACTGTATGGGCTCCTGTCAGGTATATATTACTGTAGATATAGAATGTATGGGCTCCTGTCAGGTATATATTACTGTAGATATAGACTGTACAGGCTCCTGTCAGGTATATATTACTGTAGATATAGACTGTACGGGCTCCTGTCAGGTATATATTACTGTAGATATAGACTGTACGGGCTCCTGTCAGGTATATATTACTGTAGATATAGACTGTACGGGCTCCTGTCAGGTATATATTACTGTAGGTATAGACTGTACGGGCTCCTGTCAGGTATATATTACTGTAGATATAGACTGTACGGGCTCCTGTCAGGTATATATTACTGTAGATATAGACTGTACAGGCTCCTGTCAGGTATATATTACTGTAGATATAGACTGTACAGGCCCCTGTCAGGTATATATTACTGTAGATATAGACTGTACGGGCTCCTGTCAGGTATATATTACTGTAGATATAGACTGTACGGGCTCCTGTCAGGTATATATTACTGTAGGTATAGACTGTATGGGCCGCTGTCAGGTATATATACTGTATGGGCTCCATGCATAACCCCTAGGAGCAAACACAGACCCACAGTTGTGCATTAACCCTCTAGGAGCACACACAGACCCCACAAGCGTGCATTAACCCCCTAGGAGCACACACAGACCCCACAAGCGTGCATTAAACCCCTAGGAGCACACACAGACCCCACAAGTGTGCATTAACCCCTCGGGGCACAATCAGACCGCACAAGCGTGCATTAACCCCTCGGGCACAATCAGACTGCACAAGCGTGCATTCACCCCTCAAACCCCACTACACAGCCCCAAGTATTAGGCTATGGTTCCACGGTCCGGAACCATAGCGCTTTTGACGGAGCGGAAATTCCGCTCCGTCTAAGCCCGCCCCCTTTCTGACGCGCGCTCTTTCCGGAGGTGTTCAGGACACCTCCGGAACACCTCTGGAAAGAGCGCAGGGCTACATAGCCCTGTGTTAATTATGTTGCGGCGACGCACCGTCGCCGCAATACGCGAGGACATGCTGCGGTCTGAAAAGACGCGCCGCATGTCCGTTTACGCAGGTTTGCCACCTGCGTATTGTTACGCATAGTGGAGACGGGATTTCTTGAAATCCCCTCCACTATGCTGTAACATCTGGACGCTGCGTGTTTGGCGCTGCGCCAGCGCACAGCGCCAAACACGCAGCGTTTCCTGACCGTGGAAACTCACCCTTAGACCCAGTCAACCAAAAATCTAAGGAGACATTAACCCATTAATTAATAAATCCTCCTATGTGTCACTGAGGACTCTGACCTCAGATTTCCCTCCTGCAGCAAACAGACGCCGGCATCAGACTGCAGAGACCAATGTATAATGTCTGCTTCTCTTCCTGGCTTTGCAGAACACGCCCCCGGGAACGATGTCACACCTTGAAAGAGCCCATACAGTCTAGTATGTGGCATGTGCGTCGCAGCCAGCCCAGAAGCACCTTTTAAAGGGGCGGCTGATGCTGATGCCCTCATCTTGGCATGGCGCGCCCCTGCTCCTAGGGGGGGGGCAACTGCCCCCCCTTGCCCCACGGTGGGTACGCCCATGATGTGAGGTCTTTGTGTCTCTCCCAGTAATATAGGCTGGATGTGAGGTCTGTGTGTCTCTCCCAGTAATATAGGCTGGATGTGAGGTGTGTGTCTCTCCCAGTAATATAGGCTGGATGTGAGGTCTGTGTGTCTCTCCCAGTAATATAGGCTGGATGTGAGCTCTGTGTGTCTCTCCCAGTAATATAGGCTGGATGTGAGCTCTGTGTGTCTCTCCCAGTAATATAGGCTGGATGTGAGCTGTGTGTGTCTCTCCCAGTAATATAGGCTGGATGTGAGCTCTGTGTGTCTCTCCCAGTAATATAGGCTGGATGTGAGGTCTGTGTGTCTCTCCCAGTAATATAGGCTGGATGTGAGCTGTGTGTGTCTCTCCTAGTAATATAGGCTGGATGTGAGCTCTGTCTGTCTCTACCAGTAATATAGGCTGGATGTGAGCTCTGTGTGTCTCTCCAGTAATATAGGCTGGATGTGAGGTCTGTGTGTCTCTCCCAGTAATATAGGCTGGATGTGAGCTCTGTGTGTCTCTCCTAGTAATATAGGCTGGATGTGAGCTGTGTGTGTCTCTCCTAGTAATATAGGCTGGATGTGAGCTCTGTGTGTCTCTCCAGTAATATAGGCTGGATGTGAGCTCTGTGTGTCTCTCCCAGTAATATAGGCTGGATGTGAGCTCTGTGTGTCTCTCCCAGTAATATAGGCTGGATGTGAGCTGTGTGTGTCTCTCCCAGCAATATAGGCTGGATGTGAGCTCTGTGTTTCTCTCCCAGTAATATAGGCTGGATGTGAGCTCTGTGTGTCTCTCCCAGTAATATAGGCTGGATGTGAGGTCTGTGTGTCTCTCCTAGTAATATAGGCTGGATGTGAGGTCTGTGTGTCTCTCCCAGTAATATAGGCTGGATGTGAGCTCTGTGTGTCTCTCCAGTAATTTAGGCTGGATGTGAGCTCTGTGTGTCTCTCCCAGTAATATAGACTGGATGTGAGGTCTGTGTGTCTCTCCCAGTAATATAGGCTGGATGTGAGCTCTGTGTGTCTCTCCCAGTAATATAGGCTGGATGTGAGCTCTGTGTGTCTCCTCCTTACCTACAGACTGTTTTCTCTGCTCTCCATAGGACAAGTTAGATACTTTTTCCCCTCTATGCACAACTCTCTCTCTCTTTCCTGCTACTCTCTAACCCCAATTATTATGGAGGGGAAGAGCAGAAAACCAGGAGCTGGAGCACTGATATATTTGTGTCATTTTTGCAGATCAGAGAGTTTGACGAAAGGACTCAGGATCCCTGTGAAGGTGAACTTATACACAGTCCTATCAAGTACCAGATTTCATCATCCGTCTGATTTTGGATATTCTTCACATACAGTAGCTTGTCCCTTACTAGCGAGTTTTATATTATTTTCAGTGACTACCAGTTTTATATTATGGGATATTTGATAATCCGGCCGATATTATATTTTATGACCGCGGGATGATATAAATTTTGCCGCATTGAAATAAAACTTTATATAAACTTTTTACCCTTTGGTTTTTAATATTTTTTTCTTTGTGTTGTTTCTTTAAAGCGATATCCCTTAAACTAACATCCACTTGACCCTCTTGAGTGAGTAAAGGGCCCTGGTATAATCAATGTTTGCACAATGTCTTATTGGTTACATGTGTAGAGTTTCCTCCGCGCGTCTCCGCACACAGTGGGTCGGTGGATGTGTGGCCTCGGCGTTCGGTGAATCCATGTTTGATGATGAAACAGTTCAGGTTTCCAGTGGTCAGTAAGTGCATTATAGATAACAGAGAACATAAACACGGAGCTGCGGCCCGAACCGCTCGCTCTGTGCAATTTTCAGATCATATGATAAGTAATGGTTACAGAGTGGAGAAATCCATTTACCAGGAATAGCGAGGCGAAACACAACATTTTCCTACGCCAGACATGCTATTACCGAGCCGCACAGCTACATATTTCTTCTTTTATTTATATAAAAAAACACTGCCGGCTTTATTTGTCTTAAGGGGACATTCACTTTACTAATTATATATATATATAAAATTCTAAAGTGAAAACTTTTAAAAAATATAATTTTTTTTCTCAAGGTTTAATTTTTATTAATTTATTTGGATTTTTCATTATATTTCATTTTAAATTGTACTGAAATTTATTTAGAATTTTAGAAAGTATTTTTTTTAAATCATTTAATACAATATCATTTTGAATAGAACATAAAAGTAATTTATTATATTTTTTTTTTAACAAAACTCAAGGTCATACCATAATATTAATATTTGATGAAGTCATTAAGGAAAAGGTTGAACGTAAAAAAATTCATAACCATCCCAATTTGTTATTGGTTTCCAGCGCAAGAAAGGCAAAACGACCATTATTTTTTTTAATATCTGGGAATGTTGACTTAAGGGATTGAGATCTAAGAAATAAAAAAATAAAATGTTGAATTTCTTGACAGTCTGCATGGAAATCTTTTAATTACTATTTTGGTGTAGACGGCTCAGTAGTTTTGGATCTTACACGGGGGGCAGAATATTGTGGGGTCTTTAATGTCTGTTTATCACAAACATATTCTGTTATTTTTTATATAAGTTACTGTCAACAATCGACTCAAAATTAAAATTTGCCATAAGATAAAAATAGGCAAAATGGCTGATTTCGAGCGTAATCAACAATCATAAGCTTTTCTGGTGAAGCGAGTGATAGTTTGACTTTTTTTTTTCTTTTTTTTTACTATTCATTCAAGCGATGAACATCCTCGGCCCTCCTTTGTCTTACATGTATGGGGGCCCTAAAGCCAACTTAAATGAGCTGATAATCAGAGAAAAACACATTTTCCCAATTATCGATCCACACTTGTCCGTCGGGTGATCAGATCGTTGAACCCACGCAAACTTGGGAAGAACATACACAGAACTGTTGCCTTTGGTTGGATTTGCGAGGCTATAGAGGACAGATAAGAAAACAACCTTCCGGTTTCTTTTTGAGTCATTATGAGTCACCATGATGACCCAATAGGCTCAAAAATAGGACCAAAATGGAGAAAAACTAAGCCTTTTGGACCTGAATCCCATCTAATCCATTCCCGACCTGCCTCACAACAACAAGCCTGACGGTTGATCATTTCTTCATGGCCAGTCCATAGATGTCGTCTTTACATCTTTTCCCACCAAGCATTTTTTATAATAATTATTTTCTTGATTTCTTTTCTAGTCCTCTCGTAAGCTGTAATTCCTAAGGAAAAAAAAAAGGGAAAAACATTGCAAAATTACCAACGTATTTATTTGATTTGGCATCAAGCCTTCTATAGATCGGATCTTGAGGAGGTTTCCACTATTGGTGACACTTACAGCTTGAGAATCTCAACCATTCTGACCTCAAACTGGTGCAACTTTTAGCTACATTGTTTCCTTCCTCTAAATATATCAGTGACAATCTTTCTCTTTGCGGCCAGTATTGCACCATTTTTGTAACCTCTCTCCATTCCGACGCTTTCATACGTGACCCCGTTACATTACTCCAGGCTTCATTATAAAATAGTCAATCATCGATAGTTTAGTGGCCACCAACGAAGTAAAATCTACATGATCCTCCAAGACGATAGAGATCAGAAGTCAATCTCCGTCTTACTTTTAAAGTCTAATAAAACATCTGCTTATAATCCCAGCGCTTATAATAGCTGCAATTAACTCCTAGTCACATCTGATCGGCCATAAATTTACATCTCTCATAAGACGAGAGGACACCGAGAGTAGCCGGGAGCCAATGTTTCCTAGCGAGAGGTCCTTCAGGAGCTTTCGCCTCCGAGAAGCTTATGGAATAATTCCCTCTTGCCTATGAATATAAATGTGCGCTTATAAGAGCCCGCAGAAAAGTTATTTTCTTTCCATGATTTGCTCCCAACATGTAGCACAACAGGTCGAGTTCTTGGAACCAGTGCAGTTAAGGTCTAGGCCATGGCTGAAGTGGTCCGAACCCATGGAATAACAGTGCGGCACTATTTATTTTCTTGACCTTCCGCAGGTTAACGCTCCTCTTTTTGATAGAGGACAGTGATATGTTGCAATTTTTATTTATCTTTTTGAAATGTCTAGGATTAAGGAAGACCTCTGGGGCATACGGGGCCGACCTGTACACACAGCCAGCCTTACATTAGTCAGTGGAAGAGCGGCCTAGTTAATTGTGGCATGCGAGCGGCCGGCTGCACAGATGTCAAATGTCATGCTCTATCCGATGAAGAGGTCTCTGCCTCGGGCTGTTTATATACGACCAACCAGTGTTTCCTGCTCCATGATGAAATAATTATGGGGCCCCAAGTGAGGCACAACTTGTAAGCTGTAAAGGCATTACATTTCAGCAAAATGTGAAAACATTTTCCATATTTATTCATTTAACACATTCACTGCTGGCCTAGTCCCACAGACCCTCAACACAGCTCGCCCGGCATGGAGCAGTAAGGGAACGCCTGAGGATTAATTTAATGGGTCATTTTATTTTCCTGCGAGTCCTCTGAATCCTATTTATTTGGTAATAAAAATGAAATGGAAAAGTCCTGACAATAAGTTCCTTTGAAATAATTAAATATTTTTGAACATTTATGGACTATCCCTAGAATACGCCATAGATGGCTGATCGATATGCCTCCATGAATCTTGAGAATGGGGCTCCCTCTTGCACCTTTGGAAATAGAGAGGATGCCATCTCGATGGGGGTCTAGAAAATTGCCCAGCAATTATACTCGGCTACCTCCATTCACTTCTATAGGAGTTTCCAAAAATTGGTTGGAGCATTTTTCAGAACGCCCATGGAAGTGAAGAGAGAGCAGCACACGTAGCCAACCCTCCCTTCTACACAGTGCGACATACGGCCTTATTCTGGGGTTATTCCATAAAAGTACGAGGCAGGAATATCGCCTTTAAATAGTTTAATAATTTCATAAATCTCATGTGTAATCAATGATCAGGTCTGTATGGTCCGGAGACCCCTAGCGCAGGCGTCCCACTTACCCAAGCAGACAAGATTGGAAGCTTACCCAGTGGATTACTCTTCATTCTAGTGACAACTTTTGACCATATACTTTTTATTAGATTCATTTGAACTTTTACTGTCTTTTTTTATTATTTTTTTTTATACTTTTACCTTTGTGTTTAAAAGCCAAGGGGTTCAGCTGGTGAAGCCGATTCACTGAGTCGTAAGTCAAGAAGAGCTTGGACCGGAGGCATTGATGTAGTGGAACTGGACTTGCTGAACAGCGAGACGCTAGACAGCTGGAAATGCAGGATGGTAGGTGGATCAGATGAGCCAATGGTGCAGACAGCACTAGAACAGCAGAGTTGTGTAGGTAATCGAGCACCAGTTTTCAGGAGTAAAGTAGCACACAGGAATAGCAGAGTTGAGGGTGTGGATAGCACCAGGAATAAAAGGTTGAACTGGTAGTAAAAGCTAGGTAATGGATAGAAGTCAGGAGAAACTGAGAAGAAAATCACCACCAGTCACCTGGGTGATGCAAAGCCAAGTGGGAAGTGTGGCTTTACTCCTGGAAAGCTTGCGGTAGTGGGAAGTGTGGCTTTACTCCTGGAAAGCTTGCGGTAGTGGGAAGTGTGGCTTTACTCCTGGAAAGTTTGCGCTAGTAGTTTGCACTGCTGCCCGAATATTCAGGGAGCACACAACCTGAGTGGTCCATAAAAAGCCTTGGATGATGACATCAGAGGTGCAGGGTGGGTTAACATAGTAACTAGTCTTGGCTTTTTGGCTCAGATCAAGTGTAGTAGCTTTCGAAAAGGTGACTCCAGTCCACAGATTGTTACACTATGCACACTGGGTTTGGTGCACAGTTTTGATTGGCTCCCGGTTTCACTAGGGTGGTAGACCAGGTGGATGCCGGGAGGATGATTTGGGCTTTCCATGAGCTTCGGCGAAGGGGGTCAGTTGTCCCGATACCACACTGTGGCCTTCTGGTTCATAGGGGTTGGGAAGGATTTGTGGTGGCCCTTCTCCTTTCAGAGTGGATTGTGGTATCACATCCTTGTGCACATTTTTCAGTAAGCTTGGGTGAAGATATCACGATCTCAGGCTTTCGGAAAAAAATAAAAAAAGAGTTTAGCCCAGAGGCAGATGGCTGTAGGGGAAGGAAGGAAAAGAGCCCCACACTGGAGCTCGGGCATTTGAGTAACACGTCACTTGTTCTTGGTGCCCAACCATGGCCAATCGTGGCATTCTGGATACAATGTTACAAAGCCGAGTTAGGAATGGCTTCCAAGGCTATTTGACGTGATGCCAATCTGGAGGTCAAGCCACCACCTGGCATTAGCAACAGGGAGGAGATGTATTGGGGCTTGCCAAAATCTACCAAATCTAGGATAAACCTTATCACCCTCATGTGAGTGGAGTAACACTCCCAATCCCAGTCTACGGGCCAAGGTGCAGTCCAGCACTGGGCAGGCACTAGACTGCTAATCCTGCCTGCTTTTCTTAGCTCACGTAGGGCAAGTAAAGTCTATGTAGAAGCCTGTTATAACAAAAATATAATTATAGTTTCATTCTTCATGTTTACATTGGACTAGAACATGGGAAAAAAAGAAAACTTTAAAGAAAAAAGTCTGTACAGCAGAAAGAATGCGCCAATATCTCAATTATCCCGTCACTCAAAAAGTGGCAATTGTTCCGATTTTTTTTTCTTTACTTTGCATGTCAAGTACATTTTATGAAAATTATCCACTTCAACTTCTGCACCTCGGGCAAAAGTGGAAATGAATGTGCTCCTCTAATGGGATGCTTAACAAGTTTTTGGTTCATGAACTTGTAAATATTAATCTGGATTTTCGCATTCATACGAGACTGAAATAGTTCCGAATTACTCCCCAAGGATCTGCTCCGGTTAACAGACCCACCCTGACGTCTGAAGGGCGTGCATTGAAATGAATGTTTTCCTTTAAAATTGAGGATTATTTGGAGACGTGATTGGTCAACACTTTCCTGCTACTTATACGTGAGGCTCGGATGCTGCAGAACTAAATATTTCTAAACAGGGGCTGTCTTTAGAAAAACCCCATTATAAAAAAAATACTATTAAATAGATAATAGGTTAAAAGAACCAAAACCAGAGACCCGCTTTTAGTATGATCAGTTGAGAACAGGGCAAAAAGCGTCTTTAGAGGACTTTAACCGATGGCCACAGATACACCATTAAATAGAAACTGTAATACTTCATTTGTCCTCTGGTGGTGCTGCAGGGAAAATTAAGACTTTCTGCTGAGTTTATCATACAGATCACAACTGATCATTGGTGATCGCAGCAGAAGGATTATTTGAAGTTGTGAATGGTAAAACTTTGTACTATGACGAATGACAGTACTATGTCCGTAATGCCCCAGTTTTGGCCTTGATGCCATATTTTTAATGTACCTGGAACTTTTTAACTGTTACTAATAAATTGATGAATGTGTATCCTATACGGCTGGATAGCTTTGTTTGCTTAATGGTCCTGCTACATACATGTGAGACTTCTCAGTACAGAGGCTGTCTTTTTAGAAAAACCCTTATTTTATTAGAGAGTTAATAGATGGGGAGGAGGCTCCAGTTTAGGTCCCTTCATCTATTAGAAGGATGAGTTGCATAGAATATCTCTGGAGAACCTGACAGATTTAAATAGGAAATGTGCAATGCCTCATTTCTCCTGTGGGGGTGCTACAGGGAAAATGAAACCTTGTTGTTACATAGTTATTGGGAACCACAGCAGAAGGACACTCTGAGGATTGTATTTTTCAAGGTATCATGCTAACAAGGAGGGATTGCCAGGAACAGCCATGCCACACGTGCAGCAGGGCAAAGGCTCAATCTTCCTGTTAGGCTACTTTGACACTTCAGGCTTTTTGTGTCAGGCGCGATCCGTCCTATGCCTGACAGGATGGATCCGGCGCTGATTTAAAAAAACTGATGGAACTGATCAGTTTTCTTGCCGGATCCGTCCTGACCTTTTCAACCTGGAAAAATAAAATTTTCCACATTGAAAATGCAGGCATCAATGGAGAGAGAGAGAGAGAGAGAGAGAGAGTGAGAGAGACCTTGGATTCCGGATCAGTTTTCTGACGGTTTTGTTAAAAGACTGGTCCGGCGCCATAGATTTGCATTGTTTCCAGCCGCCTGAAGTGCCGATTCAGGCACTATCAGGCGGCTCCGGGAAAAAAAAAACGTTGCAGCCAGCGTCTTGTCCGGCCACCGGAATTTACTTTTCCGACGGATCCGGCCAAAAACGGATGCAACGCAGGGACATCAGGCGCGATCCGGCGCTAATGAAAGTCAATAGTAAAAAAACAAGCCGGATCGCGCCTGATACAAAAAGCCTGAACTGTGAAAGTAGCCTAACACGCCTGTCTCTGATCTGGGCTTTCCTTCTCTCACATCGGTCCACTAAACTCTGTGGTGCGCCACACCGGGCTTTGCAGATGGCTCGGTCTGCTGCCATATGATCATTTGCCTGGGCCTATATAAGGTTCACCAAGATGCTCATCTGGGTCTTGGTATTCAGACTTCAGTGTTGCTATACTCTGGTTGCTCTGTACAGCTTGACGGGTTGACTCACTGGTGGACACAAACAGAAAAGGGCCCCTGTGCAAGAACACTATATGGGCCTTTTGCAGTCCAATATCTCATAATAATGCACAATTACACCTGTTTTGGAGGTAGAAATAGGCCCCTGACCTCTTAGGGCCCCTGTGTGGCTGCACAGGTTGCATATGTCCGCCCCTGACTTGACTTGCTCTGCTGCCTGTCTGTGGTTTAGTTCCACCTGCTTGCAGTTTCTAGAACCCCACCTACTTGCCTTTAGTCTCCTGGACGTCTTCTACCTGCCTGCAGTTTCCTGCACTCCACTTACACGCCTGTAGTCTCCTGAATTCTTCCGCATGTGGTTTCGTGCACTCCGCTTGCCTGCGGTTTCCTGCACTTCGCCTACCTGCCTGCAGTCTCCTGCTTGCAGTTTCCTGCACTTTGTCTACCTGCCTGCGATCTGCTGATGTCTTCTACCTGCCTGCAGTTTCCTGCACTCTGCCTACCTGACTGTGGTCCCCTGTCCCTTGGCTGTCCATGTCCTGCATGCCCCATCTATCTGCTGCCCAGACGTCCGTAGCCCATGTGCCAACCTCTGACCTTGTACTTGGTGGTGAGCACAACACTGACCTGCGCCAATAATAGGTTTCAACTATATACTGTCACAAAGCAGTCACCGTTCACCACCATCTCTCTAATCTGAGGTCACTGGTGGAGGGACCCTCCTCGTGGCACCTGACTGCTCTCATTAGGTGCCTTTGTATATTCACTTAATGATCTGCTTTCTTCCCAAGCTGGTCTTACCTTAGATTCAACTTCAAGACCTGTAATGGAGGACAGAAATGTTGAGCAGCAGGCTGAACTCTTATACATAGGAGAATTTTATCTGCCTAAAGAGCTAAATCCTATTCTTCTTCTTTGTAGGTCGACTGTCCTGACACATGCAGATACATTTCTACATACCTGTACATTATAGGTAAGAAAAAGCTAAAATTAAAAGTTAGAGATTCTAAAAAAAAAAAAGTTATGGAAAATGAGTGGCTCAAGAATACATCACATTTTTAAAATATACTTTTTTTAAATAAATGTCACAAACCAGTAAACGTCACATTCATATGTGATATCCCTGTAATTGTAACAAGCTGTACATTTTTATATAATTTGTAAAAAAAAAAAAAAAAGAAGAAAAAATAATAAAAAAAAATGGCACAACTTTTTATTGCTAATTAATTAAAAAATGAATATAAGTGTGAAGCTTAGACAGACGGCAAAATGATACCTAAACAAAAACTACAGGTCGTGCTGCCAAAAACAAGACCTCGTCTAGTGATGTTTAAAAATTAAATAAGGTTTGGCGATAAAATGTGGGAACGTGAAAACAAAAAAAAAAAAAAAAAATGTTGCTGGTGTGCTGGACAAAGTGCATCATAAAATGTCCATGTGTACAGACGTGTTGTGTTTATGTGAGCCTTTAATGTATACAATGTATATCTGTGCAGAATAGATTAACGTGCATAAGCAGGTGGGATGGCGGAGCAGATACGTCCTGCGCGGCGCCCCGTCACTGTCAGCGTCCACCCCCATTAACTATATTAATGTAGGACAATATGAGAAAATATTTTGTCTTTTTGAGATTAATTGGAAAATGTAATCAAGAGGATCCCAAAATGTAGGTCCCTTCCTGCCCCACGGATCACACGTGATTGGCTTTTTATTTGTAAACTGTTGGAACCCAAAATAAATCAAAGGTGGGAACCAGGAACCAAAACTTAGAGGTTTTAATATGCAAATGATTGCAATAGTCGCAGGCTTCCTTTACGGCTCAGAGGCGACGCCGACATCCGGGACTCATTTCTGGGTTTTAATCGTTTGCATTTGGAATATCAACAGCATTAAGCAAATATCGTGCGGTTTCCAGGATTTGTATATCTGAAGGTAAATACGTCGCTGCCATTGTCGCTGCTCAATTACTTGCATGAAACATTTGTTACTGGATGTTTCCAGCAGCTCCAGTTTATTTTACCTGTTAGTTCTCCTGGTGCCAAAAGGAAAGTGCACAAGGGTGAAAAACACCTGTCGTGTGTACGGGGTGAGGAGCGGGGAGTGTACGTACCACGGGGGCCATTCTCCAGGAAGGCTTCCTAGTGAAAGGATTGTCACCATCCTGGGAACATAGGTTTAGCGCGGTGGTGTGCACATGTTCCGGCTGACGTCACTTCTTGTAATCACTTTATATTTCGGAAAGCCTGACGTGGTTAAAAGAAGGGACGAGCTCCATCTTGGGGGATTCGGCTCAGAAGCCAGACACTTTTTATAGCATAGAGTGGAAGATGCTGGTGACAGAGCGAACACAAGAAGAACAGCAAAACCACCGGCGAGGTCACGTCGGGAAAACGCCTACTGGTATTATCCTGAGGCGGCTTCATCTGAGAAAAGCGGTGCCTGAAAGAAAATATAATGGAATGGAGGCCGAGAATGTGCACCCCTGCTGGATTAAACATGGGGCTCGGGGTCACACTGGTCAGTAAGTTATCTTATGCAGAGCTCATAACTTACTCCTTTGGTAATAACTTTTTGGAAACTTTTCAGCTCTAGTTTCATATAGAAATAGTAGCATGGCTGCGTAGGCGCTTGTCCCCTTATCAAAATGAGACCATTTTTGCACAGATCCGATGGGCAAACATGAGAAATTTAGTATAGAAGCCATATGCAAATCAGACTGGAAGTGCACTGGGGGCGTGATAGTGCACTTCCACTGACACGCCCCCAGCCTGATTTGCATATGGCTTCTACCCTAGATCTCTCATAACTGGCACATCAGATTTGTGCAAGAAATGTCTCATTTTTATCACGGCGCCAGCACCTATGCGCTCGTACCATTACTTCCATTGGAAAAAATTTCCAATAGGTTCCCTTTAAGATTTACTATCCCTTTAATCCATCTCAGATTTTTCACGTGACGTCTTAGAAGGATAAAAATAAAAGTCATCAGCGACAGACAATCGATATCAGCGATAGTAACGCTATAAGATGCGGATAGGTCGGTTCTAAACGCCAAACTGTGCGCCATTTTATCCCCATTCCGGATTAATGGTGCCCACAAAATGTATTACCTGGAATTGACTTTTTTTTTTTGTTTCTGGAAATCACTGACCGGGGAAATTGTTTTGCATTGAAGGAAACGGAAGGATTTATCAGTTGGAAGACAAGCGGCCATGTCATTTGGGTTCTACGTGGAAACCTTGGCACAATGAACGCTCGGGCTGTTATTCTTCTGTAAACATTGGCGCTGAATGGAGGAGAACTGTTACGAGGTGTCCGGGGTTAGGAGCGCAGGTAGCTGCCAGGTACGGCTCACTACCTTCCTGTTTTCCATGCTGCAGCCTAATTCCCCGGATTACTGTCATCACCTCCGCCGGCCGCTTTTCACAGTTATTCTGAGGTCTAAGCAAACATTGACATTCTCCGGCTATTCACCGCCGCCGTACATATCACATCTCAAGATGGAAGTTATCTCATCATCAGAAGAAAAGATAGATAAATATTTCACAGTGCCAGATCCCGATACTGATTTGCGTCTCAATCATCTATGTAATTGTTCCTTGGTGCAAGCCAAAAAACTTTCATCAGCCATACTTAACGGGTTATCACCCGAGGAGGAAATTACTTAATGACAACTTATCTTGTAGGTGTCATTAAGCCAAATAAGGAAAGGTAGCGGTTATAAGTTGGCCACTGGAGGCGCTACTATATACGACTTTCTTTAAAGGGTTGTCCAGAATTTAAGAAAGCGATTGGCTTCTTTTCCCATACGTCTCATATTGTAGGTCATCCCAAGTCATGGGGATGCACCACAAGAGCAAAGCAAACACCAAGCCCGTGCATGGACTTTGAATCCACGGTCACTTTTATTATCCGCTTTAAAAAGTTGTTCTTTTTAGGTAAAATAGTCCAAAGGGGTTTGGGCCATTTTTAAAAGGGGTTCCTGTGAATACAAAGAAAATCCCCGGTTGTCTGGCATGAGGAGGACAGTATGACAGATATCATTCCAGTCCATAACACAAGCACATGCCTAGACCACCTTTCTCATACAGTCCTGAATGACGGACCACCCCTATTAATTCACAGGGAAAACATAAAATGATGGGTCGTATAAATCACAACCTGTGTAACTTGGCTCAATTTTTTGTCCTTGCTTTACTTTTAGGACTTCTTACATTAGGATCTCACGTCCAACCCCCCTGGACAAAGCAGAAAACCTTCTCTACTGAATGATGAATAGAGACATGTTACACAGTGACATCATAAAAAAGGTTCGGAGCCAACGCATTTCGCGTGTTTAACCTTTAATCAGGGCATACCAAAAATACATTGTACCCTTAGAATATCTGTACACAATGTATTTTTCAGGGAAATTTCACTTGAAATAGTGCGTAAAAATGCTATAAAAGAACTAGCAATGCATTACGGTGTCAAAACGACTCACTGCGCACGTGTTAAGGATTTTTGGAGCTTCTTTTAACCACAGCAAGTGTCGAAAGCGACAAAGTGGCTAAAAAAAAATGATCGGAAGAAGCACATCGCGAAACGCCGTTGGGGTCCCTCTCCCAGTCCTTATACAGGTTGGTCGCTCTCTGTGTTATGCTAGCTTCTATATTTCAGCGTCTTCTTTTAGCTACTATGGATTAATATGTGACTTTATAATTGTACTCTATGATTGAAAGCATCGATTAACACGCTTATGTCTGTACCATACAGGCTTTAATATCATCTGTAGGTTTGGTGACCACATTTAACGATTGCACTATGCACTTTATATAATTTGGTACCGAGAAAAGGTTTACTAACAGAATTGATTGCAATTTTATTGATTAGTGTACAATTTCCTTAGTTTAATTAAATATTTCATATATTCCCTTTTGACACTGATTAAACATTCATATAGACGGAACATACCTACCTATCTGGACGTGGCACTAAGGTGTCGCTACCCTCACTTAGTATCCTTTACTTTTTTGTCTATGCATTATTTAGAATAACCTTGAATATACAATTTCATTACTGCTCGATTGTCCATTGTTTTCTTCGGTTATCTTCCCCCCATTTGACATTTCAGCTCTGCTTTTTCAGATTGGCTCCTGTGCAGAACCACAGCCCCCCACAAATCATCCGAGCCCCGATATGCCTTTGCTGAAGTATACAATGTTTCTGCGGCCTTGTATTTTGTGCAGCATGCCTCAGCGACTGTGACATTCCAGCAGACATCATTCCTGGGATTTTTACAACACGCAAGGTGAATCTATCAAACTAAAACAAGCATCAAACTGCACAAAACCCAGCAATGATTGATGCATCTTCACTCAGTGTGATCCGCCCGTCGAGCCACAATGACTTGTTAGTAAATGTCAGTTAGCCGGAACGACGAAACGTGAAAGATCCATCGACTCCGCAGATGTCAGGTCTTTACAACAACTGCCGGACGAGGAGAGAGAAAAAAACCATTTGTCATATTTTCCTGTGTCAGGATGATAAATGTGGGGAAGGCGCATCGGTTGTGTGTACAGTACGTCTTGTCTGTCCATTGTGGTCTGTCATCACAGCACAAAACTACCCAGAAGCCTTTTGTTCGCGACTTGTCAAAAATACACAAAGCTCCGTCTTGGAAGGAGTTGTACTTTATAGGGTTAGGGAAATTATGTATTCTTAAGATTACCGTCACCTGTCAACAATTCTATACATCATGTGACCGCAGAACAGATTAGCTCCCCTATGTACACGGAGAGTGTGAATAGCGAGGTGTTTCTGGGACGCTCGTCTTCAGCACCTCTGTTGACTGTGGGTTTGAAGTTCCTTATTTTTTTTTTTGAAAGCTGTGTCAACAAAGTCTGGCGTGCAAAAAGCTGGCAGCGTTCACCTAGTCCTGGTGAGGATGAGAATCCGGCAAGGCCAACCTGGGATACAGATGTAGCAGAGCTGGGCGAGTTGAATGGCGCAATTCTGCTCTGAAATAAACTTCATGCAACATGAAGATCTAAAAAAAAAAAATCAATTAATGGATTAGCTTCATAGTCATGTAAATGTTCAGATATTTCTCTCTGTAAACTGCTGCTTAAGAGTCGAAAAACACCTAAAAACCACGATATAGAAAGGAGGTTGGCGGGTATCCTCAATAGTGTGCACCGAATGGAAACATTGTATCTGCAAAACTCAACCTCGCGGCTGGATAGTCATGTCCGGAGCAGCGCCTCAGGGGCGGAGCGCCACACACGCATTCTCTTTGGTTCTTTGTTGATTCTCCGCACCTGTATCCCTTGCACTTACCCTTGTAGTGTCTTCAGGAGCGCGCTGCTCCCTTCTTCTCAGCTTCCTCCTCCTGATGATTGACAGCTCAGACCAGCGGCACGGTTGTGCCAGTCACCCGGACTGTGTGCTTTCCAAAGCTGCAAGCAGGGGCAGCTTTACCTCTGCAGCATCGGACCATTGACGCTAAATCCAGCTAGAATCAGAGCAGCGCTTACAAGCTCTACAGTAAACAGCCTGTAACAGCTGCGCTCCTCGCCTTGATAGACCTCAGAAGTGGCCGGTTACCATAACAAAAAGCAGTGAACTAGAAAATTGAAAGTCCCTCTGCTCTTGAGAACACAGAGAAATTTAGTTAGAGGGAAGTTGTAAACTTATTTGTTTTTAAAAAACAACTTGTATCTGTTTAAGAAGAAAAGACATCTCTTAAATTTATGTTTTATGATATATTAATAAAGAGAATTCATAGAGATTTACATAGTAGCACATTGTACCACACTGTTTTATGTATTTGTAACAGACACTTAATATATTCTTTACAGGACAAGTGAGGTAGGAATCCTGACCACAGGAGCTTACAATCTCCGAGGCCTGCCAAGGGTAAAAGTCATCTAGGCATGTCAGTGGAGTAGGTGTTGGGACACCTGGGTAATGTTATATGTTTGTTGGAAGGGGGGAACTTTTACAAATTAGTTGAAGGTTTGGAAGAAGGGAAAGAATTCCAGAAAAAATGGGGAAGCACGAGAGAAGTCTTGTAAGTAAAAGGCGATTGCATAGATGGATAAATTGTGGAGGACACTCCGAGAGAGGAGGCAAGAGAGAAATCTTGTGAGTTTTAAAAGTGTAATAAAAATTAATGGTTTCACTACTGGAGTGACCCTTCAGGGGTTTGTCCAGGAATTATATATTGATGAGAAATTATCATTAATATCATATCGTTGGGGTTCCAACACCCCCACAAATCATCTGTTTACAGCCATCATGGTGGCTGGAAGTAAATGGTGTAGCGAGCTGGGACACGTGAACCGTGTAGTCGCCATTATCAGTGATACAGCTCAGCTCTGTGCACCGTGTAGTGGCCGTTCTCAGCTAGAATCGATGGCGGGTGTCAGACCCCATGATCTGATGCTGATGACATGTATAAATAACCTATTGAATTGTATCCATTGGTGTTGGCCCCATGAGGTGCTATGTTACTATTCTGGTACTTATGTACAGGACTAACTGCTCTTTCTCTGGTTGTACTTGGCCATATCCATGCTTATCAGCCCAGTAATTCAGTGGTTAGCACTACAGCCTTGGATTTGAGGGGTCCTTCAGGTTTGTAGCTGTCTTCCCACACCTATAGTGCTGCTGTATTCGTCTGTGCACCAGAGAAATGCCAGATTTGAGCTGCAGTTGGATCTGTGTACCCTAAACAGTGGGATCTTCATTTTAGGTACAGAGTTGCTTTACTCTTTATTTTGTGAATACGGACAAAGCGTTATGTGAACCGGAAGCCGCGTGGGGTAAAATCCATCAGTTTCCCTCTCTAGATGCTTCACTAAAGAAATGTCTGTTTTAGGTTTTGGCAGCGAGATATCAAATATTGTGAATACAAATAAACTTGTAGGATTCATTTTGACTTTTAATAGTTTGCTGAACCGAGTGATAATTGGATTCGGGAATGCAGCGTGATAACGATCGGAGGTCACAAATTATCTGAAAATGTCGGAGGAGAGAGAAAGTAACGCAGATAAAGGGCTCAATCTGAATCAGTTAGGAAATAAAAGTGGCAATTTGTTCTGTTAATTAGTGTCATGTTTTACATAGAAACTAGAGACCCCCGAAGACTTGAGAGGTGGAAGGCTAGAACTCCTCCAGGGAATCTGCAGCCTTTTTGGCTTTATGCGATTACATAGATAAATAGATGGTCTAATACGAAATCTGTATTTGGGAGACCATTTATAATACAGGGCACTGTGCGCCACCTCCCTCTGCGCCCCCATAGCGATACCCCCGGCTCACAGTCAGGTGCAGCCTCCAGCACTCATGGGTTGGCACAGCTGCTAGGACCAGGTAGTTGGCCATTTCCCTCCACGTCCCCACAGGTATACCCCCGGCTCACAGTCAGGTGGAGCTTCCAGCACTCGTGGGTTGGCACAGGTGCTAGGACCAGGTAGTTGGCCATTTCCCTCCACGTCCCCACAGGTATACCCCCGGCTCACAGTCAGGTGGAGCTTCCAGCACTCATGGATTGGCACAGGTGCTAGGACCATGTAGTTGGCCATTTCCCTCCATGCCCCCACAGGTATACCCCCCGCTCACAGTCAGGTGGAGCTTCCAGCACTCGTGGGTTGGTACAGGTGCTAGGACCATGTAGTTGGCCATTTCCCTCCATGCCCCCACAGGTATACCCCCGGCTCACAGTCAGGTGGTGCTTCCAGCACTCATGGGTTGGCACAGGTGCTAGGACCAGGTAGTTGGCCATTTCCCTCCACGCCCCCACAGGTATACCCCCCACTCACAGTCAGGTGGAGCTTCCAGCACTCGTGGGTTGGCACAGGTGCTAGGACCAGGTAGTTGGCCATTTCACTCTGCGCCCCCATAGTTATACCCCCCGCTCACAGTCAGGTGGAGCTTCCAGCACTCGTGGTTTGGCACAGCTGTTAGGACCATGTAGTTGGCCATTTCCCCTGCGTCCCCATAGCTATACCCCCCGCTCACAGTCAGCTGCAGCCTCCAGCATTCGGGGCTTGGCACAGGTGCTAGGACCAGGTAGTTGGCCATTTCCCTCCATGTCCCCATAGCTGTACCCCCGGCTCACAGGTGGAGCTTCCAGCACTCGTGGGTTGGCGCAGGTGCTAGGACCAGGTAGTTGGCCATTTCACTCTGCGCCCCCATAGCTATACCCTCCGCTCACAGTCAGGTGGAGTTTCCAGCACTCGTGGTTTGGCACAGCTGTTAGGACCATGTAGTTGGCCATTTCCCCTGCGTCCCCATAGCTATACCCCCCGCTCACAGTCAGCTGCAGCCTCCAGCATTCGGGGCTTGGCACAGGTGCTAGGATCAGGTAGTTGGCCATTTCCCTCCACGTCCCCATAGCTGTACCCCTGGCTCACAGTCAGGTGCAGCCTCAAGCACAGGTGGGTTGGCACAGGTGCTAGGATCAGGTAGTTGGCCATTTGTAAGTCCCATTATTGATATATAATGACGTGTGATTTCTTGTTCGCAGTTGGAAGTGCAAACAGTGGAAATCTCCATCCTTGTTAAACACACACTCCAGCCGAGGACACGGTCAGAAATAAACCTATGAGCAATATATATTCAAATGAAGGTACACAGCAGCCGAGAGGTCGAGGAGGTGACTCACCGGAACATGCACAGGATTCCCAGAGAAGATTTATCCATCCTGGGTTGACTCCTCCAGAACCCTCTACACAAGGCGTTCACCTCTGTCAAATACAGTTTGGAATTATTGCATTTCAAATCAAGTGATTAATTTTTCTTCCTGCGATAAGTTGATAATTAGAAAAGAAGCAACTAATACAATTATTACTTATTATGTCCCCATCACTTGCCATAAAGTGGTGTATATGTATAGGATGAGTCCCTATTGATGCTGCTTACTAGAGCTGATCTAAAAGACTCCTTGTAGCTGCTGGAACAGAACCCTACAACCCTCCTCCTTCTGCCGGCATCACTGGAGCCTCTTCTAAATAGGTCCAGCGCAACATCACCTTTGCAGAGTGACTCACTCATGACGTTGCACTCGACCTACCAATCAGAAGAGGTGCCAGGGATGCTTGCAGGTAGTAGGTGGTTCGCAGGGCTCTTTTTCAGCAGCCGCGGACTACCAGGGTCCGGCAAACCATTGTGATCAACCCTAGAGCTGAGTTTCGCCATCCAGGACAGTGGGGTTTTTATTCTCCCTTCGTCCTTTCCAAAACTCTTGGGCTAATTTAACGTATCAATGTACAGAGGCAGGGTTGGAAGCCACAACTGGGCCCTATGGTTTTATACGGCAGATGGATCATTGGACCTCAAAGGTGTCACATCTTTACCTGAACTTGCCTCAACAATATCAGCTTCTGTGCCAGGTGCTGGCATTTTTACTCTGCAGGTGGCATCAGTGATGAAGGAGACATCATTGCCAGTGTCTCAGGATGGCACAGACACAGTTCAGCCAGGAATAAGTGTGGCTGGGACTTGTGGTGTCACCTAGCCAGGCTAATGGCTTTATGTGCTGTCCAGCAGGTGCAATCTGCTCATTGCTCTGGCTAGTACCACGCCCTACTTAAACTCCTAGCGTACTGCTGGGAGAAGCCAGATATTGTGTCTGATAGCTCCCTGGATTGTGGTGCTTTTTCTTGTTTTGTGTACCCTGACTAGCTTGGCAACCGTCCTGATCCTACTCCTTAACTTGGCTATGATTTTGCTCCTCATTCAGCCCCTGGTACTGTCTCTTCAGGTGTTGAATTGACTACTGTTTCCTCCGGCCGAGCAGGCACACTGTGTAACCCTGAGGATCCGGCAGTAAGTCCCGATCCTTGTGCATGGGTTAAAGGGTGAAGGTTTGGGTTCCTCTGGGTTCTGCGCTAGACAGAGGGGCTAGAGCCAAGTCGGCTGTGATAGCCTTTTGGAACTGAAAGCAGAATTGCAAAAGGACTATAAGCAGTAAAGTTTCAAGTTATGTCTCTTGAACAGTGACTTACCATGCAGTACAGTCATGGCCAAAAGTTTTGAGAATGACACAAATATTATATTTTCACATGATCTGCTGCCCTCTGGTTTTTATGTGTGTTTGACAGATGTTTTTATCACAGACAGAAATATAATAATTGCAACTGTGTGGCCCAGCTTCGCAAGGCACACATGTCTCCTGGAAAATGCACAGGAAGGTAACTGTAAAGCTTGATATTCATTCACGCACACTTCTCAGCATTGCCACTAGAGGCATATCAGACTATTTAGTAGTGTGACATAGCAATAGTGAGTCATTCTAGTCAGAGCTCAGCCTGAGCTAGACAGAAGTGATTCAAGTTCCTGTCTTTGGACAGAGAAGATCAGGTTAGTCTTGGAGGGAGAGGAGAGAAGACTGAACCCACACAGAGCTTGTGTAGCTCATTTGATAAGAAAGTGGAGGCTAGTACGGGTGAAGTGAATCATCTTAGCCTAGTCAGAGCTACCCCTTAACCTGCTACTCAGAACAAGCGGTCTGTGTTCCTAAGAAAGTGGAAGGTGACTCTCAGAGCTACAGCGTAAATACAGTCTGACAAAGCGTCCTGTGAGCTGCTCTGGACAGAGTTCTGTGAAGGAAAGAAGGAAAGGAATTACAGCAGTTATACCAATGAGTCAACTGAGAACAGGTCAGTGAGCACTGAAGGAAAGCTGACCTTGATACCATTGCTACACGTGCTTATGTTAAGGGCGAGAGCAGGGCGAAGGGCGAGTGGAGAAGCAAGAGTGACTAAAGGGACAAATCACCCTCACTCAGTTAACCGGACACCGGGGTCCGAAGCGTTGCTAGTGCTTCAAGCCTAGTAATAAGAAAACCGGAGGCCTTTCTGGACTTCAAGTCACAGAAGGTAGCCCTAAGTGCCGATACGTAACCGGGGTCAGGAAGAACAACAGTCTAGCAGGGCCCTGCACCAAAGACTAGTTCTATTCAACAGAAGACTCCACCACAATGTTGGCCGGGCGTAGTTGCTATTAAAAGAGTTGCACTTGACTTTATGCAAGTTGTACTCACACACATTAAAAGGATAAAGGAGGCCTCTAACCTGCTCAACAGTTTCCTGAATGTGCATTCTCCAACCTGACCAGCTTCCCGGGACATACCTGCAACATCTACAAGTAAAGGTATGGAAAGAGACTGCATTGTGTGTGACTGAATTCTTATCTGCACCCTGCATCATCACCATAGACTTTGAGGGACCAGTCCCACCTGTGGGGGACCTAACACCTAGCTGCCATAACATCCCCTCAGAGATCTACCCTGCAGCGCTGGTCAATCAGATCAGAAACCACAGGTGGCGTCACGAACTATAACTACAATCCCCTGTAAATATTCCCCCATTGCATGACCGCCAGGGCCACGGACCGAGCTCTGCTGCCAGTGACAACTCCCATAGACTTCCATGGGCTCGGTGCCGAGTACCCCATAGCCCTGGTACCACCAATGTGGTGCGCGTCATCTTTGCCGTCACGAACAGGATAAGAAGCTTGCAAATTGTGAGTCCTGTGTTGCCTATATTGACTGTTTTGTGCAGAAAAGACTGTTTGCTGTTTTGTCATTTTTGGCGCCATTTACCGCCATTTTGCCGCCATATTCGCACCCTGAGGCGCTGGTGAAGAAGGTGGGCGTGCATTTGTGGGCGTACCTGAAAAAGCGCGCTGATTCCTGGACACGCCCCCAACGCTGACGCGGCGGCAGGTCCTGTGAGAGCTGCAGTGAATGCTCTGACATCAGAGCGCCAGTCGACTCAGGTCCCGTCTCCACCGCTGTGTCTGTAGAGCTGCAGCCTTTGGAGAAGGTAGGCTCCGATTAAAGAGGGGGCGCAAACATGTCACAGCAGCCTGCAGACAGCGCGGCCCCGGCCGGTGGCCCCAATGACTTACCGCTTGGCGTTGTAGCGCAGGATGGAAATGTGGGCCCCTCACCTGGTCCGGTGGTCCCGCTCATACCGCTAACGCTCCCATACATGCCTG
Source organism: Oophaga sylvatica (assembly GCA_033576555.1). NCBI lineage: Eukaryota > Metazoa > Chordata > Amphibia > Anura > Dendrobatidae > Oophaga > Oophaga sylvatica. Next base: position 74,304,818 of record JARQOD010000009.1, read on the forward strand.
GAGCGAAGTGGCTCCCTCAGTACAGCGGCGAGCCAGACACCCTGTCAGGGTTCAAACGGAAAATATGCAGTATATGGACATGTACCAATGACAGAAAGCAAAAAGCTGCAGTGGTAATAGGGCAGTTAGCTGGTGCTGCTGAGAGAGAAGTAGAGACTTGGACCACTGCAGACCAGAGTCGGTGCCTGCGATTCTCTTAAAGCTACAGACTATCTTTGAGGACCGCACAGAAACAAATCTCCAGATGGCATTTTACCAATGCTCTCAGAGACCAGGTGACAGTATTAGGGACTACGCCTGCCGACTACAGGGGGCCCTGCGAGCTCTCAAACAGGTTAACCCTATAAGTGCCATTGATGAAAGCAAAATGTTGAAGGAACAATTTGTACGGGGACTGAGGTCCCAAGCGGAAGGCAGGACTGTAAACTGGTGGTCCTTGGATCATCCAGATGCCACCTTTGATGCCCTAAAGGATATGGCTATAAAAGGACTGCGACCCTGGAAAAGCCTGAGGTGGCAACTCAGTATCACCCGGGTGAAGCCACTCTAAAGCAGGCAGTATCCACCTTTTCCCCGCTGGTGGCAGAAGCCAAAACGCAGGTGGCGCCCCCTACTGAGTTGGACTGTCTGCGCTCAGAAGTGCGCCAGCTGACTAAAAACCTGGCCACTGTAATGAGTGCCCTGCAACTGCGGAAGGAGGAAGGAGGAAAGATCCTGCTAGCCGACTGCCCAGAGGATGTCCCTTGGATGAACCGGAGGAAATGGAGGACGTCGCCTCACCGGAGGAGGACAACGCCACCCCCAGGAGCGACCCTGATCAGCACCATCCTCGCCGAGAGATCATCTGCTACCGTTGCAACAGAAAAGGTCATCTGGCTCAGCAGTGTCCTTTAAACGAGCAGATCCTGGGTCCGAGGGCCAACACCCAGGAGTAGACTCATCAGGCCCCTTAGACTGGAACCGCAGGTTTGTGGGAGGAAGACCCTACCTGTCCATCATTCTGGACGGGATCGCAATCCCTGCACTGCTAGACACTGGATCTCAGGTGACCATCATACCTGATGTCCTTTATAATAAGTTTTGGTCCATGGACAGTCTCCAGCCCCCGAGCCCTGACTTTGCGGTGTACGCCTCTAATGGTCTCCCTGTTGAAATACTCGGAGCCAAAAACGTGGACGTAAAGGTGGGCAGAGTGGAGCTGAAGGATCAGGGACTCTTAGTAGTAAAGACTGTAAATGAGGAAAATGGCTTAAATGTGGTTTTAGGTACTAACATAATTAGTAACTGTCTGGGAGAAGTTGTGTTTTTGCTCCAACAGCTCGCTGAAGTTGCCAAGCCAAAGCAAAAGGGAGTGATCCAGAGGGAGATCCGGGCCCTGATGTGCCAGCAGCAAGCGAAGCTTACAGATGGTGAAATTGGTAATGTACGGGTAACGGACCCGAACCCCATTGTGATACCCCAATGAGTGAAATGCTAATATGGTGTAGAGCAGCAGTAGGTCTGAGAGGACAGAACTACCAAGCAGTAGTAGAGCCCCATCGTTCAGAGCACAGACCTACACTCTTGACTGCTAGAGGGGTAGTGGAAGTAATAAATGGGAGAGTACCAGTACGACTTCTCAACTGGGGAGAAGATGAAGTAAATTTACCACGTTATGCCACTGTTGCTAAATTACATACCGTAGATAACAATTCTATTCTCACAACCGAGTCCTTAGCCTCCCGCCAACCAGCGGAGGAATAATGACCGGCAACCCGGTGCGGATTGGTGTCAGCAGCTCATTGGGACAGACACCACTTCCGCCCACCAGAAACAGGGAGTACTACGGGTGGTACAGGAGTACGCACAGGTATTTAGCAAGCACCCACTTGATTTTGGGACAATTAAGGGAGTACAGCATCATATCCCTACAGGCAGTCATCCTCCCATCAAAGAGCGGTACAGGCCTATACCTCCAGCCCACTATCAGAAAGCTAAGGAAATGTTGCGTGACATGAAGGAAGCCGGGGTGATAAGGGATAGTTGTTGTCCCTGGGCAGCACCTCTAGTCCTAGTTAAGAAAAAGGATGGAAGCATGAGAATGTGTGTAGATTACAGACAAGTAAATCGCATAACACATAAAGATGCATACCCATTACCACGCATCGAGGAATCCTTAGCTGCTTTGAAAACTGCTAACTACTTTTCCACCCTCGACCTCACTAGTGGGTACTGGCAAGTAGCTGTGGCTGAGGAAGATCGGGAGAAGACAGCTTTCACCACCCCAATGGGACTCTGTGAGTTTGACAGAATGCCGTTTGGACTCAGCAGTGCCCCGGGAACATTCCAGAGAGTGATGGAGAGCTGCCTGGGACATCTCAACTTTGAAACCGTGTTGCTGTACCTGGACGACGTAATTGTGTACTCCAAGACGTATGAGGATCATCTGAAGCACCTGGCAGAGGTATTCGAGTCACTGTCCAAGTATGGAATGAAACTAAAGCCCTCAAAGTGCCATCTGCTCAAATGAAAGGTACAGTACTTGGGGCATATTGTCAGCTCCGAAGGAGTAGCGCCGGACCCCGAGAAGGTCACGGCCATCCAGAAATGGCCAGAGCCGAAGAATCTCAAGGAGGTGCGCCAGTTCCTGGGACTGACAGGTTACTACAGGAGGTTTGTAAAAGACTACACCAAGAAAGCAGCGCCTCTGCAGGACCTCCTGGTAGGACAACCCCTCAAGAGCAGAAATCCTCCATTCCATTGGGGTAAAGAACAAGCTGAGGCATTCAAAGAGATGAAAGAGATCCTGACAGGCGATGAAATCTTAGCCTACCCTGATTACAGCCAACTGTTCCTGCTGTACACTGATGCCAGTAACGAAGGATTGGGAGCGGTCCTCAGTCAGAAGCAGAATGGCCAAGAAAAAGTCATCGCATATGCAAGCAGGAAGCTCAGGCCAACTGAGAGGAACCCAGAAAACTATAGCAGCTTCAAGTTGGAGTTCCTGGCGCTGGTCTGGGCCATTACAGAAAGATTCAAGCATTACCTTGCCTCCAGCAAGTTCACTGCGTACACAGACAATAACCCCTTGACGCATCTTGAAACAGCCAGGCTGGGAGCCATGGAGCAACGTTGGATGGCTCGGCTGTCAAACTATCAATTTACCATCAAGTACAGGGCGGGCCGTAAAAATGCCAACGCTGATGCCTTGTCCAGAATGCCGCATGAATCCGACACGGAGGAAGAATCGGATGACCTGGAAGAGATTGAGCTACCTGCGTTCCACAGAAATGGGATGATCCATGAGCAACGAGCCTACAGAAAGCGGTGTGGTAAGACGTTAAACCCTTTACCTCATCACAGCTGGAAGGAGACTCAGGACAGCGATCCAGTGGTCAGCCGTATCAAGGAGCTGATAAGACAGGAAGGTTCCTCCTTGGAGAAAGATGCACCTATACCAGCAAAGCTCCTGTGGAACGAGAGAAGCCGGTTGTTCATCTACCGTGAGAAGTTGTGTAGGAGATACGTCGACCCAAGGACCCATGAGATGGTTTGGCAGATAGTGGTCCCCAGAGCAGACATCCAAATGGTGTTAGAAGCCTACCACGATCAAGCGGGACACTTTGGCTGGAAAAAGCTGGAGACCCTGTTGAAGTGTCGGTTCTACTGGGTAGGGATGCGCAGCTCCATCGAGAAGTGGTGCCGGAACTGTGGACCCTGTGGCCTCAGACGAAAAGACTACTGTAGTCAGAAGGCACCCTGCAGCCTATCCAGACGACTCGTCCCTTGGAGATCGTGGCATTGGACCATGTCAAGTTGTCACCAAGCAGGTCGGGATACTCATATGCCCTGACCATCGTGGATCACTATTCCAAATTTCTGGTGGTCGCCCATGTCAAAGATCTGACAGCGGAGACAGCAGCAAAGACCTTCCAAGCAAGTTTCTGCAGACCACACGGATATCCGGAGCAGGTGCTGACTGATCAAGGTCCTGCCTTTGAAGCTGAACTGTTTAAGGAAATCTGTCACTTGTATGGGTGTAAGAAGATCAGAACAACACCGTACCACCCTCAAACCAATGGCCTTTGTGAAAAGATGAATCACATTGTCATTGATTTACTGAAATCTGTACCACTGAAAGAAAGAAATCGGTGGCCAGACTTGTTACCTGACCTGGTCGACTTGTACAACCACATACCAGTAAGTTCCACCAACTGCACTCCAGCCTACCTTATGAGAGCAAGACCAGGAAAGCTGCCAATGGATTTGGAACTTGGCGTGGTAGAACCAGAGGCTGATGACACTGCTGAAGATTGGGACACGAATCGACAGGAACAGTACAGGAGAGTACAAGCCTGCGTGGAAGATAGTCTCAATAAAGTAAGGGAAAAGCAAGAGAAGAATTACAACAAAAGTGCGCCAGCTAAGCCTTTTATGCCTGGAGAAATTGTGCTAAAAAGAAAAAGAAGAATGCACAAATTGGATGATCAGTGGGAACAGGAGCCATATGTCGTGCAAAATTACAAATTTGATAACAGAAAAACCTGTACCATTAGCAAGGATGGAGGAAAAACGACTGCAACTGTGTCTAGAGATCATCTAAAGTGTGTCCGGGCCCATTAAAGCTTTGTGAGGAAGAACCTGTTGTCAATCAGGAAGAGAGTGAGGAAGCGGTCATACATACGGATTTGGGAGATTTACCTGCAGATTGGCCCAGAGTGGGAGAAGCTGTAATCATTCCTGTGCTGCAGTTTTATCAACCGCAAGAAGAATCTCTACATCCAGTCATACCAATTGTGCCAGTAGAGTCAGTTCCAGAAGGACCTGTTCCGGCAGAACCTCAACCAGTGGAACCCCAAGAAGAGGAACCACAAGAGGCAGCACCACAAGAAGTGGAATCCCCTGGTGAAACAGAATCACATCGCCCAGCCACCAGTATGCTTGCCAGATCCATAGAAAGGTTGAGACATTATTACCGTTTGCCAGCACGCAGAACAGATAGGCCAGAGACTACTATACCTGACACCACTCCACGTAGATCAGTACGTACAACAAAAGGAAGGTTACCTATTCGTTATCAAGAGTAGTCCTAGCTAACTAGTCTAGTATGACCCAGACAGGGTTTACTGCAACTGAACCTGTACAAAGTTTGAAGAAGTTTTATGAAAAATTGCACTTTATAGAAATGTTGAATAATGTTTATTACTATGCTTATTTAAAGTAGAATACCCGGCTGGGTAAAGAAGAGTTAAAGTATAATGTGATTTTACTTGAAAAATGTTTTATCATGCAAAGGACTGCGTGGCTGTGGACTTTGCCAGCCCAGAAACTTTTATTGTAAATAGTTCGCACTTCGGTGCCCCATTTTGGTTTTACATAAAGCCTTACTACCTCTGAAGAAAAACCCGTATGGTGTGGCCTAGAGTGAGGTCTGCAGCAATGAAGTCCTGCAGCCCACCCAGGACCCACGTGGGAGGTTTTTGGTGTGGGTCCTCCACAAGAATCTTGTCTTATACTGTGTATATTTATTGAAAAGTATTTTGATAATTTTCTACTGATCTATGTACAAATTGTAACGTTCAAGAGTCCTTACCTCCCGCAAGGGATGAGTTATTATGTTGATGTTATATGCAAAACAAAAATGTTTTTCTTTTCTATTTCAGCCCGGGAGTGCTGAGTTTAACTAGGGGGGGATGTGTGGCCCAGCTTCGCAAGGCACACATGTCTCCTGGAAAATGCACAGGAAGGTAACTGTAAAGCTTGATATTCATTCACGCACACTTCTCAGCATTGCCACTAGAGGCATTTTAGACTATTTAGTAGTGTGACGTAGCAATAGTGAGTCATTCTAGTCAGAGCTCAGCCTGAGCTAGACAGAAGTGATTCAAGTTCCTGTCTTTGGACAGAGAAGATCAGATTAGTCTTGGAGGGAGAGGAGAGAAGACTGAACCCACACAGAGCTTGTGTAGCTCATTTGATAAGAAAGTGGAGGCTAGTACGGGTGAAGTGAATCATCTTAGCCTAGTCAGAGCTACCCCTTAACCTGCTACTCAGAACAAGCTGCCTGTGTTCCTAAGAAAGTGGAAGGTGACTCTCAGAGCTACAGCGTAAATACAGTCTGACGAAGCGTCCTGTGAGCTGCTCTGGACAGAGTTCTGTGAAGGAAAGAAGGAAAGGAATTACAGCAGTTATACCAACGAGTCAACTGAGAACAGGTCAGTGAGCACTGAAGGAAAGCTGACCTTGATACCATTGCTACACGTGCTTATGTTAAGGGCGAGAGCAGGGCGAAGGGCGAGTGGAGAAGCAAGAGTGACTAAAGGGACAAATCACCCTCACTCAGTTAACCGGACACCGGGGTCCGAAGCGTTGCTAGTGCTTCAAGCCTAGTAATAAGAAAACCGGAGGCCTTTCTGGACTTCAAGTCACAGAAGGTAGCCCTAAGTGCCGATACGTAACCGGGGTCAGGAAGAACAACAGTCTAGCAGGGCCCTGCACCAAAGACTAGTTCTATTCAACAGAAGACTCCACCACAATGTTGGCCGGGCGTAGTTGCTATTAAAAGAGTTGCACTTGACTTTATGCAAGTTGTACTCACACACATTAAAAGGATAAAGGAGGCCTCTAACCTGCTCAACAGTTTCCTGAATGTGCATTCTCCAACCTGACCAGCTTCCCGGGACATACCTGCAACATCTACAAGTAAAGGTATGGAAAGAGACTGCATTGTGTGTGACTGAATTCTTATCTGCACCCTGCATCACCACCATAGACTTTGAGGGACCAGTCCCACCTGTGGGGGACTTAACACCTAGCTGCCATAACATCCCCTCAGAGATCTACCCTGCAGCGCTGGTCAATCAGATCAGAAACCACAGGTGGCGTCACGAACTATAACTACAATCCCCTGTAAATATTTCCCCATTGCATGACCGCCAGGGCCACGGACCGAGCTCTGCTGCCAGTGACAACTCCCATAGACTTCCATGGGCTCGGTGCCGAGTACCCCATAGCCCTGGTAACACCAATGTGGTGCGCGTCACAACCATATGAGTAAAAAAAGCTTATATTGACAAGTTAGAATGAGTTAATGCAGCAAGTCAATATTTGCAGTGTTGACCCTTCTTCTTCAAGACCTCTGCAATTCTCCCTGGCATGCTCTCAATCAACTTCTGGACCAAATCCTGACTGATAGCAGTCCATTCTTGCACAATCAATGCTTTCATTTTGTCAGAATTTTTAGGTTTTTGTTTGTCCACCTGTCTCTTGATGATTGACCACAAGTTCTCAATGGGATTAAGATCTGGGGAGTTTCCAGGCCATGGACCCAAAATCTCTATGTTTTGTTCCCTGAGCCATTTAGTTATCACCTTTGCTTTATGGCAAGGTGCTCCATCAAGCTGAAAAAGGCATTGTTGATCGCCAAACTGCTCTTGGAGGGTTGGGAGAAGTTGCTCTTGGAGGACATTCTGGTACCATTCTTTATTCATGGCTGTGTTTTTAGGCAAGACTGTGAGAGAGCCGATTCCCTTGGCTGAGAAGCAACCCCACACATGAATGGTTTCAGGATGCTTAACAGTTGGCATGAGACAAGACTGGTAGTGGCGCTCACCTTGTCTTCTCCGAATGAGGCGTTTTCCTGATGTCCCAAACAATCGAAAAGGGGATTCATCAGAGAAAATAACTTTACCCCAGTCCTCAGCAGTCCACTGCCTGTACCTTTTGCAGAATATCAGTCTGTCCATGATGTTTTTTCTGGAGAGAAGTGGCCTCTTTGCTGCCCTCCTTGAGACCAGGCCTTGCTCCAAGAGTCTCCGCCTCACAGTGCGTGCAGATGCACTCACACCTGCCTGCTGCCATTCCTGAGCAAGCTCTGCACTGCTGGTAGCCCGATCCCGCAGCTGAAACACTTTTAAGAGACGGTCCTGGCGCTTGCTGGTCTTTCTTGGGCGCCCTGAAGCCTTTTTGGCAACAATGGAACCTCTCTCCTTGAAGTTCTTGATGATGCGATAGATTGTTGACTGAGGTGCAATCTTTCTAGCTGCGATACTCTTCCCTGTTAGGCCATTTTTGTGCATTGCAATGATGACTGCACGTGTTTCTTTAGAGATAACCATGGTTAACAGAAGAGAAACAATGATGCCAAGCACCAACCTCCTTTTAAAGTGTCCAGTGGTGTCATTCTTACTTAATCATGACAGATTGATCTCCAGCCATGTCCTCATCAACACCCACACCTATGTTAATGGAGCAATCACTGAAAAGAGGTTAGCTGGTCCTTTTAAGGCAGGGCTGCAATGATGTTGAAATGTGTTTTGGGGGATAAAGTTCATTTTCTAGCCAAATATTGACTTTGCAAGTAATTGCTGTTAAGCTGATCACTCTTTATAACATTCTGGAGTATATGCAAATTGCCATTAGAAAAAGTGAAGCAGTAGACTTTGTAAAAATTAATATTTGTGTCATTCTCAAAACTTTTGGCCATGACTGTACATGGAGCCAACAAAGAATGTCCCCTCCGTCTCCACCCACAGCAGGTTTTCAGTATATATGTGTTATTGGTGCCATGGTGGACCCAGTGCTGCATGATAAGACTTCCGCTGCAGGTACAGGTAACGCTTGTGACGTTATGTGGTCACAAAACATCATGGGAGGAACTTAACACAACGAGAAAGATGCAAGAAAAGGCGCATGCCGCTAGGTTTGGCACATTTTTGGCTATCTGAACCATAAACTAAAGTCTAAATAAACCAGAGTAGCATTCCTCTATATTTATTCCCATTTCTGGTGGAGCTAATAGCAGATCTTCTAAGCTGTGGATGACATCCACGCCTTTCACTAGCCATGATTTCTAGGAGAGTGATGAGAGTAGCATAAAACAGAAGAGTTGCAAATTTTTGCACTTAACGGACATGCACCAAAATTTGCAACGGTTTTTCCAAACTGGTGCAATACTTGTACCGTTGTCAATGACCACATGGATTTGACTCCACAACATCTATTTATCTGTTGCTCAGTAATTACTGAATATTGATAATTGTTCTTATGTTCTAAAAAAGTAAATCATGTCCCAATTGCAGTCTGTTCTGGTACCAGTGGCAAATAACGTACATAAAAAAAAAATTCCCCTTCTCCATTTACTGGCTACAAAATTAAAACATTGTCAGGTTTATTCCAGTACAGTATGTCCGAAAAAACATCTGTTCCTCCCCAGCTGATACTTGCATGTAAAGGGTCACCTTCATCACCATTTACTTCTGAGAAATGTTTTTACTGTGCAAATTTTTACACTCAAATAAAAAAGCAAAAAAAAATCTATAGAATGTATTCCGGATAGGACCTGGACGACAGTCCTCATCTGCATCCCTGAGGTGTTGATGGCAGAGAATGAAGTCCACCCATCGGTCCGCATTAGTAACCATCCCTGATATGGGGGGATGGAGATGTGGAATACATGTGACACTAATGTCAGAAGGAAGAAGCTTCTGTAAATTGTATCCTATTGTGTCCTATAGAAAGAAAGCAAGGTGCTATAAAATCCAGCAGTGGATGGAACCAAGGGTCTTCTCACCAGGACCATACCTTGCCATATGCCGTATTAGGCCATGTGGACATGGTAAAGGTAGTCTCCCACTCAGGACCCCACTAGGGGTCAGACCTAAGAGCCCTTAATTATCAGCCACAGATCTGACCTTGTATTACAAGCGGAAAACTGGCGGACAACAACTTTTCACCTTAATAACCACCGATCGAAGCCTGCACGGCGCTATGTATTACCCACTCTATGGCAGCAATGCTGGTGAAGGAGGCGCCTCTTCAATACAATATGAACTGCTACAGGACGCATTTGTTTTTAACCATGAAAAATTTAAAAAAACCCCTCAGTTTGGAGCCTATGGAGGTGCAGCGTGGTCCATTGGCACCAGCTCTGTTCAGTATGGATCAATAATATGGCTGTGTGCACGCAGCCGTCAGCTTAATATGCAAGAGGGTTCACATATTTTTCAGATTATTTTTTTCTGAGAAGCGGAGTGATAGAACACAACCGAGACAGTTTGTGTAATATACAATTAAGGAATATACGATTTGCAAACAAGCAGTGAGACAGCGCAGCGACGGAAAGTGAACAGAAAAATAAACAGGCGTTTCTGCCGAGAGGTTACAAAGAGATTTTGGCAGCGGCCGTCGTTTCCCTGCGAACCATCGGGAGAACTGTCTTTAAGAAAAGTTCTGGTCTCATGAATCCAGACTGAATCCAGCACTAACATTTAACTCTTTACAGCTTGTATTAAACTTTTTGAAACACAGAGACTTCTAGACATCAGATACAGACACCGTGAATTGGCACAAGACCCCGTCACTCCGGGATAGACCGCCGTCAGCTTCCACATCCAGGGGGAAAATGAATAGACGGGTCAGCTCTCTCCATTCCCCTCCATAAGTAGTTGTGGGACCCCTGTTCTGAGATTTGTAGGTCCCAGAAGTGGGAGCTGAAGCCGCCAGACAGTTATGATTTATCCTCTGGATACGACAAAGGGCCAAGTGATGGATGACACACCGGCGACTTTCCCTGCCCTGATCCCCTAGACTGACAGGTCTCTCCCTATACAAACACAATGACCGGTGCCTGCCTCTCGGACTAGTCACCCAAGACACACAGTCCACTCTCTGAAATTCTGCCGAGTAAAACATCAATGGCGGCAATAACGTATCCAGGCCTGAGGACCGGGCAGCATGAATCGGAGACGGGTCCCTTTGACTTAAGTGAAACGCTGAATATTATGTATCAAAAGAAGAACGATACAAAACACAAAGACTAGACGTTACCCAAACCGGTCATGTAAAAAAAGTTATGGATTGCGGAGAAGCAAAAATTGCACTGTCTTAAAGCCAACGTGAACGTCGTCCTTATAACACCACTTTTTTTCTTTATTTTACCGTTGAAGTGGTGCCGCTAATCTAAGATCCCTGCACCCAGTATTATACTTACCAGCTGCCGTGTTCTTTGGTTCTCATCCCGCTCAGGTCGTCTCCAGCAGTTTCTGACCTGCCCGATCGCCCCAGTGTTTGCTGGATGAGCTGGAGGTCACTTAGTGAGAAGTTGAGGTCACAAGATAACGGATTGGTACCGGGCTGTGATGGGCACAGCTGAGGATGGGGGCTGGTAAATACTAGGACCAGGTTGGCAATGGGCACAGCAGATGACGGGGGTTGGTAAATCCTAGGACCAGGGTGGTGATGGGCACAGCGGAGGATGGGGGCTGATAAATACTAGGACCAGGGTGGCGATGGGCACAGATGAGGATGGGGGCTTGTAAATACTAGGACTGGGGCGGTGATGGACACAGCTGAGGATGCGAGCTGGTAAATACTAGGACCAGGGTGGCGATGGGCATAGACGATGACGGGGATTGGTAAATACTAGGACCTGGGTGGTGATGGGCACAGCTGAGGATGGGGCTGGTAAATACTAGGACTGGGGCGGTGATGGACACAGCTGAGGATGGTGGCTGGTAAATGCTAGGACCGGGGCGGTAATGGGCTCAGCTGAGGACGGGGCTAGTAAATACTAGGACCAGGGCGGTAATGGGCTCAGCTGAGGACGGGGCTGGTAAATACTGGGACCGGAATGGTGATGGGCACAGCTAAGGATGGTGGCTGGTAAATACTAGGACTGGGGCAGCAATGGACACAGATGAGGATGAGGGCTGGTAAATACTAGGACCGGACTGGAATGGTGATGGCCACAGCTGAGGATGGGGGCTGGTAAATACTAGGACCGGTAAGGCGATGGACACAGCTGAGGACAGGGCTGGTAAATACCAGGACCGGAATGGTGATGGGCACAGCTGAGGACGGGGCTGGTAAATACCAGGACTGGAATAGTGACGGGCACAGCTGATGATGGTGGCTGGTAAATACTGGGACCAGGGCGGTGATGGACACAGCTGAGGACGGGGCTGGTAAATACTAGGACCGGAATGGTGATGGGCACAGCTAAGGATGGTGGCTGGTAAATACCAGTGTGTGGCCCAGCTGCGCTTGGTACACATGTTCCAGGAGTATGCACTAAAAGGTAACTGCAAAATCTGATATTCATTCACATCACACACACTTCTCTAGATTACCACCAGAGGGAACCTTAGACTATTTAAGGGTGTGAGTTAGGCAGCAGTGGGGAGTTGGAGTTCAGTTCCTGGTCATTCGTGGTTCAGAACAGTTCCTGTCAGAGCTCAGTCTGAGCTAGAGACAGACGTGTGTGAGATTTCCTGTCAGAGACAGAAGAGAGAGAGATTGCAAGCTGATATCTCAGAAAAGACAGACTGCTATTATCCCATGAATGTGGAAAGTGACTCTCGGAGCGGGCTCGTATTCAGTCTGACGAAACGTCCTGAGAGCTGCTCTGGACAGAGTCTTTGAAGGAAAGAAGGAAGGGATTACAGTTTGCAGAACATCGAGTTTACTGAGAATCAGTCAGCGAGCTTTGGGAAGAAGGAAGAAAGCTAATGACAGAACCTACTGCTGCCCTGTGCTTATGTTAAGGAGGAGAGTAGGGCGACGGGCGAGTGGTTACCCTAGGAAGGAGTGACTTCGGTGACAGACCTCCTTCACTCAACTAACCGGACACCGGGTCCGAAGTATTGCTAGTTCCTTCACGGCTGGTGATAGAAACACCGGAATCCCTGCTGGACTTCAAGTCGCAGAGGGTAGCCCTAAGTGTCGATACGTAACCGGGGTCAGGCAGAACAGGAGTTTAGCAGTGCACTGCAGATATAGACTTAGTTCTACCAAAAGAAGACTTCCACCACAATGTTGGCCGGGCGAAGCTATGCTATTCAGAGTTAAACTTGACTTCACGCAGGTTAGGACTCATACACTTTAAAGGGAAAGGAGGCCCTAAACCTACTTGGCAATTACCTGGATGTGCATACTCCACCCTGAGCAGCTTCCCGGGACATACCTGCAACCTTCACAGTAAAGGTATGGAAAGAGACCAGCTTGTGTGTGATTGACTTATTACCCTGCACCCTGCACCGCCATATCACCCTGAGGGATCCATTCAGTCTCACCTGTGGGAGACCTACCACCTTGCTGCCCCAACCCTCAGAGATCTACCCTGCAGCGCTGGTCACCCTGATCAGAAACCACAGGTGGCGTCACGAACTATTCCTAAAATCCCCTGTAAATATCCCCCTTTGTATGAGCGCCCAGGGCAACGGACCGAGCTGTGCTACTTGTGACATTCCCCATAGACTTCAATGGGCTTGGTGCCGAGTACCCCATAAGCCCTGGTACCGTGTGTCGTGCGACTCACCAGGACCAGGGCAGTGATGGACACAGCTGAGGACGGGAGCTGGTAAATACAAGGACCGGAATGGTGATGGGCACAGCTGGGGATGGGGGCTAGTAAATACTAGGACCGGGGCGGTGATGGACACAGCTGAGGACGTGGCTGGTAAATACTAGGACCGCTGATGCTGAAGTGAACATCTACGGACCCTCAGGCTCGACATGGAATAGTTTCCTTCCAAATACTAATTTTTCATGATTCCTCTGATGACAGAGTAAAATAAAAATGTTGTGATGTTCACTTCTCAAATCACGGATTATTTTAATGCGCAGAAAAAACACATTGACTAATCCTGTGGCATTTTACTGAAGTTTCTGCCAAACCCACAGCTTCAATTACCAAAGTGAAGTGATGCTCCGGAGAGGATTCAGCTGAGTGTGCAGAGCTTCACCCCGGAGACCTGACGCGGCCCAGGAGAAATGCAAAGTAAAACTACCACGTCCATTACCAATGAAACTGGAAGAAAGAACATAGGCATCGGAAAATATCCACGGTGGAGTCCATGAGAGAAGACCTCAACCAATTACTGTAGCTCAAGAACCATGTTTCTATTCTACAGTCTTCCATCAAAGTCAACGGGACTGTAGCTTGAATTGTGCCCCAGGTCTCTTACTTTAAAGGGAATGTACATCCGAAAATTACCTATATGAGTAGTTTAAAGCAGGTTTTATGTTAAATTACTAAATCATTATACAGTACAGACCAAAAGTTTGGACACACCTTCTCATTCAAAGATTTTTCTGTATTTTCATGGCTATGAAAATTGTAGAATCACACTGAAGGCATCAAAACTATGAATTACACATGTGAATTATACATTACACTTTACAAAAAAGTGTGAAACAACTGAAAATATGTCTTATATTCTAGGTTCTTCACCTTTTGCTTTGATTACTGCTTTGCAGGCAGAAAAGGTGAACGGATGGACTCTACATGCCTGGTTCCCACCGTGAAGCATGGAGGAGGGGTGTGATGGTGTGGGGGTGCTTTGTTGGTGACACTGTTGGGGATTTATTCAATATTGAAGCGATGAGCGGTCCAGCTCACCCCAAACCATCTCGATTGGGTTCAGGTCTGGTGACTGTGGAGGCCAGGTCATCTGGCGTAGCACCCCAACACTCTCCTTCTTGGTCAAATAGCCCTTACACAGCCTGGAGGTGTTTGGGGTCATTGTCCTGTTGAAAAATAAATGATGGTCCAACAAACGCAAACTGGATGAAATAGCATGCTGCTGCAAGATGCTGTGGTAGCCATGCTGGTTCACTATGCCTTCATTTTGAATAAATCCCCAACAGTGTCACCAGCAAAGCCCCCCACACCATCACACCTCCTCCTCCATGCTTCACGGTGGGAACCAGGCATGTAGAGTCCATCCGTTCACCTTTTCTGCGTGCAAAGCAGTAATCAAAGCAAAAGGTGAAGAACCTAGAATATAAGACATATTTTCAGTTGTTTCACACTTTTTTGTAAAGTGTAATGTATAATTCCACATGTGTTAATTCATAGTTTTGATGCCTTCAGTGTGAATGTACAATTTTCATAGTCATGAAAATACAGAAAAATCATTGAATGAGAAGGTGTGTCCAAACTTTGGTCCGTACTGTATATAAATAAATCAGAAATGTATCAATTTTCACACTGAACACTAGTCTGTATAGTAAGACACAAGCTTCTTCTATACAAAGGATTTTTCAACTGTTTCATTATTATCACATGATTTCAATGAAAGGTAGCACCTCTATATACAGTACATAACACAGGATCCATCATTCACAATAGGTGATATCACAGATCACCTCCTCCTCCTCCTGTACAATGACTGATAATACCTCTATATACAGTAGATAACACAGGATCCACCATTCACAATAGGTGATGTCACAGTTCACCTCCTCCTCCTGTACAATGACTGATAACACCTCTATATACAATAGATAACACAGGATCCACCATTCACAATAGGTGATATCACAGCTCACCTCCTCCTCCTGTACAATGACTGATAATACCTCTATATACAGTAGATAACACAGGATCCACCATTCACAATAGATGATATCACAGATCACCTCCTCCTCCTGTACAATGACTGATAATACCTCTATATACAGTAGATAACACAGGATCCACCATTCACAATAGGTGATATCACAGATCACCTCCTCCTCCTGTACAATGACTGATAACACCTCTATATACAGTAGATAACACAGGATCCACCATTCACAATAGGTGATATCACAGATCACCTCCTCCTCCTGTACAATGACTGATAATACCTCTATATACAGTAGATAACACAGGATCCACCATTCACAATAGGTGATATCACAGATCACCTCCTCCTCCTGTACAATGACTGATAATACCTCTATATACAGTAGATAACACAGGATCCACCATTCACAATAGGTGATATCACAGATCACCTCCTCCTCCTGTACAATGACTGATAACACCTCTATATACAGTAGATAACACAGGATCCACCATTCACAATAGGTGATATCACAGATCACCTCCTCCTCCTGTACAATGACTGATAATACCTCTATATACAGTAGATAACACAGGATCCACCATTCACAATAGGTGATATCACAGATCACCTCCTCCTCCTGTACAATGACTGATAATACCTCTATATACAGTAGATAACACAGGATCCACCATTCACAATAGGTGATATCACAGATCACCTCCTCCTCCTGTACAATGACTGATAACACCTCTATATACAGTAGATAACACAGGATCCACCATTCACAATAGGTGATGTCACAGTTCACCTCCTCCTCCTCCTGTACAATGACTGATAACACCTCTATATACAGTAGATAACACAGGATCCACCATTCACAATAGGTGATATCACAGATCACCTCCTCCTCCTGTACAATGACTGATAATACCTCTATATACAGTAGATAACACAGGATCCACCATTCACAATAGGTGATATCACAGATCACCTCCTCCCCCCTGTACAATGACTGATAACACCTCTATATACAGTAGATAACACAGGATCCACCATTCACAATAGATGATGTTACAGCTCACCTCCTCCTCCTGTACAATGACTGATAATACCTCTATATACAAGTGAACACATGTCCATTAACTTCCTGCCACCTCACTTCCTGTCTAATGCTCTGTTTGACTGACACTATAGTCCCGCCTCTTCCTCTCATATACATGCTGCTTTCTAGCTTTCTCTGCACTCAGACTAGCGGTGGACACCGCGTCCAATGCAGAGACCTATCCTCACTACCGGACTCCTTCACAACAGGTCAGTCACAGACAAGTATAGCGGCTCCACCGCTTCACCATCACATTGATAGTTGTGATATTTATGGTATCTATGTTTTGCACTGTTTCTACAGGTTACTAGTGCAATAGAGGCATTGTCCTCTTCCTCATCTCACCCCACCAACACAGGGTATGTCACATCTACAGGCATAGGCACAAAATCTACTTATACATAAAAGAATATCGGCACTTACGTTTATCTTATTTTCACCTACAGCTATATCCAGCCCTTTCTTCCCTATGTGGATCAACCTCCTTCCCAGTAGTATCTGGTATGTCCTCACCATATATATTCTTTCTGCCTTTGTGATACCTCTGATACAACTCTGACCTATGATTGCTCCCTAAATCTCCTGAAGCATTGTATACAACTACTCTCTACCTTTACTATTGACCAAAATTTTGATTGTACATACTTTATTTTGTTAATATAATTTTTTTCTTCTGTTTTTATAAATGTAGTGACTGATGAAGGTCCATGATATAGGACCGAAACGTTTCGTGTTACTACTGTGAATAAAAATCTTTATTCTCACTATACTAAAGTTGAGTGCCGAGTTCATTTTCTATTAGTCTTTTAATACCAGGCCGCAGCAGTCTGCATTTTACTTGGCTGGTTAACAAAAATAGGGGGGATCCCCACGCCGTTTTTTTTTTCGAGGGGATTCCCTATTTTTGTTAACCAGCCAAGCTAAGCAGACTGCTGTGGCCTGGTATTATCAGGCTGGCAAGGTCCATGGATATTGGATCCTTACCAGCCTGAAAAACCAGGCCTCAGCAGTCTGCTTCATCTGGCTGGTTAACAAAAATAGGGGGGACCCCACGCTAATTTTTTTCGAGGGGATCCCCTATTTTTGTTAATCAGCCAAGATATGCAGACTGCTGTGGCCTGGTATTATCAGGCTGGCAAGGTCCATGGATCTTGGCTCCTTAACAGCCTGAAAATCCAGGCCTCAGCGGTCTGCTTCATCTGGCTGGTTAACAAAAATAGGGGGGACCCCACGCCATTTTTTTTTCGAAGGGAACCCCTATTTTTGTTAATCAGTTCCCTCTGACGTCACTGATTGTGTCCCTGGCTGACCTGAAGTGAAAGTGGAAAGCAATCAATTAAGCTTTCCACTTCCTCTCCTGTCAGCCAGGAGAGGAGCTCATTCATTTGGGGGTTTACTGTGAGGCTGCAGCATTAGCTGCGGTCCCTGCAGTAAACATTAACCCTTTCTGATGGATTACACCGTGGGACCTGACTGTGCATCGGATTGGTAAGAATAATTTTGCTTTATTATTTTATTTTTATTACAGGAAATGGTTTTAGCAGGTAAATAAAATATGGTCAAAAACTGTGTGATTATTTCATTAAACTTCTTTTTTATTAAAGTGTGTGTGTTTGATTTTTCTTTCATGCAATAGGATTAATAATTGATAGTTGTCTAATTGACAGCTCTCAATTATTAACCTGGCTTAAAGTGACCTTTCAATTGCAAGGTCATTTTAACCCTTATTAACACCATTCGCCACCGCTACAGGGCAATGGGAATAGACGGGCAAAGTGCCAGAAAGGGCAAATCTAATTAGAGATTTGCCCTTTCTGGGGTGTCTGGGGGCAGATGTTAGTAGCCGGGGGGGGGCCAAAAATAATGGTCCCTCTCTGGGCTATTATTATCTGCCCCCACTCACTGGCTTTGTCTGTCTGGTTGCGAAAATAGGGCGGGAGCCCACGCATTTTTTTTCAGCAATTTTACACCTCATATATATATATACATGTCATTGAGTTTGTGACACATATATATATATTTATAGTTCATACACTTCTACATAGTATAATAGCCGCTAATTCAATTGCCGGCTTTTGTGAAAATGCAGAACCCGACATGAAATGACATTTGGTGTACATAGGGTTAACCATGTCCTTTGCTATCTGATTTGCACAAACAATTAAATCAGTCTATGTGTGCAAAATTTCACACCTGTAGGGGTTAATTAAAGGTGTAAATTCGTAGCAAAAAAGTCCGTTTTTTTTTACAACGAATTTACACCTTTAATTAACCCCTACAGGTGTGAAATTTTGCACACATAGACTGATTTAATTGTTTGTGCAAATCAGATAGCAAAGGACATGAAAAGACATGGTTAACCCTATGTACACCAAGTGTCATTTCATGTCGGGTGCTTCTGTCTTTTCACTGAAGCCGGCTTTACCCGGCAATTGAATCAGAGGATATTTTACTATGTAGAAGTGTATAAACTATACATATATGTATATATATATATGTCACAATGACATGTATATATATATATATTATTATATATATATATGTATTCTATGTGTGTATATTTAGTGTTTACAAGGAAAGAATGGGGTTTTTTTAGTTCCGATATTTTGTTCCCATAGACTTACATTGGATTCCGGTATCGGTATCGGTCGCCGATATTTTAATGGTATCGGCGATACCATTCCGATTCCGATACTTAGGGATATCGGAAAGTATCGCTCAACTCTAACCATGACACAATGCGTAGGGTACAGCAGAAAAGAACAATTAATAAAATTAATGCACGGATCATTGTGGTCAGTATGGATGGGGCCCATCACTATTGGGTGGAGGGTCCCAAGAAGTCTAGGACAAGGCTGAACAGTCCTGGAAAGTTTACGAAATGGAAAACAAACGCCAAACAACAAAAAACGATTATTTTTTTACTTAAGGTCCCTCTTTATTTCACGTGTAGACAAATAAAGATAAAAGAACAAAAGAATCAAATATGAAAATCCGAAAAAATGAGCTCACCGACATCGACGGTGCAACCCCGATGTTTTATGGTTTTCTACACAAGATTGTCCTGGAAAAATTTCCATTGTTAAATCTGGAAATGTTGTATTATATTCTGGTAATCCAAATAAATGACTTCATGTAGTATATCATGGAGAAGTGAAGTCCGTCTCATAGGGGTCACTTCTCTTTGATGTCCATATGTACGGAGATCAGCCTTTCAGATCACTTACTACTTACATTTCTAACTAGTAGTAAACACTGAGTAATACTTTATCCATAGGAAACAAGAAAACGCAACTTACGACCTGATCCAATCTAAAAGTTATCTGTAAAGTCCGCTCTTCTCAATTTTTCCTCATGAAGAAAACGTCCCAATGGCTTTTTCTTTCTTATTTTATACAATTAATGTCTTTTATTATTGTGGGTTTTTTTTTTTGTTAAACTAAAATATGAGTTTCTTCATATGCCACACACACGAAAAAAAAAAAAAGTTTAATTTCCCTCTGCAATTACAAACCATTTACAATTTAAATACTTTAGAATCAGGTAATGCTTTAAATAAAAGGACCTCACAGCGGGAAGAAATATTATAGATTTCCATAATATATATGTATTTTATTTTACTATGCTTAATATAACCTTATCAGGAGATTGTCATGGAAGTGGGAATAATCACCAGATTTTTGTTTGTATTTTTTAACCCATTATAAAATGATGAAAAAGTTGAATCCAAATAATAAGAAAAGTACTTTATAAAACTTAAAAAATACATATATTTTTTATGTTTTATACACACATACAAATACATACGTTCGCACACTTTAGGTTTTATAAATTGATTTTTATTATTTTAATACTATTTAATACTAATAAAAAATATATTTTATATATACGGTAATTTTTTCCTTTATGTATTAGTATTTATGGTCTTAAAAAAAATACATTTTTCAAAACCAGAATAAAACTCTTCCCTAGCCCCATGCCTCCCAGTGGGAGTCCCCACCGTGCAGTTTACCCATATACCTTATACAGTAACCTTAGTTTGAGCCGTTTTCAGTTCATTCACTAAATTTCCTTGATTCTTCCTGATAATCATTGTATTCCCTGTCTCTCTTGGTTTGGCAGCAGATGCCCTGGCAGAAAGCCTAAAACACAGTGAGTGACAAATCACTAGCAGATGAGGAGCGGCCTGCGCTCTGCATCCACTATTTCCTCTCACTGAAGGCCCCAATAAAATTACTGCAACATTTCAGAATTTCAATTGGGTTCATCTTTCTTCAAAGCGAGATCGCAGCTACATTCCCGGAGACGGGACTGGAATAAAAGATTTTCAGAGAGACAATACTTGGGCACCGAAAAACAAAAAAAAAAATGCACATCTCCGCCCAGACACACAAAAAATGAATGATGCAATTACTTTCCAAAGTTTTTTTTTATATAACTTTTCTCACTTTAATTTCAAGCTGTGCACAGCCATTATATCATCCATATACTGTATCACACAAGTGTATTTTAATGCATGTGCACGACTTTAGAACCAATGCATCGTTGCAGTAACTGCTATTTTAATTTTTGATGCATATGTTTTTGTATTTCACAGCTGTCATCGATGACATTCAAAATATTAAAAATGCAATTTGAGATAAAAAAAAAACAAATGCATCATATTGTATTAATTTAAACTAACAAACTTGTATTAGGCTATAGGGTATGTGCACACGTTAAGTTTGAGGCCGGCATCACACTTGCAGAAACTTGCAGGAATCTTGCACCTCAGTACCCGGCACTCGGGAGCGCAGCGTGCGGGCTATATGTATTTCTATACAGCTGAACGCTCCGGGCCGAGTGCCGGACGGCAGTGCCGGGTATTGAGGTGCGAGACTCACGCGAATTTCTCACAAGTGTGACCCCGGCCTTAGATGCAGAAATTTCTGTACCAAATACTTAACGTGTGCACATACCCTAAACCCTAATGCAAGTGTATGCTAGTGTCTCTTAGCAGGAAAAATGTTATGTAAAATAAGCGCATTTTTTTCTGCATTTTTTTTCCCACTCATTACTATGGGTGAAATCTGCACCAAAAACTTTAAGGCCAAGTTTCCGCAATGAGTTTTTGGTGACTTTTTGACACTTGATTTTTTTTTTAAAGGGAAGTAACCTATTTTATTTTATTGAGTGCAGAAAATCTACAGCATGAAAAACGCAACAAAAAGCTCATCGTGGGAACTGAGCCTAAAAGAATTGACGCTGTAGGTTTAAATCTGCACCAAATCTGCACAAATAAGCAACATGTGCACGAGACTGAAGGATTCTCATTCACTTTTCTGGCATCAGGAAAGTCTGCAAGCTTTGTGACAAATCTGCACAGAAAAAAAAAAAGCGACAAATCTGTGGCAAATTTGCAAGGTGTACACAGGTCCTTATAGTTAGGGGACCTGTCCTAATTATACAGAATATTAGTCTTTTTTAAAAAATAGACAAAAAAAAAAACTAAATTATATATATATATATATATATATATATATATATATATATATATGTGCAAACTGTAAAGCGCTGCGGAATATGTTAGCGCTATATAAAAATAAAGATTATTAATATATATATTTTTTCATATATGTTATATATATTATATATATATATATACAACACATATATATATATATATATATATAT
The DNA here is from genome assembly GCA_033576555.1 of Oophaga sylvatica. NCBI lineage: Eukaryota > Metazoa > Chordata > Amphibia > Anura > Dendrobatidae > Oophaga > Oophaga sylvatica. The sequence continues at coordinate 74,326,904 of JARQOD010000009.1, forward strand.
ATATATATATATTATATAATTTTTTTTAATTGTTTTTTCTTTTATTCCTCATCATATTAAGGTTTCCAAAGTTTATTTTCTGTTAGATGCTAGTAGCAGCTAAACCCAAAATATGTAATTGGTGGTTCACTACTTGCTAGAAGTATTATAAAAAACAAACAAACATAAAAGTAGATAATAAACACACTTCTTTTCTTTGACAACAGTTTTCATTTGCTCTGGGGGCAGAAGAAGGATGGATTCATTCTATTGCTTAACACACAAAACGTTCCCCTCCTCCCCCACCAAAAAAAAAAATATATATATTGCTTTCGGCTGGAGAGAGAGCTGGAGCCTCATGGGTGTTCACTAAGTTTATTACTTTTATCCGAGTTCCATTTTTAATGAAAAAATATATTTAAAAAATTAAAGCATTATTATATAAATGCTTTATATTATTATATAGCTTTGTTTTAATAACCAATTTTAAATATTTAGTTACTTTTTATTAAATCATTTCTTTGTTACACATTGTGTATGTAGAACGGTATTCTAGAGTTTTGGTTTTTTTTTTCCAACATACCTAGTTGTAATAACTCAATTAGCAGATTTTCTCCAATTGAAAAATCCAAAAGTTTACCCTAAAAAACGACCAAATGACAATTCTAAATGCCCACACGGACCTCTCTTTTTGGTGCTCAAAAAATTACAAAGTTTGATGTAGATTTTTTTTTTTTGTCATTTTCAAATCTAAAAACAGCATGCAAGGAGCAATGTGAACTCTTCTAAGTGCATCTGTTTGGTGCTCGGAGTCCTGGAAGATTAATGTAATGCAAAAATAAATGTTCTCAACCCTGCTCCGTATAGTCTGCATAATTCCATTCTGATTGAGTCAAACTTCAATTTCAGGCCACCCATGCTTGGAATGGAGCTCATTACGCAGAAAATTCCAGCTCTATACTGCAGTTTCCTTTCCCCAAGTGCTGAGAAGTACAGTAAATACATATAAGTGCACCAACAGTTTCACAGGCAAACAGAGGAAAGTACAAAGGCAGCAAAGTCATCGGACTTGAAGATGGAGCTAGAGCGGACATCAAAGGTTCCAGTCTAGACAACACTTTCCTGTTCAAAAAAAAAAAAGAAAAAAAATTGCGTGCAATCTCTTTGTATAGTCAACGCAGGGAGAAAAGCGGCCTGTCAAACCTCATTGACCGTCCGTTAGGATGCAGGTTAATTTCTCCTGATAATGTCACTGGGGAGGAAATCCCACAGACTAAACCCATTATAGTCCCAAGAGAATTTTTATATATATATTTTATATATCTTAAAAGAGCGTCTAAATGTGATTGAAAAAAAAAACAAAAGTTGCAGAAATCGTAGATAAAAATTAGTTTTTGCTTACAGCAATAATAGATGTCTGGAGTAGAATATTACCGATCATTATGCCAATATTTTTAACAAGTTATGAATTGATATATGGAATGCAAAATCGGCCAGTAATTATTCAAATATGATTGTAGCAATAAAATCGGTTCAGAAAACTCTGATCTTCATGAGAAGAAAAAATGAAATAAAAAAATAAATAAAAAACACAAACATTTCAATTCAGTCTCATGTCAAAAAAAAAAAAAGAGGACAAGTGCTGTCATTATATTTTGATCCTTAGTTTGACCCATTGGGGACACTTTTTGTGACACGATTTCTTTTTTTGAAAGACATTTTGGCTTTCAGGTCACACTCTGCTGTATAAAGTATTTCACTTTTGCACCAGGTAGAATCATAGCGCAATAGCTGCACAATTTCTATTATTTAGCATGCATCACTTTACATAACATTATGCACTAAAATGTCATATTGTCACACATTCGGTAGCATGCAACAATTAATAAATATGCCCCATTGTCTTTCCTGGTGGTCACACATCCTTCTTCTCAAGCAGCTCGCTTAAAAGAAGAAGCTAAAAATACAAAAAAAAAACAACGTACTTAAAGCTCTAATATTGTCATTTAGCCTGCCGATTCCAGTACTTCCGTCATTGGACTTAAAATCCATTTTAAAACAATGTATTTGGCAATTTTTAGAAGAATTGACAGTCCTGGTGTCCTATCTTGTAGTAATAGTAAAGAGCAGCTACAAAGAATATATCTTTATGGAGGATCACACTTAATAATGCATTATACATACATAATAAATTAATAATTGTATAATACTTCATTTCTCCTGTGGGGGTGCTGCAGGGAAAAGTCTAAGTTACTTACCGTTAACGGTATTTTTCGAAGTCCATGACAGCACTACAGAGAGAGGGGATCCGCCCCTTAGGAACAGGAAACCTACAGATATAAAAGGGCGGCACCTCTCCCACACATCAGTTGGGTTACAGAGCATAAGAGGACATCAAGGTTAAATGGTATACAGCAAAAAATTTTATGCATCACACAGTAACATTAATCAATTGTTTATTACATGTGGACTACATAAGCGGAAGAAGTGCACATAGAACCCGGGTGGGAATGTAAGGGTGCTGTCATGGACTTCGAAAAATACCGTTAACGGTAAGTAACTTAGACTTTATTCGAACGTCCATGACAGCACTACAGAGAGAATTACAGAGAGTAATAACTACTTAGGGAGGGACTACAGCCTGCAGCACCCTTAATCCGAAAGAAAGGTCTGAGGAAGCACCCAAATCTAATCTATAATGAGTGTAAAACGTGTGTGGAGAAGACCACGTAGCTGCCTTACATATCTGGTCAATGGAGACTTCTGCCCTCTCTCCCATGAAGTCGCCACAGCTCGGGTGGAATGAACCCTTAGCCTCTCAGGTGCCGGCTTGCCCCTCGAGGTGTATGCCAGAGAAATTGCTTCCCTAATCCATCTGGCCAATGAGCTCTTTCGCTAATCTACGGCCTTTGTTAATTCCTTGAAAAGAGACAAACAATGCATTGTCCCGTTTCCAGGGATCAGTGACTGCCAAATATTGCAGGAGACATCTTCTAACATCTAAAGTATGGAGTTTTATCTCTTTTTGATTAGATGGATTAGGGATGAACGAAGGAAGAACAATTTCCTGTGTTCTGTGGAAAGCGGAAGACACCTTAGGTAAGTATGCCGGATCAGGTCTAAGAATTATCCTGTCATTCAGGACCCGAGTGTAAGGAGACAATCTAGATAGTGCCTGGATGTCACTTACCCTCCTAGCCGAGGTTATTGCTACCAGGAAAGCGGTTTTAAGGGAAAAAATGTTTTTGATGTTGCTGATATAGGTTCAAAAGGGGGCTCTGTTAAAGCAGTGAGAACAAGGTTCAAGTCCCATGGCATGATTCTCACCTTCACTATGGGTCTCGACCTACCCGCAGCTTTAATGAATCTACTGACCCAGTAATTATTTGCGATGTTGCTACTAAAGAGTGCCCCCAAAGCTGAAACTTGTACCTTAAGGGTGCTTGTGGAGAGACCTAAGTCCAGACCCTTTTGTAGGAATTCTAGAATGTGGGTTATCGGTGTTGGGTCCCCTGCTATCACCCCCGAGCTTTGGAGAAATTTCTTCCAAGTCCTAGCGTAGATTTTAGTTGTAACCTCCTTCCTGCTTTTAAGGAGAGTATTAATTACATTAGTAGAAAACCCCTTATCTCTCAGCAGCGACCGTTCAAAATCCACGCCGTCAGGTGGAGGCCCGCTACTTGAGGATGGTAGACTGGACCCTGGGAGAGCAGATCGGGAATATCCGGCAGGACCCATGGGTCGGCTATCGACATGTTTCTGAGACATGAAAACCATGCCCTCCTGGGCCAAAAAGGAGCGATTACTATTATCCTTGCCCTGTCCTTCCTGACCTTCCTCAATACTAGGGGGAGTAAGGACAGGGGAGGAAATGCATAGGCTAGATTGAAATCCCATTGTAATAGAAGAGCGTCCACTGCCAGAGGGCGTTCTTTGGGATTTAGAGAGCAGAACTGTCTCACTTTCCTGTTGCTTTTGGTAGCAAAGAGATCTACCTCCGGTTGACCCCATTTCCTCACAATTAGGTCGAAGATGGAAGTCTTTAATGACCACTCTCCTTGACTCAGGAGATTGCGGCTTAAGAAGTCCGCCTTGGTATTTTCTTCTAGGAAACCAACTGATGTGTGGGAGAGGTGCCGCCCTTTTATATCTGTAGGTTTCCTGTTCCTAAGGGGCGGATCCCCTCTCTCTGTAGTGCTGTCATGGACGTTCGAATAAATAAACACTTCCTGTTTGGTTCCCTCACAGATTATAACCGATTGCTGGAAGTTACAGAAGTGTTATGCCAGGTTATCAATTTATTTTTCACCAAGAAAAATTGGATTTAAGTCCAACCAAGACATGTAGACAGATTGACTTCCTCCCACAGCCCAAAAAAACATTCCTTGGTCTATTGACATCACATAAAATTGGTCCTACAGGATTTTTGAGTGCATTTAAATTGTGTATTCTATTGGCAACAGGAGGAACAAACAATCCATGTACGACGCTGTGGAATATGTTGGCACTATAGGCGACAGAAAATAAATAAATTGAGCCGGCTGACGTTACACTAAGCCATTTTAGTCTCCTCTCTTCCATTATGGTAGATCCAAGGTATTTCTTAAAAAAAAAAAAAAGAATGAGACAGTGGAAAGAAAATATGTCTAAAGGGTGAAAAAAAAAAAGAAAACTCAACGCAAAGATGTCAAGTGATCTTAAAATGCAAGCACGAAGCGTGGATGGAGATGTGGAATAATTCGAAAGACAGACAACTTCAAGGAGACCAACTCCAGCCCTCCAGGTGTCTAAATCGTATAGAGTCAGGACTAAGACAAACAATGACACACTACACTACACACCCTGGAACGGCAGATAGAATTAACTTACCAGTTGATGCTGATCCAACTATAACACAAATCTATCAAACCAAGAAGCTCCGTGTTACACAAGGACAAGTGACACACTCCAATGAATGGATCCATTGAAAGCGAAAACATTATAGTTTCTATACGAGGCTCCCAGGGACCTCAAACGTCAGCGCTCAGCCGGAGTATCATCACATAAGCAACAGAGCAAGTTCTAATCATTCCCTCGACACATGTAGAATCTTCCACTGGAGGGAATGTTAAATCATCGAAGAGCACATGGCGACTGGAAGAACCGTTAAGAAAACAGCTAAGAAAATAAACCCTTACGACATGGATACTTGTCCACCAGAAACTATTGACTTTTTCTTATATAAAAGGCTGGCTGAATTATCAGGTTCAGACTGAGGTTCCTTGGAACCATCAGAGGAAATTATCCTGAGGTCCATGACATGTACTGATCATCAGTAAGGTCTCAGTTTATGTGTCAATCATCCCGTCGGAAAAAGACCCAAGGAGCTCCAAAGTTGTCACCGAATTGGGTTGCCTTTTTCTTTAAGTCTTGTGTCTTGCTCCCGAAGTAGGTTTCCGGTCCTGGTTGTGCAGAAGACTTACATGCAAATTGTCCAGACTGTCCATAATTATTTATAAGCCATACGTTTAATGTAAGACTTAGTTTTTTGATTTTTTTTTAGTAGAGCAATCGACTGCTTATCCAATTACCAGTATTATCTTGTGATACAGGATCAATGGGCTTGACTTCAACCAGGCAATGTATTTACGGAGGTTTCTTCAAGCTTCACTAAGTAACTTTGGTTTCCATTCACAAACCAAAAATATAATTCCTGAGCCGTTGTGCGAGTGTGTACATGCGTTAAAAGTAAAACTAGATGGTAAGGTCCCACGAGAACCAGGGCCAAATAAGTATAGTGAAATAGAAATATTACGAGGGTAAGTTGACCTTTAAGCCCCATTTTACATATGGGGAAAAAATATCTACAGAAAAAGTTGAGCAACTTTGAGAAAACATTGTATTAATCCTTCACCATTCTACCGATTTCCTGCGCCAGTTGGAAAGTCTATTGGTATTTGTTTACAAGTCTTTGTAAGGAACAATGCAAACTGCATTGATAGTAGTTTGTCCCCATACAATCATCAGATTCTGATATTGTTTGCATACTGCTAACAGCACATCCTATGGTTACTAAGGGAGTGGTACTTCCGACAATCATGATTTTTGGGCTTGTGTAGAAAATTAGGAAAAAAAAAAAAATTTTCTTGTCGACTTTATTCACATTCTGCTAAAAACAGAAGACGAGATTCTTGAAAAAATATCTAATAGATATAGAAGGTCCCTTTGGACTGAGACCAGTTCATCTTGCCACTATTGAAGAGCCTTGTTGCGTCGATAGACTGAAGTCCCAGAGATAAGACCCCCTACTTATCAGACATTCATCTATTAATGGTTACAATTATTGCTCATCAATAATACATTGTAATCAGGTCATTGTTTTTACATTACAATTAAACCACAGCAGCAGATAACACAATTATTGTAAAGTAATTAAACCGATATAACCATGATTTGGTCTAATCTTTTTTTCTATATGTGGTTTTCCTTTCCCCAAATATGCCTCAAGTTTAACTGGAACCACAAAATTGAAATATGGTTACACATTACTCCACCAGAAACCAGACACATGAAACGACTCCTATGATCTCGGGCACTTGTAGGACGTTTAGATGTTTGTTTTGAATGTTTCTTTTCTACAGATTGTGTGGGATAAAAGGAAAACTTGTATCCGATTTTCATCCGTTCCATAAGCCATTGTCCCGCTTCCAAGTTTGTAGGGGAAATGTGTTAACCAAAAGCATCAAAAGCAAAAAGCTCCATAATAAGTGCCTCGGATCTGTGAAGTTTTTGCCTTTGAACGTTTCCAAATGGCTGGGACCCCTTCTTTAGCTTTCACCAGTGTCTTATTGTTTGTGTATTTTTAATCTTTGAAGGACAATCTACAGAACCCCACAAGGAAGATATTAGTCAACACTTCTCCAAACTCAGATCCATTAAGCTTGCTAAGTACTTGCTATAATTCGTTCTCTTTGATTGAAATCTGAAACATAAATGGAAATTGGTGGCTGCAGATAACGTGTTTCTAGTAGACAGGACTCTTTGAGTCTTACTCCGACTTCTACTTCCTACATCCTGGTTGATACTATCATTGCATTTTCATCACCCATGAGTGGTTCCCCGTCTTATTTCCTGGTGCTTCGTAGTCAGCTACAACTGGCTATTTGAGAGAACACGAACTTGAGAGAGAGCAAAAACTTCAAACATTTCTACTTTTGAAATTAAAAATTTGGTAACGAACTCAAAAAAGGAGAAAAGTTAGTTCTACTTCAGCTCAGATTGGACGGGACTCGAGATTTAAGAATACCCATCAATCCATCTGGTGCTGCCCTGTATATAGAAGAAGAGAGTGGGCAGCCTCAGACTAGTGATTTTTAAAAATAAATCTCATCAGCAAAAGTGGCCAGAAGGGTCCTTAAAGCTCCTGAAAAGGACTCTGAATTTCTAACAAAAGTTTGGATCAAACTTCCAGATTGTTGGATCCTTGGCATGCAAAGTAATCCCTCAACCCTCCTTGGTCCTCCTCACTGTTAAAGAGCGAGATCTCGCTCTTTGCAATAACCAGGTGCTACTATTGATTATGCTTGCTCATATAGCGCCTTTATATTCCAGACTCCAGATTTACAGACATTATCTTCATTGTCCCGTTGGGGCTCACAATCTTAAGTTCCCCATCTCTATGTCATTAGAGTGTGGGAGGAAACCAGAGAACCGGTAAGAAACCCACACAAACGCGGAAAACATACAAACTCCTTGCAGATGTTGTCCTTGGTGGGATTTGAACCCAGTGTTGCAAAGCAACAGTGCTACCCACTGAACCACCGTGCTGCCCTACACTTCTACATGGTTTACCAAGCACTTAATAAATGATAACCGTTCTTATGATATTCCCGTTCATTAAGCAGTTAGTAGAGAATCCAGAAGCACTAGGTTAATACAAAGAGCGAGACATTGCTATAAACCACGAGATCTGACACATTCACAGCGGGGAGGACAGCTACGCATTTCAGGATCCCACAATCCAGAAATTTATACCCAACAAGTTCAGGTCCTTTAGGAGGTCATTATGGACCCTCTTGGTTACTTTTGCTGCAGAGTGTTCTTTTGAAATATCACCAGTCTGCGACTGTCCTTTGAGCAGGGGGTTGGACCAGAAGGCCCAGGAGGTCCCTTCCAACTCTACCATTCTATGATTCTATGAAATATAAAGGGCAACTCCAGACTGGTTGGGGTGGGGATACTTGTGAGCCGGGTTGGTTTTGTTACGGACATGTAATATGTGACTTGGTCATTCATGAAGGAATTTGTTCCCAATGGTAGGAGCCAAAAAAATAGGCATAGACAATAGGCAAATGCTTGCCAAACTAGCTGATTTCAGCAGGACTGGCCGACCATCTATATCAGAGTGTCATGACTGTCAGGGAAAAAAAAACAACTATCCATACTCGTTATACGGCTTAAAACATTTGGGGCCCGAGCCATTTGTCACACAGCACTCATTGTCAAGACTAAACAAATCAGACGGACATCATCTTTTGACACATTTAAATCAAGACTCAAGCTGCGCCTACTGAGTTTGGGATTTGACGAATCAGAAAGTGGAATTTCCGCTTCCTCCTCTGCTTTGTCCGCTTTTGGCTTTATGTATCACCAGATGAGATGGATGCTTGAATCCCTCGGGTCTAGATGAACATCTGTTACGCAAAACGGACAAGTTTCATAACTACAAAAAAGGTAAATCTGAAGCTCTTGTGGCTGAGCAGCAACAGGGGAAGCAGAAATGGAACCACTAGAACCGATGAAGCAGAGTTGAAATTCAGAAGGAAGTAGGGCAGACTCAGCAATGTAGTTGACCTGAGATTTCAGCATAATCAAAATCAAAGCAGTGTTGGTTCAGCTGCAGAGCCAAGTTTGTCACGGAGTCCAGCCAGACCTAGCAGAGTGGTATAGTAGAGCAGAGTTTATCACAGGATCCAGGCAGAACTGGCACATCGGTATAGCAGAAGTGATTTAGCAGTAGAGCCGAGCTTGGCACTGAACCCATGGAAAAACTGAACAGTGGAGCTGTAGAGCCTCAACAATTTAACAGAGCTGAGTTTGTTACAGGGTACTATTGGTGTAGAAAGGCATTCCAGGTGCTTAAATAGTGGACAAGTGACAGCGGAGTAAAAGAGTGGGCACACAGAGGTGTCAAAGATGAAGTGAACTGTAAACAGAGATACCTTACTAATGTAGCAGAGCTGGAGCGGTGGAGTTGTTGCAGCGGAGACCAATTAAGTAGAGCTGGACAGCAGTACTGAAGTACTGGAGACTTGGATGTAGCTGGGATAGTGATGAAGCAGAGATGTGTAAGGACAGGAAGGTGACCTGCGGCCTAAGCCTGGTTAAATGACCCAGCCATATGATGTCAACTGAGCCTGCTGCACAGGAGAACACATGGGACCGGTCAGGAGAGAGGAGAGATGCAATGTTTGGGCCCTGGAAACAGCACATGTGAGAAGCATTTAGTAGGGGGAGCGCTGCTTCTATAGTTTTGCTATTTAATAGATATTTTGGACAATTTTTGCATTGTGCCAAACAAGGTGATGTGACTAAACCAAAGTAACATGGCATCAGAAAAAAAAAGTGGCTTTAATGCGCCAACTTGTCCCAAAATTTTGGTACAAAAAATGAACAAGTAGTCAGCAAAGAAGTGGTATAACTTAGGCAAAAAGGGTCTAAGGGTACGTGCCCACGATCAAGGATTGCTGCGGTTTTGATGAGTCGCACAACACCAGGATTATGGGGTACTCGGCACCGAGCCCGTTGAAGTCTATGGGGAATGTCACGGGTAGCACAGCTCGGTCCGTTGCCCTGGGCGCTCACCGTAATGTGGGATATTTACAGGTGACTTGAATAATGATATGGGGATTCGTGACGCCACTTGTGGTGCCTGGTCAGGATGACCAGCGCTGCTATGCAGATCCACTGGAGGGTTAATATTGGGCAGCTAGGTGTTAAGCCTTCCACAAGTAAGGCTGAATGATCCTCCAGGGCAGATAGATATGCAAAGGTGCAGGACAGACGGGGACCCGACAGTCAGAGATAATAAGGGAGACACACACATAAGTCACTTTGGTACCTTTACTGTAGGTGTTGCAGGTACTCCCCGGAGCTCTGTAGGGTGAAGGATGCACATCGAGATTCCTCCACTGGTAGGTGTGTTGCCTCCTATCTTCTGCCTTTATGTGATAAAGTCCTGACCTGCCTGTAGCTAGGTCTAACTTGGTCTCCGTCTTGCACCTGGCTGATCTTGTGATTGGACCTTCTCCTGAAGCACACAGTCTTTATTTGCAGGGCCCTGCTAGACTCCGTTCTTCTGATCCAGCTACGTATCAGCTCTGTGGTACTCCTGGGACTTGTAGTCCTCCAGGAACTCCGGTGTTCTCCTAATGGGTCGTGGAGATCCCTATAAGCTCGGACTCCGGTGTCCGTGATACTTGCTAAGATGAGCTATTAAGGCTCCACTGTCTCATAAACTTTTCCACTTGCCTTCGGCCTACCTAGATCTTCACACGATCACACACGCTGGCAGTTGGTGGGCTACCTCTTCGCCGCTCTTTTAGCGTCGGCACGCTTTCCACTGAGCTACACTTCTAAATTCAGCTCTGACTAGATTGGAGTGATGTCTCTGTGTCACTCTTACTAGACTCCACTTGCAGACTGAGCTCTCTAAGCAGACTGAACTCTCTGAGCAGACTCCCTAGCAATGGCTGCTCTGCTCTCCCTCTGAGCTCTCTGACTGAACTCCATGTTTCCTGTGTAACTGTCTTTTATATGTCTTACACAGCTCCCTCTGGTGGTCTCTGGGATAGCTGTACGTGTGTGTGTGTATAATGACCTCTAGTGGGATCTTCCTTCAGTGCACCCTTCTGGGAGATATGGATTCAGTCACAGCTGGGCTCCACATTGACGCTACTTATTTATGCAGCATCAAAACCACAGCGTCCAGATGTTACAGCATAACAGAAGGGATTTCTAGAAATCCCATGTCCACTACGTGTTCATCTGCGCCTGCATCTCGACCGCGGAAACGGACATGTCATTCATGTCAGCGTCTCCGCAAGAGAAATTTCATCAATAGAATGCGGTAAATGCGGGTTTATCTGCGTTTCATAGATTGCAACATTTTGGACTCAGCAAAAATACTCTGCATCCAAAGCGCTGCTAGTTACGGATCGTGAGCACATACCCTAAGGTGCCCCAAGTTCACCATCCAGTGTGAGCCTCCATGACAGCTGCGTTTTCACTCTAAATATTGGACGGGATTAGTAAATCTTCCACACTGTGTGCGATACCACCCATCAGGGGATTTTACTTTTTTTTCTACTGCTATGTTTTCCGCAGTGTGAATGAGGGTGCTAATTCCTGTGTAAACCAGGTAAAGGAACCATGATGTTGATCCAGTGCATCTCTAGACAAACAGACGAGGGACGCCAAGTTCAACACCGTTCAGGATGTGTATTCAGAGCAACCTATAAGGAGCACGATGGGGCACAACATACAGAAATGGGGCCTCCAGCAATAGGGCACTGCACGGGACCTGCATCCTGGAAGTAGAGATAAAATGACGAGTTCCTGGGGCTTCTGACAAACCGAGGGACCGTCCTCCGAGGAACAGTCTGTAAATGACCTGCTACATCATGGAAGATTGTGTGAATTATACTTGTGGCGCCCTGAGGGTCCAGTCGCCACAGAGATGTTGCATCGCACCCAGTGGTGTGACACCTGACTCTCAGGTAAGAGGGAAGCACCCCATTGACTCCATCACCGCATCCACACACATCATGCCAGTGCTGAGCTTCAGGCTGGTTAATAAAGGGTGTAGAAGTGGGTGGGTGGAGCCAGTTGCAGCATTAGGTTGCAGCGTGTTAGATTAGAGTTCAGTTGGAGACAGGCAGGCTTTGTGTGGGTACTGCCTGGCCTGCAGCTCTTCTGAGTTTACCTCAGAGAGCCTTGCTGAGAGAGCGAAGGGTCCTGGGCAGAGACAGCAATTGAAGCTGTGCCCCATCCTTGGAGAAGGAAGGACCAGGCACATATCGGGGAGACGGTTCCCAGACTAGTGGGTCAGTTCATCGCCATTAGTAAACACCGCGTCTAGTGGGACTCTCCAAGAGCCACTAGCTACCATAATCTCATCCGGAGGCAGCTAGGGATCAAGTACGTCCTGGCATCCGACGGTGTTCCGGTCTCCGTGAAGAGGAGATCAGCATCCCGGGACATCGGTTCGTACCTGTAAACTGAAAGGATCCAATACTGCCTCGTCTGAGGGCTCTGTGGTAGGGAGGTGCAGGGAGAAGTAAGGAGTATAGCACAAGAAGCCGGAAAGGAACATAAAAGGGAGTCCTTGGAAGTGTGACCAATGTACCTGAGAGTTACTGGACTACTCACTGGAAGGACACAGTGCAACCAGGCATCTGTCTTGCTGGCAACAGACTGTGAGTAAAAACCCCTTGAAACTGCAACAGAACTGTTTCCTACTTTATTACTCCGTCGCATATTCCACTCTGCTACATCACTCTGCACCATAGCTGTTACCTTACATTCATCTGCCCTGGGAGGACATAGTCTTACCTGTAGAAGACTTATCATCTAGCTGCACAACACCATCCCTTCCAGAGGACCTGCACAGCAGCGCTGGTCACCCTGACCAGATACTACAGGTGGCGTCACAAACTATTCCTAAAATCCCCTGTAAATATCCCCATTAAAGTGAGCGCCCAGGGCACGGACCGAGCTGTGCTACCCGTGACATCCCCCATAGACATCAACGGGCTCGGTGCCGAGTACCCCAAAGCCCTGGTACGTGCGGCTCATTTTTGGCGTCACAAACAGGATTTCGTGCCCTGCAGCAACGGAGTAACTTGTGCCCGTTGCCACCGGGTACTGTGTGCCTCGCTAAAAGACTGTGTTTTGTATGTGGTGAAGAAGGAGGGCGTGCTTTCGTGGGCGTGCGCTCACTCAGTGGCGCGAAAGAAATGTCCGCCTACCCTAAATGTTACTGCAATAACCGGACATGCCCATCAAGGGAAATCCGCCTCCTGTTCCCAAATGGAATGAAGAGGAGGAAAAGAAAACCCCGCCCCCTTAACAGAAAGCGGGACCCTCCTGATAAAGAAGATCTCCCCACCGCTGAACCTCCGGTGCTGCAGGAAGATGTCTGCACCCTTCCTGACCCTGCTGCAGACGCCGAACAAGCGGAACGTATGGAGCAGAGCTGGAGGAACCTGAAGCTGCGGTTGCAGCAGCGCCGATCACTCCGCCTACCTGTAACGCCGGTGCCCGAGGTCCACCAGAAAGCGTGCCCGGATCCAGACCCTGCTGCTGCCTTACCCGTCCCCGCCGAGGAGTCCGCGGAGGAGCGGTGCGTCATGCCGTCTGCAGCAGCCCCGGGTCTGCTGCCTGTGTTCCCGGAGGAAGCCGGGCCCTGCTGCGCTGAGAGCCATAATGAGCTGGCTCCACAACCTGGATCTGAGCCGGCTCCCCAGCTAGTTCCCATTGCTCTGGAGATGTTAGCAGAGGAGGCCTATGACCAACGCCGGGAGTGGGAGACCCAGCAGCGTCGCCAGGAGCAACGGATGCTGCAGAGGAAAGGTACTGTGCACAGGCCGTGGCGGCAGGGAGCTATAAGAGACTTCCGGCAAAGAGGGGTACCAGGAAGCCCCCGGTGCCACTACTAAGTAAATGAGAAAACCGGACAGGTTCCACAAATGTATATAGTGTATTAATGTATATAGTATGCAAATGTTGCCATAACCCGGAGGGGTGATTGCCTTTAATATTGTTTTTCTGAACTGGTGGCTATTAACACTGCTAGCCCAAAAACTGTCTTTGTATATAGTTAGCACTTCGGTGCCTCATCTTGGTTTCACTTAATTACCTCAGAAGTTTAAAACCCGTTTGGTGTGGCCGAAGGTGAGGACTGCTGGAAAAGTGAGTTATGTCTTGCAGCCCACCCAAGACCACCGTTGGAGGTTTGGAGCGGGTCCTCCACAAGTATATGTTTACTTGAACTTTGAAGTAAATATTAAAAGTGTTTTCTTGCAACGTTTAACCTGAAGTGCCTCCCATAAAGGGATGATGCGTTTGAAAATGTTTTACTGTTTTGCTAGCATTCATAAAAATTTTGTATGTTTCTTATGTAACATCTTTACTCTATTACAGCCCGGGAGTGCTGTGTTTAACCAGGGGGGAATGTGGCGCCCTGAGGGTCCAGTCGCCACAGAGATGTTGCATCGCACCCAGCGGTGTGACACCTGACTCTCAGGTAAGAGGGAAGTACCCCATTGACTCCATCACCGCATCCACACACATCATGCCAGTGCTGAGCTTCAGGCTGGTTAGTAAAGGGTGTAGAAGTGGGTGGGTGGAGCCAGTTGCAGCATTAGGTTGCAGCGTGTTAGATTAGAGTTCAGTTGGAGACAGGCAGGCTTTGTTGGGTACTGCCTGGCCTGCAGCTCTTCTGAGTTTACCTCAGAGAGCCTTGCTGAGAGAGCGAAGGGGTCCTGGGCAGAGACAGCAATTGAAGCTGTGCCCCATCCTTGGAGGAGGAAGGACCAGGCACATCATCGGGGAGACGGTTCCCAGACTAGTGGGTCAGTTCATCGCCATTAGTAAACACCGCGTCTAGTGGGACTCTCCAAGAGCCACTAGCTACCATAATCCCATCCGGAGGCAGCTAGGGATCAAGTACGTCCAGGCATCCGACGGTGTTCCGGTCTCCGTGAAGAGGAGATCAGCGTCCCGGGACATCGGTTCGTACCTGTAAACTGAAAGGATCCAATACTACCTCGTCTGAGGGCTCTGTGGTAGGGAGGTGCAGAGAGAAGTAAGGAGTATAGCACAAGAAGCCGGAAAGGAACATAAAAGGGAGTCCTTGGAAGTGTGACCAATGTACCTGAGAGTTACTGGACTGCTCACTGGAAGGACACAGTGCAACCAGGCATCTGTCTTGCTGGCAACAGACTGTGAGTAAAAACCCCTTGAAACTGCAACAGAACTGTTTCCTACTTTATTACTCCGTCGCACATTCCACTCTGCTACATCACTCTGCACCATTGCTGTTACCTTACATTCATCTGCCCTGGGAGGACATAGTCTTACCTGTAGAAGACTTATCATCTAGCTGCACAACACCATCCCTTCCAGAGGACCTGCACAGCAGCGCTGGTCACCCTGACCAGATACTACAGGTGGCGTCACGAACTATTCCTAAAATCCCCTGTAAATATCCCCATTAAAGTGAGCGCCCAGGGCACGGACCGAGCTGTGCTACCCGTGACATCCCCCATAGACATCAACGGGCTCGGTGCCGAGTACCCAAAGCCCTGGTACGTGCGGCTCATACTCATTGTAGATTGTAAGCTCTTATGAGCAGGGTCGTTAATATTTTCACTTTAATTATAGTATTATCTTTAACTAGGTTACGAATGACTCTTGTACATGAACCTCTGAATTGTAACGCGCTGCGGAATATGTTGGCGCTATATAAATAAAGATTATTATTATTGAAGACCTTATACAGGATTAGGAAAATTTGCTTTTTTTCCTCTCAGAACAGCACCACAGCACTCCATGGGTTGGGTCAGGTATTGCAGCTCGGCTCCAGTGAAGCAGTTGCAATACCACGGAGAGGCGGACAGGTGAGGAGCTGTTCATGTAGGAAAGAAGTCATCTTTTTCTGATCCTGTACAATAAGGAAATGCTTAATAAAGAAAATTACCTGTTTAAATCAGGATTGGATGTTACATTTATTAAAACATTTTTTTTTTTACAAAAAATAAAATACATGAACAACAAAACCAAAATGGAAATATTGCTAGATTGCGGCTAAACAAAAATGTACCAAACTGAACATGAGATACTTAGGCTAACATACTGATCAGACTGTATGAAGCCGGATGCCACGTCACGGTGCACCTCTTAGTGGGACACTGACCGTAGAGGTGCGGCACGTGCGCCAACACCACCGGAGCGATACCACACCAGCAGGGATGTGCAACCCAGATGCCCCACAGAACTCATGCTGCAAGGCAAAGCCCCCACACCGCACCATATTTCCTCTATACTTTGCAGACAGGGCACATCAAAGAGGTCATTCCTTGTAGGTGAGAGTGGACTGCATGCTGCTGGAGACTAGATAGGCAGGACTATGACAAGAGCAGAGGAAATAGTGGACAGAATTGTTCTGTGCAGTGATCTAGGATCATTTCACGTGAAACTTTGGGATCTTCTTCATTTGTCCATAATATGGACGATAAACTGTGTCCTCCAGGGACGGACATTCCAGTGGCGCAGCCGCATAAGGGCCCAAGATCTAAGGTGGCCCACCCAGCTCCAAAGTAGGTGAAATTGTGCATTATGATGAGCCATTGAACTGCAGAGGGTCCATACATTGTTCTTGCACAGGGGTCTCTTCTGGCCGTGCCCGCTCCAGGCGTCCACATTTGGCCATCTGAAGGAGGCCTTTATTGGGTGCTTTCCCCGAATGTCACATTAATGCACGGACGAATCTCAGTAGATAGTTCTCAGATTCCAGGCTCAGGGTGGGAAACAGGTCCCTCCGGCAGCTGCTCTCCTGAGTGGTAAAGAGCAGACATCACCCGGCGCAGAGGGCTCCGGAAACAATGGGAGAAGCTGTCAAGGTAGCGTGGCAGTCTTAAAGGAATATGACAAAATGCTAGTGACCCTCAGATTGTTGTGTTTGGCCGGGACAGGCGAACCAGTCAGAGTTAATGGAATGAGGAGAGCGTACAGCGTCTATGGCCGGTGGAGGGGATGAGGGGCCACACAATGAAGACCTACAGCAGCCGATACCTACAGGGCGCAGGAGACAAGTGCCGGGACGGTTGTTGACTTTTAGGCATGAGGGTGTACTCTTCTTTGAGGCTTTCTATATATCACCTTGATCTAGAACTTGTGTGGTGGGTTTACTAAGAATAGGACTGAATTCTGTCAAAAATTGTTAAAAAAAAAAAAGTTTGCAATATTTATGTGTTTTGTTTTTTTTAAATGGACTTCTATATGTTGAGTGCTTATTTTTCAGTACAAAATATTGGTGTAAATGTATCCAGTAGAGATGAGTGATCAATATTATAGGAATGCATTTTGCTATGAATTTTCCCACAAATTAGCTTTTAAACAATTCTGATTTTTTTTTCTTATTTAGGGGGGATTACAGCTGTCTAAAATGATGCTCAGAATCAAAGCAGCTGCCGGACCTCAGCCCTGCAAACCTTCTACCTGCCAGCAGAAAGGATTTTTTTAGTATTATTTTAGTGGCTCAAAAAAAAATAAAATGTTGAACTTTATATTAAAAAAAAAAAGTGTGCTTGTGTCTTTATTTTCTGAGACTTGTAACTTTTTATTTTTCCATTGACAGACTTATGGCTCGTCTTTGTCTGAGTAAAGATATACCGTACTTATACGGTAGATACCACTTTGAGGTACATATAAAAGGTTATAGCCCGCTGTTTTGCAATTTTTAAGTTAGTGCGGTGCCCAAAATAAAATTGCCCATTCTAACCCTATAGATTCAATAATCTTATATTTTGATAGATGAGACTTTTTCAGATGAAGCAATGGCAAATATGTTTTATTTCTACTCCATTTCTTTATTTTTGGATGGGAAAAGGGGATGATTGCAACTTTTATATTGATAAAAAAAAAAACCTTTTCATTTTATTTTTAGTCCCCCTAGGAGTCTTGAACCTGATTGCGAGTGATTGCTTGTACTATCCAGCAATTATTCTGTATGGCAGAATATATTAAAAATCACGGACTCCTACAAAGCCTTGCCCTTGGCTGGGCTTCACTGGAGTACCAAGATGGCGGTGATGGGGCCCTTCTGCGGGCCCTTGGCTGCCATAGCAACCAAATGACACACTAAAATTGAGCTGAAGAGCAAAGAGGAGTAATGATGCTTCATCACTCCATGACAGATATATACATTTTGGAGCGTGTAGAGGTTAATATAAAAACCATTTTTTGCTACGCCTGCTGTATTTTTTTTTAATCAAAAATAATAATTAAAAAATTGTATGCATTCAAACAATCATTTTGGGGGTAAATCAGGAATGTGGCCTTATTGCTACCATATCAGCCAATCAGAACTCAGCTTACAGCTTTCCAGAGCAGTTTGTAAAATGAAAGCAGAGCTCTGATTGGTTGCTATGAGCAACAAGCAGGTTTCCAGTTTTGATAAATGAGGCCTATGTTTACGTGAGGTGCCATCTTGTAGCATTAAGGCCTCAGTCACGTTGCCGGATTGCTGCCCTCTCCACAGGTCGCTGCACAGCGGCTGGACGGTCAGCTTTTTGGCAGCTGTGACTGACTCCTGTTTTCCTTTTTTGTTCTCCATGATTGATGGCTCCTCTTCTTGTAATTACATATATCCATTACCAGGTGAAAATCTCTTTAGAGAATAGAGGTTTCCTAAAAATAAACTTGCAAGATCCTCACTGGATCATCTGGAGCCTTTTCTTCAGGCGTCACCTGGCCCTTGTGTGCGGAGGCGAGTACGTTACAAGCGCCTCAATCACGTGATCGGGATCTCTGTTGGAGGTCCGCCATGACACCTCTGTACTGAATATTTTGACCACCATGTGGCAACTTTGTCCAAATCATAGACATCTATTTACACATTGCAGTTACAGATTTAAAGGGGTTTTCCCCCATGTAAAAAAAAAATCATTTTTAATCAATGTGTAGAGTGCCCCACTGAATGCCACCTTTATACGCCCAGGAATCTGAGCTGTAATCTGGGCTTCATTGGAGATTGTTTTTTTTTTCATTATTGCAGTATACACTGTGTGCAGAATTATTAGGCAAATGAGTATTTTGATCCATCATCCTTTTTATACATGTTGTCCTGCTCCAAGCTGTATAGGCTGGAAAGCCAACTGCCAATTATGTAAATCAGGTGATTTGCATCTCTAATGAGGAGGGGCATGGTCTAATGACATCAGCACCCTATATAAGGTGTGCTTAATTATTAGGCATCTTCCTTTCCTTTGGCAAAATGGGTCAGAAGAGAGATTTGACGGACTCTGAAAAGTCACAGATTGTGAGATGTCTTGCAGAGGGATGCAGCAGTCTTGAAATTGCCAAACTTTTGAAGCGTGATCACCGAACAATCAAGCGTTTCATGGCAAATAGCCAGCAGGGTCGCAAGAAGCGTGTTGATAAAAAAAGGCGCAAAATAACTGCCCATGAATTGAGGAAAATCAAGCGTGAAGCTGCCAAGATGCCATTTGCCACCAGTTTTGCCATATTTCAGAGCTGCAACGTTACTGGAGTATCAAAAAGCACAAGGTGTGCCATACTCAGGGACATGGCCAAGGTAAGGAAGGCTGAAAAACAAGAAACATAAGATAAAACGTCAAGACTGGGCCAAGAAATATGTTAATACTGATTTTTCTAAGGTTTTATGGACTGATGAAATGAGAGTGACTCTTGATGGGCCAGATGGACGGGCCTGAGGCTGGATCAGTAAAGGGCAGAGAGCTCCACTCCGACTCAGACGCCAGCAAGGTGGAGGTGGGTACTGGTATGGGCTGGTATCATCAAAGATGAACTTGTGGGACCTTTTCGGGTTGAGGATGGAGTGAAGCTCAACTCCCAGACCTACTGCCAGTTTCTGGAAGACACCTTCTTCAAGCAGTGGTACAGGAAGAAGTCGGTATCGTTCAAGAAAAACATGATTTTCATGCAGGACAATGCTCCATCACATGCATCCAAATACTCCACAGTGTGGCTGGCCAGTAAAGGTCTACAAGAAGAAAAATTATGACATGGCCCCCTTGTTCACCCGATCTGAACCCCATAGAGAACCTGTGGTCCCTCATAAAATGTGAGATCTACAGAGAGGGAGAACAGTCCACCTCTCGGAGTAGTGTCTGGAGGCTGTGGTGGGATCTACAGGGAGGGAGAACAGTCCACCTCTCGGAGCAGTGTCTGGAGGCTATGGAGGCTGCTGCACACAATGCTGGTCGTAAACAGATCAAGCAACTGACACAATCTATGGATGGAGGCGTCTGAATTGTCACTCGCACCCTTAGACTTATGTGGTGCAGCATGCTGCGTTTGTTCTCGCATGCGAATCGGCATGAAAAAATAATTGCAGATGTAAGTTGCCCCATAGAGTAACACTTGTCCGAGTGCTGTGCGATGTTTTATGGTAGTGTGACTTCAGACTTATCCGGAAAAACATTTTCTATAAAACCTTATCTAACCCTTCCAAACAGTGGGCTAATCCCAACACTTAACTACTTAATTCCTAGTGCAAGTGTGAACTGTATCCCTATCCCTGTGTGGTTCCCCTAGTGGACAGACCTCCGCATTCCCAAGGACCGCCTTAGGCAAAAGCTGTTGAGAACCGAACGCACAACACCGGCCATGGGGATAAACTAGAACATGACTTTTTATCACGCAAATAACATAAATACATAAAACTTCACACAATCGTCCATAACATCCCCCACAGCAGCACGAATAGGAGTTTACCGCATGTGAATCTGCTTATATTTACCGCTAAGGGGTAAAGTCCAGTAGTATGAAGACCCATCAGCAGTAGTGAGCATGCGGGTTGACAGTTTCCAGGTAGCTACAGATTTTTTTCAATACTGTCAGTAAAGTTCTAAGTGCAACTTTGTTTTTTTATTATTATTAATATTTATTTCTACAGCACCATTGATTCCATGGTGCT
>JARQOD010000009.1:74347704-74461690 GCA_033576555.1 Oophaga sylvatica
CCTGCTCCCTCTGGTCTAATTTTTCTATGTAATTTGGGTTTAAATTTTGACAGCGTTTGGGAGCGTAGAGGTATGCGGGAAAAATAGTTTTCCTTGTGAACCACTTCGGAACCCTCAGGGTAGGGGGGTTTCGGGCACGCGTCATGAGTTTCGAAAAAGCAATGGGTAGTTTCTACTGTGGTGATCCTCTATGCTATTTCAGTCTCCCAAGCGGGGAAGACGTTTTGCCGTCCAGGTTGTCTTGGGTAGTGTTCGACTAAATTTTTGTTGACTGTTACCCTGTTTTGCTCCCTTCCCAAAATTTCTGCCAGGCTTTTGTTGATTCGGGAGCAGCTATTAACCTGATGTTTTGATTTTCTAAATTTGTGGGTTTCCCTTGTCCCTACGGAAGTCTTTCCCCTATGGGGATCGTTTCTCCCTTTGCTGGAATAAACCCCAGTTCTTTACTCAGGTGATAATTGGGTTGAAACTATCTCAGGGGTTGCAAATTTTTGGTGCGTATAATTTGCGACATTTTGACTGGGTTTCCCTGGTTACAGTCTCATAACTGTTTTGGAATTGGAAATCTGTGTCTGTAACCAGTTGGGGCTGCCAATGTGTTAATGCCAACACTCCTGTTTTTTTGCCTCCCCCCAGGCTCGGGATGTTCCTGACTTTTTGATTGATTTTCTGATGTGTTTAGCGAAAGTAATCTGCATCTGCCCCCCCCATAGGAGCTATGACGCGCTATTGAATTATTGCCTGGTATAAATTCCCTAAAGGTCGCCTTTTTAAATTGTCTGACTGAACGACGCTATGCGGTTTATATAAAAGGAGGTTTGGAGGGGTTATCGACCATCCCTTACCCTGGGTTGCCGGTTTTTCTTTTGTGGCCAAAAAGGGGTATAAGGCCGTGATTGTTTCGCTCTTGAACAAATACATATGAAATTCAAATCCTTCCCTTAATTTTCGCCTGTTTTCCGGGGAAAAGTGTACTTGGTTTCCAAGCTTGACCTCAGGGGGGCATATAACCTTATTCGCATTAAGCACGGGGATGAATGGAAGACGGCTTTAATAACCCTAGAGGGGCATTTGGTACCTAGTGATGCCCTTTGGGTCACTAAGCTTCTTCCGTTTCCAGCCTTCATGAATGCATTTTCAGGGATTTTTGGATAAATTTGATTGTTATTTGGATGTACTTAATTTTTTCCAAATTGGGGACCTTCATGTGAAACATGTTCGGACTGTGTTCCGATTTTGAGAGAGAATGCTTGTATGGAAGGGATCAAAGTGTCTTTTTGGCGACAGAGGATCTCATTTCTGGGATTCATTTTGTCCCCACTGTTATTGAAATGGACCCGGTAAGGTTAGACCATCTGTGATTGGGTCCCAACCTACTTCATTAAAGGTCTTCAGAGATTCTTGGGTTTTGCCAATTTTTATCATAAATTTATTGGTAATTTCTTGTTTTCGTTAAACCATTGATGTTTAGCCAAGAAGGGTTTGATGTGGTGAATTGGCCTCCGAGCTTTCTGCGTTTCAGGAACTTAAGCAGAGATTCACTTTGCTCCTTTTTCTAGGCGCCTTGTTTCCTGCCATTTCGGGGGGTGATGCCTCTGAAATTGGGGCGGTGCCGTTTTGTCCCAAAGAGGATCCAAGCCTCTAAAAGTACCCTTGTGCCTTTTTCTCTCGAAAATTTTTCCAACTGAACGTAATTATGACGTGGGAATCGGGAGTTATTGGCCTGAAGTGGGCTTTTAGAGTGGGACATTGGCTGGAGGGAGCCAAACATCATTGGTGGTCCTCACGGCCCATAAGAATTTGGTTTACTGGAATCACCAAGCGACTTAATCCTAGACGGCCAGGGGGCCTTGTTTTTCACCGTTTAAATTTGGTGGTTTCCTTTCTTCCTGGCACAAAGAAGTTAAAGCGGAGGCCTCTCGGGAGTTTCCTTGCTGACCCCCGAGTTATCGTCCACTTTTTTTTGAAGGGGTGGTGTTCTTTCGCCACCGCCAATTTGAGACTGGTCTGGAAGGGTTGTCGGAGGAAACCCGAACCTGCCTATTGGGAAAATTGTTTTTTCCCAGACCGGGAAAAAGAGTGGTGTCGAGTTTCATTGTTCCGCATTGGCCGGTCATCCCGGAATTTTTGGTACAGAGATGTTTCGGTCTTTTGGGGGCCAACTTATCTCGTGACGCAGGGAAAATTTTTTGCAGTCCTGCGGGACTTGCTCTCCTCCAAGCCTTGCTTCCCCTTTGGTTTATTTTGCCATGGCCTGTGCCCAAGAGCCATGGACCCAATCCTATGGATTTAATTTCCACCTCCCTGTTTCTCAGAGAATACCGTTTTTTGGGTGATTTTTTGTAGGGTTTTCCAAAATGATAATCTTGTGCCATTACCCAAGTTGCCTTCCTCCCTAAAGGGCCTTTGTTCTTTCAGCACGTGGTTCGGTTACAGGTTTCCTGAGAACATTGTGTCTGACAGGGGTCCATTTGTTTCCAAATTTTGGGGACTTTTTGTTCAAACTTGGTGTTCATTGTTTCTCCTCGCTTTTCATCCTCGACCAATGGACAAAATGAGAGAAAAAAACCAGTTGGAGACTTATCTAGATGCTTTGTGTCTGCTGACGGATGACTGGGTCTCTTTTTTGCCTTTGGCTGAGTTTGGGGGGCCCTAATAATAGGTAGCCTGAACCTTTGTGTCCCATTTTTTCTGCTTTTGGGTTTCCCCTCTTTTCTTCAGGACAGACGGAGGCTTCTGCGCCGGTGTTATCTGTTGTGGAGCGTATGCAGCAGATTTGGGGACCAGGTGTGGAGAGGTTGTCCCTCTCTCAGGGAGGGCCCAGCGTTTGCCCCAAACCCGGATAGGATGATGGTCCTCGGTTGAAGTGGGGGACTTGGTCTGGTTGTCCTCAAGAAATATCCCTATGAGAGTTGCATCTCCAAAGTTAAGCCTGGGTTCATTGGACCTTATAAGATCATGGAGATTCTTAATCTGTTTCCTTTCGTTACTTCTTCCAGGGACATTTAAGATCCATAACGGTTCCACAAGTCCTTATTGAAGAGGTTGTCGAGCCAGTGGTTCCTAGGGCTGTGCCTCCTGACCCTGTTTTGGTTGGGGCAATCTGGAGTATGTGGTTGAGAAAATATTGGTTCTCGTTTTTCTAGACGGAAACTCCAGTATTTTGGTTAAGTGAGAGGTTATGGTAGGAAGACAATTCTTGGGTGTTTGCTTTCGGACATCCTTGCTAGAAGACTCATCCGTGCGTATCACAGAGCTCATCCTGACCGACCTGGTTGCCCAAATGAGGGTTTGGTGACCCCTCCTCAAGGGGGGGGTACTGTTGTGAATGAGTTTAGAAATGAATTCTGAGCAGAAGCTCCCTCTGGTGGTTACAAACAGTACTGTGTCGGAATCAAAATGATAAACCACTCATCCTCCAGTCACCCCAGATTAGACTAAGAGCACGGGTCGACCGAGAATGAATCAAGCGATACGCGGTTCAGACTTCAGAACGTGCCCTAAAGAAAATGGTGCTATTAGGCGGCCATCTCCAGTAAGCACTGAACTCTTTATTCACGTACATGAGATTTAAATACACAGAATATTGGGGTGGAGTAAAAGGCGGGATTGAGGAAAAAGAGAAAAGCTAATCATGTCTATATATGTACAACATTCAGCATCTGTCATCCTAATTGGTCCTTAGATCTTCTTCTAAGTCCTCCTTGATCGTGTTGTCATCCTCAGTTTCGTTTCTTGAAGAAAGATTCTATTGTTCTCGGGTATCATGTATGTCCTCAATTCTCCAAAGGAGGGGGTATTTTCAGTAGAGTGTAATACAGTGATAGGACACAAGATGGAGACAAACACCAGCAGATACTAACTTATCTTATTATTCTTTTAAGGAAAACTTTGTGTTTAAAAATACATATACATACTATGAATATGAAAGTATAAAAGTATAAAAGTATCAAAACACATATAAAATATGAAGGTAAAAAGATATATATTTTACCTTGACATTCCCCCCTAAACACTAAGTTTTTCCCTAATATATGTGTGGCCTTCGAGACTGTCCATGTGTGGGGACAGGGGTAGTGGATTTCTTCACTTGGTCATTTTAGAAGCTAGCCCTTATGGACTGCCCCCAAACAACCAAGTCCCTACCAAACATTGCACATGGAGTTCTCCCACTATCCCTAAACTAAATCTCTTATTTCCATTTGTATTTTGTTATAGGGGGTTTTATCAGGTTTATCCTGCGGAGTATATTTCTCCATATCACCCTTATCAGTGTCTTCATATAGTAGCGACATAACTTCCTGATGAAGGAAAGTACCTGAGGAGGCGGCTGCATTGGTCACAGCTTTCCTATACATAGATATCACACAACATAGAATTATCAATCTAGCACCAAAGCCCTGTTACCACTAAGCAGGCTTGTTGGAGAAATTCTTTAAGTCCTCCAAGCCATCTTAAGAAAAAAAAAAAAAAAAGAGGTATCTACTTCTGCATTGGCTTTTATTTCCTGAGCCAGATTTTTAATCTCTGTAAGGGCCACTATAGTTTTACCATTGACTCCAGAATTTGAGGAATATAAGTACAACATTTTTCCCCTATCATCCCACAGACTTCATCTTTTTCAGCTAGAATCATGTCAATGGCCAGTCTATTTTGAAGAGTCATTCTTTTGTTTTGGGCCCAGTTTCTCAACTATACCTGGAAAGCATCTTGACTAAAATTGATATTGATAAATCTTTGCTTGGTGTAGTATATATATTTATCCAATCTACATTGTAATTGATCTGCACAGTTGGGATGAGAGAACGGAAACCCGCCAGGATCTGATTCTGAGCTTTGTATTCGTCTGGGACCCCCCTAGGAACACCTATGGGATCCATATAAACTTTGGGATCCTCAGCATAACCGGTGTGCAGCTGACCCAGACTCCTTCCCTTTCTGGATATCAGTGGAGCTAGATTCTCGGATCCAGACTCTTTCCCACGTGTCTTTTAATGACTACCAAGTCTCGAGACTGCAGACTGCAGACTCCCAGGATCCTGGTTCGGATCTGGAAGAGAACTGAAAACATTATCATATACTTTCTTGAGTCTTTTATACAAATCCCTTACATATGAGCTTAATACATGGTCACTTATTTCCAATGCTTGGGAAAAGAAACATCCTAAACTAAGCACTTTGCCAAATAGTACTTTATACGGAGAAAGTCCAGTTTTTCCTACTTGGAGTGTACCTTACTGAGTATAGGGCTAATGGTAAACATTCAGGCCAAGATTTCCCTGTTTCAGCCATGGCCTTTTAGATTTTTAACTTCAATATCCTATTTAGTCCTTTTACTTTTACACCGCTTTGTGGTAATATGGGGTGTGGAAAACTTGTTGAATTCCCAGCGCTGTCAAGACTTCATTCATTATTTCACCTGTGAAATGTGTACCTCTGTCACTTTCGATCACCTTTGGTACTCCATACCTGCACACCACCTCCGCAAGCAGCTTCTTTGCGGTTGCCGCAGCCGTAGCCTTGGCAATCGGGAAAGCCTCCGGCCAACCTGAGAATAAATCAAAAACACACCAACACATACTCCCATGAACCTGATTTTTGGCAGCTGAATATAATCAATCTGCAGTCTCTGGAAAGAATAGAAGGGCCGAGGGGCATGTTTGGGTGGTGTCTTAACTACCCTTCTCTTATTATGTGTAGCACATACCATGCATCCCTGGATCAAACCTTCTATACAGGTGGAAAAGCCTGGTGCCGCCCAATGCTTCTGCATCACACTCATTACAGCAGTTTTGGACTGGTGGGTTGGCCCATGTATCATCTGGGCGACCGCAGGGTACAACGCTCTTGGAAGGCATCGGCGCATCCTCTTCCCCATACCCCAGTTGCTGCATTCAGACATGCACCTTCTTTTTCTCACTTTTCTACTTCCTCCTGGCGCACCTGAGCCTGCATCTGGGCTAAGGCATCCTCCGACACAAAGGGATTTTTGGGAGCGCTTACCTGGTGCATCGTTACCCCTTGGAGTGGTCTACTGGCTGCTGTTTTGCTGCTGGGATCGGCCATTGCGTTTCCTTTACTCACCTGATCAGTGCATCTGGTATGTGCTTTAACTTTTATGACAGCTACCTCTTTTGGTAATTGTAATGCATCAATTAACTGCTGGACTGCGTCAGCATTTTTAATGGGATGTCCTGCTGCCATCAGGAATCCTCTAGACTTCCAAATTGGACCCAAATCATGAGCTATACCGAATGCTTATCTAGAATCTGTGTAGATGTTAACAATTCTACCTTCAGCTATCTTACAGGCCTCGGTCAGAGCCTTAAATTCAGCCTCCTGGGCCGACTAATGTGGGAGTATTGGTTCTGCTTTGATCACTGCATTCAGGGAGACGATGGCATACCTGGTGTGGAAGGTACCTGAGTCATCTTGGTAGCGAGTTCTACAAAAAAATTTAAAATCAACATTACATCTTTCAGTTTCAAACACTGGGTAAGCCTGCTGTTTCCTGTGCCATAAGCTGAACATAATCATAAGGAATCTCCTCTCTTGGATCTTCTTTGTACAATACCGTACAATACCTGACCTCCCCCTAGATCCGAGAGAGAGGTAACAATATGGCAGGATTAAGTGTGGTACATCTCTGCAAAGAAACATTTGGAGGCATTAAAAGTGCACATTGCAATCAAAGATAACGTGCAGCTGAAAAATGTGCCGACTGCACCTGGTTCAGTATGGTGTATACATCATGAGGTGTAAGTGCTGTCAGTGGATAATCAAGAACGATATCTGATGATTTGTGGAGCAATAGTCCTACAGCATGTACCGCCCGTACACAGGACGGGGCACTCTAGCCACTGCATCTAGTCTTCCACTGAAATAGGCTACAGGCCTTTGATTGTCACCATATAACTGAGTCAATACCCCTGCTGCGTGTCCCTGCTGTTCATGGAGATACAGGGTAAATAGTAGTTCATAGTTGGGGGTTCCTAGCGCTGGAGCTGCCACAATCCTGTTTTTGAGAGAAAACTAAAAAACCGTCTATACCTTCAGGAGTTAGTTTAAAAAGCACAATGGTGATACAGTCATAGAGAGGTTGCATGAGGATTGACACAGCATGTATCCACTGCCTGCAGCAGAAATTCAGTCTAAGAAATATCCTAAGAGCGGCAACATCAACAGGAATAGGAAAATTCTGTACAGCTTCTTTGCGAGCGCTGGTCCGATGTCGTTTCCCCCGGTATAATGCAATGTCCCAAAAAGATAACTGAAGATTTACAAAATTGCAGTTTATCCTTTAACGCTTACAACCTGCTTGATACAGAAACAACATAAGTAATATTGTTGCAATACGACACTGTTTCTGGAAGAACACAAATCAGTAAATCATCAACATATTATAAAAATAACATTGGCAAAATCAATAACTGTAAACTAAGCAGCATCCTGAAATATCTGGAACAAAAGTGTATATATATATATATATTAGACACCACTGGAGTTTCCAGATCAGTAGCTGCATTAACTGCCCTAATTTTTTGTACCAACCCGTACACAGGGTTAAGTTGAAGGGGGGCTGGAGTTTGCTATGTGGGCACTGATAAGAACTGTCCTTGGACCTGCAGCTGCCTGCTTGCAAAATGATTGTTCGGAGTGGACAGGGAAAACATACAGGATTACATTCTGGACAGCTTCAGTAAGTAATTGTTGGGACCTAGGCATATTAGTAGAAGTATATCGTGATTTCATTGCATATATTGCATATTGACACGGCAGCTGTCCTGCTCTGGTTGCTGGGACCTGTCCTATTTCTACCTGACCACACGTTTGTATATACGAATTAGATTCGTCCTGTATCATGGGTCCTCCTTTCTGTGAAATTGTTGCGGCCAGTCCTCCAGCATAGTGGAGTTGATTATTTGCAGCATCTACTATGACCCCAACATGTTGTTTCGTAAAATCCCCTGTCCTTATCCTAGAGAGTACATCATGACAGTGGGGTCCAGGAATAACATTGGAATATATTTCCTGAAAATCTTCTCTTTCCTCTGTACTAGCAACGTTCTAGCGACATGATTTTACAAAGAGTGTTCTGCTTCAGTCCTGGTGTCATAGTGACAGTTCCAACCGGATAATACTCAATACGTGCTTGTAATTGTAACAACACATCACTTCCTAAAAGATTACATTGACCCCGTGGTGATATCATTAACTGTGTGTGTACAGTGGTTCCTTGAATTTGCAGGGGAATCTTTTTAGTGACGGGGAGCAGGATAGATGGAGAGTTGTCTGTAATTACTGAATTTTCTGCCCCCGTGTCCACTTGGAACTCAACCTCATGTCCCCCTGGTAGGTTCACCTGTACTGTGCAATTAGGAGTGGGGGGTAAGGAGACAAGGGGGTTCATGTGCAAGCTACCTCTTTTTGCCTGCACTAAATCATGTTGTGCCCCCTGTGCTATTCTGGCTAGATCCTCTGCTTTAACTGATCTCTAATCCGGTCTACTTACTTTCAGTTTTTTTTCCTTGTCACTTTTTTTTTTTTTTTTTTTTTTTTTTATGCCATTCATATAAACCTTGCTAGAACTTTCTCACTAGTCTTGTTTTCTTTGACAAAACCCATTTCCACCCAAGTTTTCCTTAGAGTCCAGAAATAATCCTTTGGCTCTTTCCTGAACTCTGTCTTCTAGTGTAACTTCCTTTCTCTGCCTGTCTATTTGCTTCTCACATACTCTGACCTTCTATTCTTACGTACTGTGTCTATTCCAAAAACCTATTCAACAAAATCTGAAAACTGTTGCACTCTTGCTCTGCGTCTCTATGCTGAATGCCTGATGGGAGGGGTAAGTCGGGTCGCTGCGCAGTTTGTTAGTGTGCTCTCCCTCAGCCTTCAGCTTCCTTATCTGTAGAATGACCTTGGTGTACAGCAAAATACCATCTCGCTGCTACCAGCACTTCCTCCCTCCCTTATACCTTTGCTTGCTGTCACTGACTCCTGCATTCTTAGATCCGTTCCTACAAATATAATACTTGTATATCTCATTTATCAATCTATTGTATCTAGCTTCATCTGCCAATCATGACAGTTTTTATTCCCTGGGCGGGTGACACTGAGATAAAATATCCCTTTTCCCCTGAGTCTGGTGCATTGATTCCTTGAAATCATTCCTATCACAGTTAAATATTTGATAGAAATCGAACTTAAAGACAACCACAGGGGTTGTAGTATTAACCCAGAAGGTGGGCATACTGGCACTACTGGAGATCAGGATATAGCTCAAAAGGATATGTAGATCAGAAACTTCATGACTGCTGATTAATCTTGTCCTTCTTGCAATGGGAGGCGTGAATCCAGGTGCTCTTGCCCTCGAGCTTCGGGCAGTAGGGGTGGACAGGATCACAGTGTAGGGACCCTCAAATCTGGGCTGGAGACAGTCTCTTTCCATAAATTTTTATATATATATAAGGTCATCAGGCGAGAAATCATGCACCGTGTCACCTGTAAATTCTGGGAGAGAAGCAGACACTGCAGAGTGGGTGTTAGTTAACTCTTTAGACAAAGCAATCACAAATTTGCTATTTTATCATTGGTTTCAAATAATTCCTGGTGCCTAATGTCTTCTGTTTTTAACATACCAGCATGATGGAGTATTGAATGTATGGTGGCCCGAAGGGTGGCCCGTGACTCATTTGAGTTTAAAGGATCATGGACTGGACCTACTGCATGGATGATGATATCAGCGGGAAGGTCCCCTGCATGGGTTGTCAGAGTCTGTCCAGGTGGCAAAGGGTCATGAGTGTATATATGAGCCATGCATTCTGCAGTGACGATGGGACCACCAGCTTGGGCTATTAATAGAGCCAGACCCCCTTTCTTGGAGCAGTTTGAGTTGGCAGGACTAACTATAGCACCAACCCGATGTGTCAGGATATCACCGTACCCTATGGATAATGTCACTGGATTTCAGTTGCGGTCTGTGTAATGCTGTGAATGGCTGGGATACCAGTTTTCAAGTACACAGGGAGCTGGGGGCCTGACCGGGGTTTCCGTGAATCTTACAGAGCGACTGTCCTCTCTGAGGATTTGTGAAGGAGAGGAAGGTGCCCCATCTCTGGAGTAGGGGTGGAATAGGCCCTAGGACCAGGGGTTGACAATGACGGTGGGGGAATGGAGGAGGGAAGAAAAGATACTGGTGCTGCTGGGGATAGTGGTGGCTGTTAAGGGGCCCACCCCTCTTCTCTCTCCTGATCCTCCTCCCCTTCGTTAGATCCCATAATATCATGGCGGCGGCTTCTGATTATTGTCTGGAAAGCTGAAGATTTATGCATTGCAGCAATGGCCGGGTTGGGGTGAGTGAAAGGGAACAATGGTGTTGCATCTGGTGCCATGCTGGGAGCTGTGGCCTGCACAGGTGCAGGTGGGGGCTGGTAGTAGGCCCCAGTTGGTGTCAGCAAGGGATATAGGCCTGACTGGGTGTGCTTGGGTGTCTCAAGATGGCCGCCGGAGGAGATGGGGTGTTGGCCATTTCCGGGTGTATTAAGATGGCCACTGGGTTTACCAAAATGGCCGCTGGGTGTGGGAGGGGCGATGGGCTGGGCATTACACCAGGAGCGACCCGCCCCACAAACACGGCAGGTCTCCGCCCAGGGCGGATTCTGTTCACCACACACATGACAGGTCCAACCTCCCTTTGTTCTGAGATCGGCACCATTATAGGGCGGTGGCCGAGGGCTTGGAGCGGCCATTTTAGTTACATCAACAAGATCATATGCAGAGCATTTTACATATCCGAACAAAGGCTCAGCACTTTCCGAACCTCCTTATTCCATCTACCTCTTTCCAACCCTCAACTTTCAAATCATTTACTACTCTCAAATGTGCTTGGGCTTGATACAAGAGCCCCTGATCTCTCAACTTTCCCTCATTCTGTGCGACAAAGTCCTTCCACACTGAAGGCTGAAGCCTGCCTGTACTTGGCAAGCTCATTATTTTATACAAACTCCTGACTCTCTTAACAGCCTTCTTGCCTCCACGTGATTTCATCAATTCAACCACTCCCAAAGCACCACCCTCTAACTTGTGGGTTTTGTTTGATTTAAACATGCGCATCATAATATTAACAGAGTGTAATGATCTGTCGCGACTCAGACCACCGGCGTCACTCGCAGGTCACCACCCGTCACTGCAGAGTCCTCCTCAATGCTGTGACAAGACAAAAGAGTCCTCCTCAATTCTGTCTTTTTCCCTAACTATGGATGGTGACTTTAAAGCGCAGTACACCGTGACACTCTACACAGCACAGAGTCCCCCTCCATGTGCTGACACCTGGGCTTCTCCTAATGAGACTTCCCGGGTTGGACAAAGAGTCCTCCTCTATTTGTCACTTTCTCAGACGAAGAGTCCTCCTCTATTCGTCTCCTAAGGAAATTTGGATATGCGCACCCCTACCACAATTCTCTACAAGATACTAGAAATTTGGACACTTTCAAACTGTCACGGGAGGCAACTATCTGCATAAAGGTACAATGACCGGAGGAGGAGGAACGTGGTGTTTCGACTCAAGCACGTGCAGGCAATGCAACGTCACTCGGTCACACTTGCTGGTTCGTGGCGTGGGATTGCCCTTGGTCTCACCACTCAACCAGTCACCCATCCAGACCCAAAAAGACAATACAGCTTAAGCCCACAATGACTGACACACAGGCAAGTGGGACGCATATAAAATATATGATCCCAACTTACCGTGTTCAACGGAGGCTGCAGTCCTCGCATTCAGTCACCGCGGGCAACACCGCAAAGTCCTCGGGACGGGTCCGGACGGGCGGCAATCCACGGCCCCACGTTATTAGGCGCCAATTGTCGGAATCAAAATGATAAACCACTCATCCTCCAGTCACCCCAGATTAGACTAAGAGCACGGGTCGACCGAGAATGAATCAAGCGATACGCTGGTTCAGACTTCAGAACGTGCCCTAAAGAAAATGGTGCTATTAGGCGGCCATCTCCAGTAAGCACTGAACTCTTTATTCACGTACATGAGATTTCATACACAGAATATTGGGGTGGAGTAAAGGCGGGATTGAGGAAAAAGAGATAAGCTGAATCATGTCTATATATGTACACATTCAGCATCTGGTCATCCTAATTGGTCCTTAGATCTTCTTCTAAGTCCTCCTTGATCGTGTTGTCATCCTCAGTTTCGTTTCTTGAAGAAAGATTCTATTGTTCTCGGGTATCATGTATGTCCTCAATTCTCCAAAGGAGGGGGTATTTCAGTAGAGTGTAATACAGTGATAGGACACAAGATGGAGACAAACACCAGCAGATACTAACATTATCTTATTATTCTTTTAAGGAAAACTTTGTGTTTATAAAATACATATACATACTATGAATATGAAAGTATAAAAGTATAAAAGTATCAAAACACATATAAAATATGAAGGTAAAAAGATATATATTTTACCTTGACAACTGAACTATTCCATGAAGATTGTGAAGATTGGCGATCAGGTGTTACTGACTGGTCTTATATAAGGGAGGTTCCCTCCCATCAGGGTTGCCGGTGATCAATTGTTCTGGTCTCAACTTTTGTTCCTGGTTCACTTTGAAGCCTGCTGTTTCGTGCCTGCATCTTCTGCTAACAGATAAGACATTTTCTTCTTTTAGTTTTTTGTGCTTGCTTTTTTGCATTTTGTCCTGCACTTCTGTGGGGGTCTGCCAGGGCCTCTCAGTTTAGTTCAGCCAGTTGTTTGTTCATTTGCCTTTTCCAGTTTTTTCTGTGGCTGTGGCTTAGTTTTGTTTCACCAGAGAACTAATTTAGGTGGTAGAGGTCATGTGATCTCAGGTGTTTTTGCAATTAGTGTGTTGGTATTTTTTTTAGGGTTTTTTGGATTGCAGTAAGTGACCTTCCTATCCTTTTCTGTCTAGGAAGATTGGGCCCCAGCGTTTGCTCATACTATTTTCTGTCTGTGTCTGTATTTCTTCTTGTCTAACCACCATTACATGTTTGGGGGCTTCCTATGTTCTTTGGGGATCTGCTCCGGAGCAGATAGTTTTCCTCTTTCTATCTTTAGGTGAAGTTAGCTTCTCAGGCTGTGGCGAGGCGTCTTGGACCAACGTAGGTACGCTCCACGGCTGCCTTTAGTTGTGGTGGTTAGTGAGGGTACTGCAATCCAATAGATTCCAACCTCTCTGGTGTATTGCCTTTTTTGCCTGTTCTCCTCAGCTACCAAATCATAACACTGTAGGCTTTCCTGAAGAGATGGGTTTTCAGGTTCCATCTGAAGGATCCGAATGTGGTTGATAGTCGGACTTGTTGCGGCAAAGAATTCCAGAGGATGGGTGATATTCGGGAGAAGTCTTGGAGGCGGTTGGGTGAGGAGCGAATAAGTTTGGAGAGAAGGAGGTCTTGGGAGGATTGGAAATTACGTGAGGGAAGATATCGGGAGATTAGTTCAGAGATATATGGAGGAGACAGGTTATAGATAGCCTTGTAGGTCAGTATTAGTAGTTTGAATTTTATACGCTGAGGGAGTGGGAGCCAGTGGAGGGATTTGCAGAGAGGAGAAGCGGAGGAGTAGCGAGGGGAGAGGTGAATTAGTCGGGCAGAAGAGTTAAGGATAGACTGGAGAGGTGCGAGGGTGTTAGCAGGGAGGCCACAGAGGAGGATGTTGCAGTAGTCGAGACGGGAGATGATGAGGGCGTCCCCAAGCATTTTAGTAGAGTGAGGGTCGAAGAAGGGACGGATTCTGGAAATATTTTTGAGCTGGAGGCAGCAGGAGGTGGAGAGAGCTTGGATGTGCGGTTTGAAGGACAGGGCAGAGTCAAGGGTTACTCCAAGGCAGCGGACCTCCAGTACAGGGGAGAGAGTGATGTTGTCAATTGTTATAGATAGGTAGGGTAAGGAAGATCTGTGGCTTGGGGGAAAGATGGTGAGTTCAGATTTGTCCACATTCAGTTTGAGGAAGCGGGAGGAGAAGAAGGAGGATATGGCTGATAGACACTCCGGGATTTTGGAGAGCAGAGAGGTAACATCTGGGCCAGAGAGGTATTAGAACTTTTAGGTTTTAGAACTAGAGTTCCAGGCATGTCCAAGTCAAAGCTTTGCTTTCTGGGGTTAGTAGTACTACACGATTACGTGCTGCAGCACGTGGGGCCCAGGTGCTTTCTGCTCTCTACCATTCATGTAGTCTGGATATATTTTTAATTGCTTCCTATAATTGGGGCTTGCCCTTCTCACTTCCTCTCCTTTACCCTGCCCACTCTTTGATGGGCTGCAGAGCTGTCTCGTCTGACCTGGCGAAGCGCACCGCAGGATGAACTCCTGTGATGTCTCATCTGACATCTGGTAAATGCAGATTCTCATTTTCAGTTTCCAGGGAAATAAGATAATATTTATTCTCAAAAAGAATGAGAAAAACCAAGACTTCAGCTCTGCATATGCAGCTTTGTCACAATGGAAGGCCGACCGGAGAGATGGCTCTTTAGACAGAGACATAATGTGAAGCTTTCAGGTGCAGTGCAAAATCTAGAACTATGAAAATCCCTATGGATGTTATTAGGGGGAAACAGCAATAAATTGCACACAGTTATCAAAGATAGCGATTTTTTTGTTTTTGCACTTTGTTTTTTTTCTCCCCTGATTTCCAAGTGTCATTACTTTTTGGTTCTTTCATTAGTATGGTTGTACGAGGGTTTATTTTTGCATGGGATGAGTTGCAATTTTGAATGGCACAAATAATTTTGCTATTAAATCTACTGGAAAACAAGGAAAACAATTCCAAGTGTAGTGAAATTGCGCAAAAAAACCACAACTCCACAATTGTTTTGTGCAAGGCAGATAACACGTGGACAGCGCCAATTTTCTGAAGAGACTCAATGGGTAACTCAAGGACCATACTTAGGACCGGGGACACTCATTACAGGTGGAAGAATGGAAATCCCGGCAGCCAAATAAGAAAGGGTTCTTTACAGTTAGAGCTGTCCGACTTCTCTGTGTGTAATGACTCTATATAATATACGAGCTTCATTTTTTGTATTGAAGAACTGATATAAATTCACTTTTTGATGATATTCTAATTTTGTGAGAAGCACCTGTACCATAATGGCAACCATTTTTAAAGTATCCATTGCATAGATTATATAGAAAACAATTTGGGTTGTTTTGTATTTTTTTTACTATGGATATTAGGGAGCGCTCACATTTTCAGACAGTCATTTTGTTTGTTGCATTTTAGAAATAGGCGAATGGAATTAAATGTAAAAATGGATCCATTACATAACGAATGCAACTGTGCCAGAATTGCCTGTTGGTTGATGCATCTTTTCTTCTATTCTCACTCAGAGGGACCCCATAATAAATCAATAGGGCAATTCTGCTTTCGATTGCACTAATTTTGCAATGGATACGATTTTTACAATTATATTAATTCGAATTGTCTGTTCCTGAGAATGGAGCAAACAAAAACTGAATGTAAATGTGAACATAGCCTAAAATCCACAAAAAAATATGAAAAAAAAAAAAAAAATTCAACAAGAAGCTACTAAGAGCGGATCTTGGCTTTTTACGGCAGCGCCATAGAATATGAATGCTAGAAGCGGTGGTCGGCCATGTGCACTGCCATTGTATTTTAACAAGGATTAAAAGTGGCCCGTTCTACCGATCGGTGGAGGTAACAGGAGGTCAGGCGGCCCCCCATCTATAAGTTATCTTGAGTTATCTTTTGGCACAGGTGTATCTAGGTTTTTTGGCACCGGAGGAAAGAATTCAGTTTGGCGCCCCCCCTTCCCCATGCGGTTTGAGTAGTCATGTGACCGTTCATTCGTATGCGATTTTCTTACTCCGTCACTTGCAGAGGAGCTTCTCTCTAAATGTTTCTCTCAATGTTCAGTGAAAAACAGAGAAACAAGAAGAAAAGCTCGCTGTCACGTGCCTGTAAGTATGAAAATCGCATGAGTAAAGCGTCCATGTGATGACTGCTGGAAGCGGCAAGCAGAGCGGAGTCCTGATAGAGAGTACATTACACGACGCTAGGACTGGCATGGTAAAGGCTTCATCGTATGATTAAAGGGCTTCTCCAGGTGTGAGATGAAACCATGTGACTGCAGGCTTCTGAATTCTCAGCTGAGATTCTCGTGCTTTGGGACGGTCTATGGGGGGGTGTTTATGTGGTGCTCTCCTTAGATATTTATTTGTATGGCCTATGACAGGCCACTGATCCCTCACTGACCTGCCCCTTATTTTACATAATGAATATTACCGTATATATATTGTAAAAAAAAAAAAAAAAAATCACCCACAGCAGGCATGCACCAGCGGCAGAGCCTGAGCTGCAGCATGATCGCATCTATAATATGCATGAAATTATTTTATTTAGTGATATACATTTATTCTGAAAAAAGAAATTATGTCTCAAAATGGCACTGGCCGCTCCTGCGCAGTAGCATCTATCGGCGCTACCAGTGCCATTTTGAGACAGAATTTCTTTTTTTTCCAGAATAAATGTATATCACTAAATAAAATAATTTCATGCATATTATAGATGCGATCATGCTGCAACGCAGGCGCCTCCCCATACTGTGTCCATACCCATCCCCCATACACTCCTCATACTGTTTGCACCCATCCTCCTTGCTCCGTATACTGTGTCCTCAAATTTCTCCCCTACCCCTCACTCACTAAACTGTGTCTGCACCCAT
The DNA here is from genome assembly GCA_033576555.1 of Oophaga sylvatica. Classification (NCBI taxonomy): domain Eukaryota; kingdom Metazoa; phylum Chordata; class Amphibia; order Anura; family Dendrobatidae; genus Oophaga; species Oophaga sylvatica. The sequence goes on from JARQOD010000009.1 coordinate 74,364,409, forward strand.
CACCCCATACATACTCCCCACTCGTCATATGATGTCTGCACCCATACTCCTCGCTCCCCATTCTGTGTTTTCACTGATCCCATTTTCTCCTCATACTGAGTTTGCACCCATTCCCTCACTCCTGATACAGTGTCTGCACCCTTCCCCCATACTGTCTTTCACCCATCCCACCCTTGCTTCCAATACTGTGTCTGCACCCATTCCCCTTGCTCCTAATATTGTGTCTGCAGCCACCCCCCACTCCCAATACTGTGTCTGTGTAAGGGTGGTGGACAATGACTGTCGCGTTCCTACCCCTGAAGACACCAATTGCATTGTGTGATGTGCATCATGTAGTGTGTCTTTTGTAAATACTGTGTATAATGTACAGTGTGATAAATAAGGTACAGTGTAAGACAGTGTATAGAATAGGAAGAATAGGGTAAGAGTTAGTGTTTGGGACTAGCCCATGGTAGAAGGGGGTAGTGTTAGGGAAAGAGACAGATTCCTGTAGATAGATAGGGTTTGGAGAGGGAAGAGAGCAATGCTGTTGTTGGGGTGATCCACAGAAGGAAAGGAGACTTGAGGACAGGGTTCACAAGATCCTGAAGTAACAGAGTGGCCTTCCGAAAAGGGGTCCTTGAATAGGATGCGGAGTAACGAGAAGCCCTGAGCTTGCAAACGCCGATGGTAAGGGGCCTAAACAGGACTGAGTTTATGGGACTAATGGGAGTCCCGAGCGGTAGATCCAGGGTGCCAGTTGTGGAAGAAATAGGATGCAGAACCACTGAGCAAGAAGAGAGACTTGCTTTTCAGGACTGTGGTATAGAAGCTGGGTTGTGACAAAGTAGAACAAAACCGTGTGCTTCACCAGCCCTGGAGTAGACTACAGAGGAAGGATACGGTGTAGTGAAAATGCTTTGTACTGCAAAGGAAATATCTATCAGATTTTGTACCCGCTATCTCTTGTACATAACCCTTATCAAGTTACCATTCAGTAAAGACTGTTTTTGAACTGAAGTCTCCTTTATTGAACTGTGGAACCAACGGTCTTGGTCAGCCAACATCACTGGTGTCCTGCAGGGGCGCAAAGCCCTCACAACACGAATACAAACACCCAGCCAGGACTCATACTTTCATGTAGCACACCGGGACATAAAAGCAGAAGACTATTGCCTTTCCCACAGCTAGCGTCCTGTGTGGCACTACATCTGCTTCATCCCTCCGCTGCCGCTCCCCAATACTGTGTGTCTGTACCTATCCCCCTGCCGTTGCTCTCCATACTGTGTCTGCAGACATTCCCCCCTCTCACTCCCAATACTGTGTCTGCACCCATCCCTTCACTTGCTCCCCATACTTTGTCCTCAAATCCCTCCCCTCCTCACAATAAATTTTCAGTTTCTTCAGCTCCATGAGATCACTTACTACCAACATCATATGCGCCTCTGCACCACCGGTGTCATCAGCTGATCAGATCATGCTGCCAATGCCGCCCTTACCCGGAAGTGCCGGTGGTTAGGACTTCATTTGTACTTGCATCTGAAAGTACACCCCTCTGTTAGTTGCTCCAATGGCAAATGCCCTGCCTGCTCCCCCCTAGATACGCCCTTGCTTTTGGCTAGGCGAGAAGTTATCTTCATCTTCACTGGACAGCTCCTTTAATATATATTATTTATTATTGATTGGATATAGACTTATAATAGACAGCCTATCATATACAACACAGGGCAGAGGCCTTGGGGCTAGTTTTGTTGATAGATGATTTTCATTATTTGGCTTGTAATTTGCTCGTTATCCATTTTCTCTTGCTGGTTTTCGGACAATACTTTAACTAACTGAGACCTACACTTCATTTTGCATATTATTTTGGTAGCGCACTCTGGCCAACAATGCTGTCATTGTAGTACACTGTGGATTTTTCACACTTAATTCCATATATCCAGACTGTGAAGGGGCTATGCGGGCACATGGAAGAGATGCCACTGTACGGCTGGGTTCACGGGTCCCATTCCAATTAAGGAGACCTGTGCATGGTTCTAGTTGGGCGTCGAATTGCTACTTTGTTGTTTTTTGTAATCGATATCCTCACTCTACCGTTAAATCAGCCGTCATCCACTTCATGCCAAATGCCAATGCCAACATTCAAGGTCTAAAAGGCAATTACCACCCTTCATACGGGAGGGGGATGGGGATCAGACCTTAACCCCCTAGGTCAGCCCACTTCCTACTAAACAGAAGGGAACTATTACCTAAGCAACTTGCAGAGTCCTGGGGTCTGGAGATTTCCTATGTCAGACAGACTTCTCCAGCACCTGAAGCAGCCACATAAATAAACAGGACAGGCTGTGATGGGGGGACATCCAGCGGAGCTGTCATTACACCTGTCAGGCTTATAACACCGGCACAAGGCAGCATCCTAGTCAGGGAAATGTCCTGACTGAATATTTCAAATGTGGAGGGATGCCTGGTCAGCTGTTGCAAAACTACAACATCCAGCAAGCCCTGCCATTCTATGACTAGTGAGAAGAGCTGTAGTCACTTTTATGCATACTTCGGAGCGTAAATCTCCCAGCAATCATTACTTGATAAGAGTTACTGTAGCATCAATTATGTGTACTAGTTCTCAGCATTATATGACATGTATTCTGCATTTTCCCGAGTTCACCCTCTGCAGGCGCGATCACTAATTTGCAATTGACTCTGAGCTAGTGGGTAGAGATGAGATACTTTGAAGTCTCTCATACACAGACAAAAGAATTATTCTTACCGTTAATTCGGTTTCTAGTAGCATTCCACGACAGCATAGGAGGAGGATGTCTCCTTGTCCTATTGGGGGACAGGAATACAGAGAGGTTAAAAACCCCTCCCACCTCCCATTAACCAGTGTTTTACCACACATTTAGAAACGGTTACCTTTAGTATTCTCAGAACTTAATCCAAGAATTTCGGGAGGGAATTGGCGCTGTCATGGAATGCTACTAGAAACCGAATTAACGGTAAGAATAATTCTTTTTTCTCGAGTAGCCTTCCACGACAGCATAGGAGGTATACCAACCAATTCAATTTTAAGGGGGGGTTATGGCCTGGAGAACTTTCCGGCCAAAGACTAAGTCCCGATTGGACCAAAAGTCCAATCTGTAATGCTTCGTGAAAGTATGCAAGGAAGACCATGTTGCAGCCCTGCAAATCTGCTCAGACGAAGCTCCAGCTCTTTCAGCCCAGGATGCTGCTACGGATCTTGTTGAGTGGGCCTTCAGGCCCGCTGGTGGAGCTATATTCTGGGCCAAGTAAGCTTCAGATATGGTTTTCTTTATCCAAGTGGCAATTGTGTTTTTTGCCACTTTTTTACCTTTATTTTTACCGTATAGGTGAACAAAGAGATTCTGGTCAACTCTAAAAGATGAAGAAAAATCAAGGTAGTGAAGAACAATTCTTCTAACGTCCATGGTATGGAACTGTTGTTCTTTAAGGTTTGTCGGATTATTGCAAAATGAAGGTAAAACTATGTCCTGTGAACGGTGAAAATCTGATACAACCTTGGGAAGAAAAGATGGATCAGGACGAAATATAATAGCGTCATCTCTAATGAGCAAATATGGTTCTCGAATTGAGAGGCCTTGTAATTCCCCTATTCTTCTTGCTGTGGAAATGGCGATCAAAAAGGCTGTTTTACACGCTAGTAATTGAGGGGAACATGTCATCAAAGGTTCAAAGGGGGGTCCTGTAAGGCCTTTGAGAACTGTGTTTAAGTCCCATGGTGGACAATAATTTGCTTCCTAGGGTTCAGTCTGAGTGCTGACACCATGAATCTTTTAATCCATTTATGGTCCGCTAAATTTTGGTCATACACCGAACTTAGAGCTGACACCTGGACTTTTAATGTGTTTGGTCTGAGACCAAGCTCCAATCCTTTCTGTAAAAAGTCTAGTATTTTAGATATATCAGGACGCAATGGGTCTGGAATATCAGGGTGACACCAGGAGGAGAACTTTTTCCAGACCTTATTATAAATAGTATTAGTTACTGGTTTCCTGGATTTTTGAAGAGTGGCGATCACAGGTCCCGAAAGTCCTTTTTCCCTGAGGACCCGGGCTTCAACAGCCAAGCTGCTAGGTTCAGTTTCCGGGGATCCGGATGATGGAGATGACCTTGTTGGAGGAGATCGACCTCCGGTTGCAACTGAATTGGTCCTTCTGTCCGCAACTCCAGAATGAGATGGAACCAACTCCTCTTTGGCCAGGCTGGTGCTACTAGTATGACCGGGACTTGATCGTCTTGTATTTTTTGCAGAGTTTTTGCCAGGAGAGGTATCGGGGGAAAAACGTAGGCCAATCGGAAACTCCAAGGATGACTGAACGCATCTACCCCTAGGCATCCATCTCCTGGATTTAGGGAAAAAAATGTTTCTACCTGGGCATTCTGCCTTGAGGCCATCAAATCCACATCGGGAAGGCCCCACATCTCTGTAAGTGACCTGAAGACTTTTCTCTTTAGGCTCCATTCTCCTGGTTGCAGGTCTTGTCGGCTCAGGAAGTCTGCCTGGGAGTTCTCTGAGCCTTTCAGGTGAACTGCTGATAAGGAAAGGAGATTGGCTTCGGCCCATTGGAGAATATGATTTGAAACGTTCCTCAGACTGTTGAATTTGGGACTCCCTTGGTGCTTGAGATGAGCCACTGTAGTCATGTTGTCCGAAAGAACTCTGACATGATAACCTGAGATTAGAGAACTGGCTGCCTGGAAGGCTTTTAGTACCGCCTTTAGTTCCCTGTAGTTGGAGGATTTGGCGCTGTCCTGCTGACACCATAGGCCTTGAAAGGGAGTCTGTAGCACCACTGCTCCCCAGCCTCTCGAACTTGCGTCGGTGGTCACTGTCAACAAGGGAGCTTGAGACCAGGCTATTCCCTTGCGTAGGTTTGAAAGATTTAGCCACCAAGACAGGGAGGCTTTGACTCTTCCTGGAGTTCGTATCTTTTTGTTCAGCAAGGCAGGATTTGCATTCCAATTTTCTAGAATGTGTGCCTGAAGAACTCTGGAATGGGCCTGAGCCCAAGCCACGGATTGTATACAGGCCGTCATTGAGCCTAGCAGGGACATAGCTAATCTCAGCGATGGAGATCTTTGACTTCTGAAGGCTAGAGTCTTGGATATCAGGTCTTGGCGGTGGTCGTCTGGAAGATAAGAAGTCTGATTCTCTGCGTCCAAGAGAACTCCCAGAAACCTTATTACTTTTGAAGGTTGGAGATGAGACTTCTTTGTATTGACGATCCAACCTAAACTCTGAAGGATGTCTCGAGTCTGGTGTACCCTTGTCTCGAGGATTCTGGCTGAAGGACCGATGATTAGAAGGTCGTCTAGATAGGGAACTATAGCCACCCCTTGTTTTCGAATGTGAGCTATCGTTTCCGACATGATCCTTGAGAAAACCCTTGGGGCTGATGAAATGCCAAAGGGGAGTACTTTGAACTGGAAATGTACTATCTCGTGATCTAGACGGACCGCGAATCTCAGATACTTCCGATGAAGAGGGTGTATTGGAATGTGGAAATAGGCGTCTTTGAGATACATGGTCGCCATAAACGAGCAACGGGTTATCAAGGGAATGGCCGACTTTACAGATTCCATTTTGAATCTCTGGTAGGAAACTGACTGGTTGAGGGTTTTTAGATTTATTATAACCCGAGATTTCCCCGACGGTTTTTTTACTATAAAAATGCGGGAGTAATGGCCTTTCCCTTGCTCGTCTCGTGGGACCATGGAAATTGCGCCTGAAGCTATCAGATTTTGAATTTCTGCAGCGATAATGGATTGACTCTCTTGAGATGATAGAGAGGTTACTCTGAATAGCAGAGGAGGGGGAGACTCGAAGTCTATTAAGAGACCGTCTCTTATTACATTCAACACCCAGCGGCAGCTGGAAATTTTTTGCCAGTTGTTTAGAAACTTCGAGAGTCTCCCTCCTACCTGCTGGGAGTCATTGCTTCTCCTGTTGTGTCTGCTGGGGAACGAGGATATTTTTAGGTTTCCCTTTTGCATAACTCCATCTTCCCGTCTTCCCTTTACCTCTATACTGAGTAGGTTGAGCCCGGGAGGGTTGAAAAACTTGCTTCTTGGGAGGCCTTTGTTCTGGAAGAGCTTTCTTCCTATCCGTGGCCTTTTCCAGGATGTCATCCAGGGTTGGCCCGAATACATAGTCTCCTTTAAAAGGAATGGAGCACAATTTAATTTTTGAAGTAATATCCCTGCTCCACATTTTAAGCCAGAGGGCTCTACGGGCCGAATTCGTTTGGACCAGATTTCTAGCCGCAATGCGTATGGACTCCAAAGAAGAATCAGCCAAAAAACCCGCTGCTTTATGCAGGATGGGTAGAGAGTCTAGCATGTCATCTCTTGGAGTGCCCTGGGAGATATGAGTTTCCAGTTCCTGGAGCCAGCGATGAAGAGATCTGGCAACGCAGGTGGACGCTATATTGCTCTTGAGGGCCGAAGAGGAGGTCTCCCAAGATTTTTTAAGAAGACTTTCGACTTTCCTGTCCATGGGATCCTTCAGTTGGGAGGAATCCTCAAATGGCAGAGCCGTTTTCTTCGCTACCCTCGCCACCTGTACATCCACTTTAGGGATATCCCACTTGATAGGATTTTCATCCAGAGGAAATCTATTTTTAAACTCTGAAGGGATCGCGAGGCGTTTCTCTGGAAGCTCCCACTCCCGATTTATCATGTCCGATATACTCTTATGGACTGGAAACCCAACCATCTGCTCCGTCTGAGCCCCGCCAAAAAATTCATCCTGAACGGAATGAGGGACCGGTAGGTCCTCCAACCCCATAGTGTTACGTACCGCACTTACTAGCTCCTCAATATATTCTGAGGAGAAAAGGAATTTCCTTAATTCCGGGGTTTTATGAACTAAGGGATTTTCCCACTTGGATGATGATGACCCCTGGGATATGTCGGACTCAGAATCCGAATGTTCCGCCTGGATCTTTCTCTTTTTTGGGAGAGATGGACCAGGTGAGGGTGGTGGAGGCGGGGGTGGGGGAGTTAATGCGGCTAGCGAAGATTGCACTTCTTGTTTCACCAGGGTACGGATCTCATCTAGCCACGATGGATGCTCTGCACTGATCACTTTATCTGTGCACTTTTGGCAGAGTTTTTTCTCCCATTTGGGAGGTAATTTCAGGGAACAAATAGCGCATTTGCTCCTTTTAACTGAGGGTCTCTGGGATGAACCTTCTCCCTGTAATAGAGGGAGAGAGGAGTAAAAGAAAATGGGGTTCCAGGAGACTCTTAACAAGGGAGGGGGCCTATCAGTACTCACTGAGGCCAGAGAAGCGCTGGGCTCTGCAGTCGCAGGGCTGGACGTCTCCATAGCAGGTATTTCGGCCCATAGGCGCTTACCTGCTGACGTCTTCTGGCAGTTTTTATACCCTCGGTATAAGCGCTGCCCAGCGCTTGGATTCCCCCTCCGGTCCCGGCACAGGTGGATTCCGTGCGCCCGCGGTATCAGAAGCTCACAGGAGCCCTGCGTTCCACAGTGGAACGCGAGACCCAGAAGTGATGTTAGCTGCACTTCCGGGTTCCGCACGTGGAGGGGAAGATGCCGGAGAGCTCCAGGAGGCCTCCGGCGGGGAGAGAGCGGACCGCTTTATCCCCTCATGGGAACGCAGGGAGACCGCCTCAATGTGGTCCCAGCGTCGGGAGCAGCCACGGAGGAGGGAGACCGAGGACCCGACCACCGCTGCCCGGCAAGACGTATCGCACGTGGAGTGCGCCAGGTAATACTGTACAGCCGGCCACCAGCATACCCGGATCTCTCCGTGCCCCAAGGGGGACAGGAAAACACTGGTTAATGGGAGGTGGGAGGGGTTTTTAACCTCTCTGTATTCCTGTCCCCCAATAGGACAAGGAGACATCCTCCTCCTATGCTGTCGTGGAAGGCTACTAGAGAAATGAGGAATTCCAATTCTTTATTCCTTAATTAGCATATAAACAGAAGCATCTGCACTGAGGACATTATAAAGAAGTCCTGAGCTCTGTGGAAGTGAATCCTGCTCTGTGGAGAGGTAAAAGACTTGTTAGAAAGCTCAGCATTATCTTCTGTCTCTCTCTTCCTGTTTTCTCACTCTGCTTCTCTTTGCCTTCATATAAAATACAATAAGAGGTGTAAACTGACAGTTCCTCCTGTCTTTAGCAAGACTGAGCTGTTTTTGAGTGGATGTTGACTTCAGGAGGGTTGAGAAAGCAAAGAAGAGGCTCATAAGTGGAGAGAGAAGCATATTTCTCCGAGAATATAAATAAACTGTCTTATATTCTTTTGAACTATTGATTTGCAAAAAGTTTGTTGAACGCATAGTTCTCATAGGGCTTGCTCTGGAGATTGATGCAGAAGGGAAGGGTGGGTGCACAGAATCACATCCATCTTGGCTGGGCTTCATGGGAATGATATATCTTTCTCAAGTATTGAGCTAGTTGTCCAATTTTATTCAAAACAGAGCAAAATGTATAACAATGTGACCGTTCACAGTAGATATTCATTGTACTCTGAGCTTGTAACAGCAAAAGGCAAAGGGAACAGTAAGGTGTGAGCCCTAAGTGGTTAGGCGTGCATCTGTCAACAAGTTTGTTAATTGACTTATTAGCCACCAGCAGAATTAGGAATGCAGCTCTGGAGTGTAACTTACTTATGCAGATTAAAATTTACATCTTTTCTAGTATATAGAAGGTAAATCATGCATTTTTATCCATTACCATTGCATATCTGGATTTCATTCCCATGGCCAATGTAAAGATCAATGAAGAAATATCTCAACATGAAGGCGGCTACTTAGAACAATTCTTCAACTGCTTATGAGCCGCAGTATTTTTCACAATGTCAGGTTAGAAAAGTAGCCATATAACATAATCCTGCAGTGAATGACCTGTGATTTCTGTATTTATGCCTGATGTAGAAAAATCTAACTGTCCCCACTTTATAATTGGAGCCCAGCTAAGCTAAGCTGCATCTGGGGGCGACTTACTGACTGTTTCCAATAACAACCAGCAGAAATGCAAATCTGGAGTAAAATACAGAACATAACTCAGGATCAGTAATGTAATGTATGTACACAGTGACTGCACCAGCAGAATAGTGAGTGCAGCTCTGGAGTAAAATACAGAACATAACTCAGGATCAGTAATGTAAAGTCTGTACACAGTGACTGCATCAGAAGAATAGTGAGTGCAGCTCTGGAGTATAATACAGGCTGTAACTCAGGATCAGTAATGTAATGTATGTACACAGTGACTGCACCAGCAGAATAGTGAGTGCAGCTCTGGAGTATAATACAGGATGTAACTCAGGATCAGTAATGTAATGTATGTACACAGTGACTGCACCAGCAGAATAGTGAGTACTGCTCTGGAGTATAATACAGGATGTAACTCAGGATCAGTAATGTAATGTATGTACACAGTGACTGCATCAGAATAGTGAGTGCAGCTCTGGAGTATAATACAGGATGTAACTCAGGATCAGTAATGTATGTACACAGTGACTGCACCAGGAGAATAGTGAGTGCAGCTCTGGAGTATAATACAGGATGTAACTCAGGATCAGTAATGTAATGTATGCACACAGTGACTGCACCAGTAGAATAGTGAGTGCAGCTCTGGAGTATAATACAGGATGTAACTCAGGATCAGTAATGTATGTACACAGTGACTGTACCAGCAGAATTGTGAGTGCAGCTCTGGGGTATAATACAGGAGGTAACTCAGGATCAGTAATGTAATGTATGTACACAGTGACTGCATCAGCAGAATAGTGAGTGCAGCTCTGGAGTATAATACAGGCTGTAACTCAGGATCAGTAATGTAATGTATGTACACAGTGACTGCACCAGCAGAATAGTGAGTGCAGCTCTGGAGTATAATACAGGATGTAACTCAGGATCAGTAATGTAATGTATGTACACAGTGACTGCACCAGCAGAATAGTGAGTGCTGCTCTGGAGTATAATACAGGATGTAACTCAGGATCAGTAATGTAATGTATGTACACAGTGACTGCATCAGAATAGTGAGTGCAGCTCTGGAGTATAATACAGGATGTAACTCAGGATCAGTAATGTATGTACACAGTGACTGCACCAGGAGAATAGTGAGTGCAGCTCTGGAGTATAATACAGGATGTAACTCAGGATCAGTAATGTAATGTATGCACACAGTGACTGCACCAGTAGAATAGTGAGTGCAGCTCTGGAGTATAATACAGGATGTAACTCAGGATCAGTAATGTATGTACACAGTGACTGTACCAGCAGAATTGTGAGTGCAGCTCTGGGGTATAATACAGGAGGTAACTCAGGATCAGTAATGTAATGTATGCACACAGTGACTGCACCAGCAGAATAGTGAGTGCAGCTCTGGAGTAGAATGCAGGATGTAACTCAGGATCAGTAATGTAATGTATGCACACAGTGACTGCACCAGCAGAATAGTGAGTGCAGCTCTGGAGTATAACACAGGATGTAACTCAGGATCAGTAATGTATGTACGCAGCAAATCCACCCGCAGAATAGTGAGTGCAGCTCTGGAGTATAATACAGGTTGTAGCTCAGGATCAGTAATGTAATGTATGTACACAGTGACTGCACCAGCAGAATAGTGAGTGCAGCACTGGAGTATAATACAGGTTGTAACTCAGGATCAGTAATGTAATGTCTGTACACAGTGACTGCTCCAGCAGAATAGTGAGTGCAGCTCTGGGGTATAATACAGGATGTAACTCAGGATCAGTAATGTAATGAATGTACACAGTGACTGCACCAGCAGAATAGTGAGTGCAGCTCTGGAGTATAATACAGGATATAACTCAGGATCAGTAATGTAATGTGTGTACACAGTGACTGCACCAGAAGAATAGTGAGTGCAGCTCTGGAGTATAATACAGGATGTAACTCAGGATCAGTAATGTAATGTATGTACGCAGCAAATCCACACGCAGAATAGTGAGAGCAGCTCTGGAGTATAATACAGGTTGTAGCTCAGGATCAGTAATGTAATGTATGTAAACAGTGACTGCACCAGCAGAATAGTGAGTGCAGCACTGGAGTATAATACAGGATGTAACTCAGGATCAGTAATGTAATGTATGTACACAGTGACTGCACCAGCAGAATAGTGAGTGCAGCTCTGGAGTATAATACAGGATATAACTCAGGATCAGTAATGTAATGTATGTACACAGTGACTGCACAAGCAGAATAGTGAGTGCAGCTCTGGGGTATAATACAGGAGGTAACTCAGGATCAGTAATGTATGTACACAGTGACTGCACCAGCAGAATAGTGAGTGCAGCACTGGGGTATAATACAGGAGGTAACTCAGGATCAGTAATGTAATGTATGTACACAGTGACTGCACCAGCAGAATAGTGAGTGCAGCTCTGGAGTATAATACAGGATGTAACTCAGGATCAGTAATGTAATGTATGTACACAGTGACTGCACCAGCAGAATAGTGAGTGCAGCTCTGGAGTATAATACAGGATGTAACTCAGGATCAGTAATGTATGTACACAGTGACTGCACCAGCAGAATAGTGAGTGCAGCTCTGGAGTATAATACAGGATGTAACTCAGGATCAGTAATGTAATGTATGTACACAGTGACTGCACCAGCAGAATAGTGAGTGCAGCTCTGGAGTATAATACAGGATGTAACTCAGGATCAGTAATGTAATGTATGTACACAGTGACTGCACCAGCAGAGTTTTGAGTATCCACAATATTACCTAGGACTGCAGGTAAACAAGCATTAGTTTTTATAGTTAACATAACATTATGCATATTGATATCTACAACATAAACTATATGTGTAAATATACAAAGCAAAATACCGTACTCCGCATTTGTACATTGCATATACCTACCTGTATATTCAATGCATACACCTCTGGGACAAGTTAAGTTAGGGAATTGGATATATGTGTAATGTCTGGTAACAGGAGACACTAAATATGTATTTATTATTAGAAATATTTATATTTGTTATTTTCATGTTACAATGCAATAATAATTAAAATTTTTTTATCTTTTTTAGCATTATTGTATTTCTACACTTTTCCTAGGAATAATATATTTCATAGGTTATTTTATCTACAAAACTTATAGCTCATTATAAAGGAACCCAATGATTTACTAAAGTTATTTCCCAATGAGCAGTGAATAAATAATAATAAAAAAAACACACGTCATTGGAATATACTGCCTTTAGGTCAGTGCGGTCTTGTTTACTGAAATATAAGACCTTTTGATATAATAACCAATGAAATATATTGTTCCAACTATTATGCAGGAGATTTGTAACATCAGGATCCTGATATCCACGAGAGCTTATGATTAGCCAAAATGGGGTTCAGGTCAATGACGAATCTGAACAACTATAAGAATCCCACCTTATATATATGTTTTTTCCCTGTGCATAGTGTTTTTTGTTTCTTTTTTAATATATATATATATAATATATATATATATATATATACTGTGATTTCTGTATGTATGCCTATGCATACATACATACATGCATACACACACACACACATACAGTAGAGCTAAACTCATCATTTAACTCTTTGTGCACCATGATGACTGCCAATTCTGAAACTTGACTAGATGCAATTCTGAATTTACTTCATAATATTTTGCAGCCAAAAAATAAATAAATTCCTGGATTTTATATTACTGCCAAGTTGAAGTAGAAGAAAATTTTAAAAAAATCAATATTCCTGAATAATTTTAATTGTTTAAAATTATTAATTAAGAAAACAATATAGATGTATGTTAATATTAATTCACTACATAGCCCCAGGTTGGCACATTTGTGTGCAGAGCTTAGAGCCACGGCCTCAGTTTGTAGGACACTTCAGTACCTCTAATCCTCTGTGCCCTCCCAGTCATTGCCTGCACCCCAGACCCTTTCCTAATAACCTGTGTTTACACTGTGTGCTATGCTTACACCGGCCCTAAATAATCTCCCAGAGTCATAATTTACTAATTCCCATTTATTTCATTAAAATATCAAGATTCAATGGGGGCAGATAGGGCAGAGCATGGTGCTCAGGAGATGAATGGGACCTGGCAATGGAGCCTGCGGAGTATAAGGCAGGGCAAAGTATAGGGATTGTTCATGTTTTGGGTGAACATTTGTCGAAGTGTTCCTATCAGGTTATTAACAGATCATATATATTACAGCCTAGTGAATGATCATTGATTTAACTAAGATCTCTAATATATTACATCATGTACACAGCAGCTAAAGAGAGGGCAGTGAACCAGGATGCCCTCCAAGCACAGGGCATTACTTCCAGTTCTCAGGATTTATCAGTGCTATGCACTATACTCCTGATTATAGCTGCAGCATGTATGAAATGTACCTACTGTTTACATGTTGAGGTCTCATGCACAATTACAACCTTTTAATCTACATATGAACAATAAAAGACAAAGTGTCACCTAGTGTGAATTGTGTGCTATTGCTGCAGTATAGATATTATCTACAAGTAACAATGGCTCTAATTGGTTTTACTTTAGTCCTGTAAAAAAAAAATTACATAAAGCAAAGTGCAAAAGGATTATGTCCCTAATGGAGCACACAACATAAAAATGTATTTTTTGTTTTAGATGGTTTTGAATACTAGGAAAAAGGGCAGCAACTCCAAGGACGACATAAAACATTCCATGACATTTTTGGATATATGCACACCAGTCATGGAGTGTTGGGGTGGGGTAAGGGTAGTTACATGACTAACAAAAGTAGCAAGTTGCACCAAATGTATCATTTCAAGAGCCCATAATGTACCAGAAGTTGGACCTTTTTGGCGTCTCGGTGCACAACACTCAGTCATACTTTTCGGTAGTATATTCTATTACTGTTTTGCACCTCCAAAAAAATAACCTTGTGAAATAAGAGGTAAAGCCATGATTTGCACCAAATGTATTATGTGTCAGTTTCTTAATTTAAGTTAATGGTCTATAGTTATTCAGCGAAGGCGGGGTGGACAATTTTTTTGTTTTTCAGTTTTTGTTGCAGAAACTGTACAAGTCAAGCTCGTAGTTTTCGGAGAGTTCCTTGATAAGAAAACCCATGAAAAAAATGCGGAATTTGAATACTCCTTAGGGCTATGTTCACAAATTGCATTTTTGTTGTGCTTTTTTTTTTTGTCACGTTTAAGCTGCATACAAAAATTAGGTTATGCTTAGTTTTTGCTACATTTTGTCAGGGTACATTTGTCTCTTGTGCATACTGACAAAGTTTAGTGCCTAAAGAATAAATCTGGTTCAACTTCATCAGATTTTGGCACCAAAAACACAGCAAACCCTGATACCTGCATTTTTTGCAGCACCAAGCAATGGGTGAAAATGCTGCAAAAATACTGAAAAATGCTGAAAGTGATATGCTGCATTTAAAAAAAACAAGCTCTAATGGCAAAACATTCAGGACAAAAAAACAAGGTGTGTGCATGAGATTTCCGAAACTTCAGACTTTGCTGGTACTGTGAAATGCAGCAGAAAATTTGCAAAAAAAAAAAAAAATGCAAATTCACAACGTGTGAATATAACCTTTGGGTATGTGCGCATGGAATTTTATGAGGTGTTCGAAAAAACATGAGTTTTTCAAGCTTCAGGAAATGTTCCTTTTTTGAGTTTGACTATTCCTGAGGTTATGTGCACTCAGAGTCTTTTTACAGTTTTCAGAGTAGAAACGCAAAATTTTTGAGGCGTTTTGAGATTTGGACGTTTTTTGCTCAATTTCTGGATCTAAAAACTTCTTGAAAAAGTCTGTTTGCACATAGCCCAAAGTGATTTTGAAGTATTTTTTCCTGATGCACTTTTTGCAGACTTCTGATTGGACAATGCTTTGTTTGGTTACATCTCCGTCAAAGAGAGGACATTGACTTTATTTTTTCCACCGGACATTTTTCGAAACCCTCTAAAAAAAATAAAAAAAACCCTCCTCCTAGGGTTTGTGCACATGACATCTTTTGGCTGCTGGCATACCTGGACCTTTTTTGAAATAGATGATGCTTTTGGAAAACGCTGGTGATGTGGACCAGTCACTTCCTATTGTTGTGTGTTATGTTCATTCTTTGAGCTTTTTTGTTTGTTTCTTTAGCATTTTTTTCAGGCAGGTCCTGGGCAGTATCCACCTAAAAATGACATTGAATGTTCAGGAAAAATCTATATCTTTGTAACAAGATAGTAGATAGAAAAATATTAGAATTGAGAGTCCTCCTTGGTGATATCTATGCGGTACAAAGATGAATTCTCATCACCACACAATAAGAGAAAAAGAATGGATCTACCTGTGGCGACACATTTTTGTATCCCTGATCACAGCACCATGGACATGAAATTACTTGTAGTAAAAGGTAACTAAAAATCTCATAAAGACAGAAGAGTCTGGGAGTATAAACTTATGACAACCTGTGACACACTCAGTGCAGGAATGAATGTGTCACATGGACTTATGTCTTTTTTCATCAATTAAGGAATTTGCTCCTCAGACCTTGTGGGGGCATCACAGCACAGAACCAGACCCCAATCAGAGGACAATAAAACTTTCACTCCTTATCTATGAACTGTTCCAATATTTATGGCCACAACTGTTTATCCCTCTCCCATAATGATAGTTTTGCTTTACATCACTTGTCTTATCTATTGCATTATTTCTGTGCTGTGTTGTGTATAAATATGTGATTCTTCAGAATTTGTATTAGTCTTTGCCTGATGAAGAGACCTGAGTAGTCTTGAAAGCTGAAATTTGTTACCATCTTTTCAGTTAGCCATTAAAAGATATCAACCACTGAGGACTCTCAATATTGATTGCACACACGCTTACAAAGATGTCAATTTTCTATAGAAATGAATTGTAAGAGTTTTCCAAGAGTTTTTAAAGAGGATTTTGGAGAAGAAAAATAAAAAAAAAAAAGATTCTCAAAACCTTTGGTGCACAAACTCAAAGTTGGCATAAGTAAAAGTGTTTAGCTTCTAGCCAGGTGTGCCAAATCTATCACACAGCTTGCACTGTTGTAATACATTTATTACTAGATTCATGCTGTCTATTTGAAAAATATTAGGAAATCTGCAGGTATAGAATTATTCCTAAATACACCCAGTCATGCAGACAAAGCAGAGACAAGTTACCTTTTGTGATTTTGTGCAGTCTTGGGATGCTTTTACACACAACGGTTTTTGGAAAAATGTCACTGCAGCTTCTTATATAGTGTTTTTTAGCCAAAATGAGAAGTGGATTTGTAAATAGGAAATATAAAGTAAAGATTGCTACTCCTCCTTCCTGCTGGATCCACTTCTGGCATCCACATAATAAAAACTGCATCAGAAACTGCAGAAGGATTTTATCTATACAGGTGGTTTTGTGCTGTGCTTTATGCTGCATTATTTTGTAACAACTGATGGTAAATCTGCAGTTCTCTATGAGGAAATAAATCTCTATTTTTACAATATAACCAAAATATTGCAATAGGAAAAAAATCATATTGCAATTCTCTGTTAGCAAATGACTGTGAATTCCTAGCATTAAGGTTTCTTTAACCTTCTATTTATCCTGTGTTTAGGTCGTTATCTAGTATTGTTGGTGACTTATTTATTTTGTACATGTATATTTTTTTGCGATTATGTAGAAAAGTCTGTGGTGCAAAAATGGAGAAAAAAAAGAAGACAAATTTACCAAAAGGATGCTGTATTGTCTAGAAAAAAAAATTATTGATAACGCATAAAAATGCAAAATAACAAAAATAATAAGCTGTATTTTTTAATATTTTAATTATAGATTGCTGTAGCCACAACATACTTAAATACATATTATTATTAAAGCTGTTAAAGAGAATCCAGCCTAATTGATCATGCAAATAATTTATATATTAATTTTACATTTTTTTTTATTCTTTTGGATGGGTTTACAGAAAAATATTTTACCTTAATTACAAAAGTGCATAAAAATAGCCTAAATCCAGTCTGATCTGTTTTATAATCTAGGACTGCACCTTGCTGCAGTGTGCACAAAACCATGAACCACATGGAGACTGTGAGCATATTTTGCAACAGAGATCACTTGGCCAGTAACCAATGCAAACTGTAAACTGCCCAAACATTACAACCCCAAAGAGTTCAATGACAAACCCAGCTCTGCTACATCTATTAATACACAATCTATTTATTAACCAAATTGCAAACCTCATGTCCTTACCTGGAGCTCAACTACTGCAAATCTATGAAAAAATAACAAAGTTATCAGAAGCAACGATCAGCTGAAAGTGAAGAAGAAGGTCATGATGATGAAGATGAAGGTGCTGTCTCCTGAGCTCCTGCTCTGCAGCTCGGTGATTTGGGCTTTGCCCTGTGTCAGGCTGGAGCAGGATGGTAATTAGCACCACACTGTTTGGGGTAGGCTTGATTTTTGCTAGTTCCTCACATATGATTTGGGGTCACTCACATGTTGTGTTTTATCCTAATGAGAAAGCTTTCATAATAAGGTTTTGGAGAAGAGAAGGGATAGAAAGGCAGAGAGCGGCTCCTACTATTGGGGGCTTCTGGAGTGGGCTCAGTACAGTATAGGGGGAGATGGATCAGGACTACTGCCTTCAGCAGGTTAAACTCCAGCACGTGAGTCGTTGTAGTTTTATTGCGTATGAGACTGATAGGCGGACTAAAAGTTGCAGCAAGTCTTGCTAGGAAATACAGGGATTTTTAGATCCCCAAGTGGCTGATGGCATGCTGCGACCTGTAGTTCCCTATCCCTTCATTGTCCTTGGTCTTGTGTGCCTTGCGCCTTTGTTTGGTACTCTTGATAATGGGGAACTACAAGTCGCAGCTGCCTGAGATCTGTAGACATGGGTAGTTGACCCTCAGGTTTTGCTGGAGACTAGGCTTCTGGGTGACTGGAGATCGCAGCTCAGCACCAGACTGCTGGATGCTTAAGACTAGTCCTTGACCAGGTGTTGGTGAGGAACTACAGGTGACAGCAGAACCTACAATGGCAAATTGAGGGTCCAGCCCCCAAAATATTCAACTTTTAAGCTGGTGATAGAGCCCTCTCCACCAGACTGAGTAGAGGAACTACATGTCCCAGCAGATGTGTTTTGCTGTATATGGTTGCAGTTCTTGGATTTTGGGGAACTACAAGTCACAACATGCAGTAAATGCATTGGATGCTAAATGCTTTGTTCACATTCCCGTCATTGTAATTGCAACTTTATTTTTCAGCTCTGGTGACATTGGTGCTGGTGAAGACCCCCAGCAGGAGGAGGGGGCTCATGTGTGGAGGTGCGGCCATGCAGCTGGCGAAACCCCATGTTGTGCTCTCTGGTACCACCCACTTGCAAACAAAAACTTTTCATCTGGGAGGGCAGAGGCAGTGGAAGCGGCTGTCAGGGAGTGAGGTGCTGGGGGGCGAGTGAAGGCCCCTGGATCCTGCCTGTGGACCCTGTGGAGTGGGGATGTGAGAGCCTGGCAGTGCCATGTATTGGAAGAGCGAGCAGATGTTCCTCTGCAAACTGGAAGATCAGGATCTCCCTGCGGTGCCAGCTGACAAGGTGAGGGCAGTGCCAGCCAGCAGGGTCCTGGAGGGGCTTCTGGAGGGGCTCCTGGGCACCGTCATGGCTGTAACTGCAGTGTCCCATCAGCCAGAATCAGATCCGCAATGCTTCACTAGTACAGAATCCCGGATTTCTGCAGATTCCTGGATGTTCAGATCTGCAATGTGCAGTCACTATAAAATGCAGAATTTCATCCTGTGCAGTGTGTAATAGTGATGTATGGAAGTGTGCAGAGAAAACACAGTATGGTCTGATTAAATCTCTCCATACACTGGGAGATCGCGATATGTCTAATGTCACACTGCAAATTGTGCAAAACTCGGAATTAAGAAGCTGCAGATTCATTCTTCAATCCTTTATCATCTGCGATGTATGTAAAGCTCTGGAGATTTATAACTAATATTCAGTAGTAAGCAGATGTGTGTACATAGAAAACAAAATGTATGCTCCTCTGTAATATGTGCAGTAGCGAAGTTTATTGGGGTTAGTATAGATTTACCTTTATTGCATGTTAATTTATCACTTTATGCCTACTTCAAATTGTGTCTGCGCGTATATAAAATATATATATATATATATATATATATATATATATATATATATATATAGTGTATGAGATTTATAAAATATATATTATAAATGTCATACACTCAATGTAGTATACACACGCAAACACACCATTTAAATTAGGCATAAAGTGATAAATTAACATGAAAAAATAGATGGAAAATGGGTAAATATATACTAATGGAAATATATATATATTATATTATTCGATAGATGGCTTTTTTTTCTCTCCGTAAATGACAACTATAAGTTTATTTCCATCACTTCTCCAAACCTTCACTAAAGCTTTATTTATACCTTCCCTGTAAATGTGTCCCAAAGAAACGCTCTTATTGTCAGATATAATCCATGTCTGATTTGTTAATGAATTTAATAATAATATAATTTCTCATATCGGCTGCAGATCACAATAATCTGGCCAGTGTCTGCAGTGCGGTGATTTTTAACATTGGCCATTTAATATCCGATCTCTTTATTTCCCCTTGGCTTCTTTCTTTTTTTGTTATTCTTAGTTCTGCAGCAGATATTTATGGGAAATACATTATTATTATTATTATTATTATTATTAATAATTATTTATATAGCTCCATTGATTCCATGGTGCTGTACATGATAAATATATAATATAATAATTGTATAATTCTGCATATAATGCTTCCCATAATCTTCTGCTGTTGGTGTTGCCGCTGCCTCCTGTTCTCTCCATACTTTCTGGTGCGTTTTTCCCTGTGTCTCCAGTCCCGGGTATCATCGCCATTTGCTCAGTATAATCCGCGGATTTACAGTTGCGGTTTCATGTATTGTCTCATTCCCTCTAATGACTGAATAAACTGCAATAATTCTACAAAACGCATGTGTGTGGATACTTGCCAATCTGCTTGTGCCCAGGAGGTGATTGGATGGTGCAGTGTTGTCTGCAGATGTAGCAGAGCAGAATTTGTTAGATTGCGCTGAGCTGGATTTTTTCGTTTATATTGGTAATATGTGCGTTTTGGATGCGGATTCCTTATTTTCCACTGATTGCATGTATTAATGAGTAAATCCTGGCTTGTTAGTAACTTTTCCGCCTTGTATTGTGACTTTCCAATAGTTGTGCGGTATCGCTGATCACATAGGCCTCATTCACACATCCGCATTTGTACGGCAAAATACCGGACATGCGCCAATCTCTCAATGATGGTTTATATGATTGTTCCACTCCTGGCTTTGGCCTAGAAACGCCGGTGCAATATACTAACGTGTGAATGAGGCGTTATTTCATTTGTGTTGTTGGTCGCTATTTTTGCGCCGTGCTAATTGCCCCATAACCCCGTGACCGGGCGATGCGCAGGTGGAGGGCGCGGCGCAATCAGCGGCAGGTGGAGCGGCGCACTTTATCGCCGGGGAGGGGAGGCGGTGATTCGCGTTAATTTGCGACATTTTCATTCAAATCGCCCCCGGAGACTCCGCACCCGCGACAATTCCCCCCTGGATTACTACCTCTTCGGGGGTCTCCTCACAGCGAAGCGCCGGGCGCACAGGGCGGAGGTAGGGGCGCGGCGCGCAGGGGGTTAAAAGGCGCAAGTAGCCGCGCGCGGAGCGCAGGACACGCACGTGCGGGAGGGCGGCCGGCAGCGGGTGTGCGGGAGGGCGGCGGGTGTTGCGGGATGCAGCCCGGATTCTCACTCTCTTCTTGCTGTTTTCTCACAGTTCACCTCCCTCATGTCCGAGGAGTGCGGGGCAGCAGCGCTGAGCATGGGCCGGAGCCGCAAGAGCGAGGGCAGCCTGGTGAGTGCGACAGGGGGCGACACTGGGTGTGGGGGTACACCTGCGTATATACTACAGGGGGCGACACGGGGAGAGGGGGTACACCTGTCTATATACTACAGGGGGCGACACGGGGAGAGGGGGTACACCTGTCTATATACTACAGGGGGCGACACGGGGAGAGGGGATATACCTGCGTATATACTACAGGGGGCGACACGGGGAGAGGGGATATACCTGCGTATATACTACAGGGGGCGACACGGGGAGAGGGGATATACCTGCGTATATACTACAGGGGCGACACGGGGAGAGGGGATATACCTGCGTATATACTACAGGGGGCGACACTGGGTGTGGGGGTACACCTGCGTATATACTACAGGGGGCGACACGGAGAGAGGGGGGTACACCTGTCTATATACTACAGGGGGCGACACGGGGAGAGGGGGTATACCTGTCTATATACTACAGGGGGCGACACTGAGTGTGGGGGTACACCTGCGTATATACTACAGGGGGCGACACTGGGAGAGGGGGTACACCTGCGTATATACTACAGGGGGCGACACTGAGTGTGGGGGTACACCTGCGTATATACTACAGGGGGCAACACAGGGAGAGGGGGTACACCTGTCTATATACTGCAGGGGGCGACACTGGGATAGGGGGTACACCTGCGTATATACTACAGGGGGTGACACGGGGAGAGGGGGTATACCTGTCTATATACTACAGGGGGCGACACGGGGAGAGGGGGTATACCTGTCTATATACTACAGGGGGTGACACGGGGAGAGGGTGTATACCTGTCTATATACTACAGGGGGTGACACGGGGAGAGGGGGTATACCTGTCTATATACTACAGGGGGCGACACTGGGAGAGGGGATATACCTGTCTATATACTACAGGGGGTGACACGGGAGAGGGGGTATACCTGTCTATATACTACAGGGGGCGACACGGGGAGAGGGGGTATACCTGTCTATATACTACAGGGGGCGACACGGGGAGAGGGGATATACCTGTCTATATACTACAGGGGGTGACACGGGGAGAGGGGGTATACCTGTCTATATACTTCAGGGGGCGACACTGGGAGAGGGGGTATACCTGTCTATATACTACAGGGGCGACACGGGGAGAGGGGATATACCTGTCTATATACTACAGGGGGTGACACGGGGAGAGGGGGTATACCTGTCTATATACTACAGGGGGCGACACGGGAGAGGGGGTATACCTGTCTATATACTACAGGGGGCGACACGGGGAGAGGGGGTATACCTGTCTATATACTACAGGGGGCGACACGGGGAGAGGGGATATACCTGTCCATATACTACAGGGGGTGACACGGGGAGAGGGGGTATACCTGTCTATATACTTCAGGGGGCGACACTGGGAGAGGGGGTATACCTGTCTATATACTACAGGGGGCGACACGGGGAGAGGGGGTACACCTGCGTATATACTACAGGGGGCAACACTGGGAGAGGGGGTACACCTGCGTATATACTACAGGGGGCGACACGGTGTGGGGGTATACCTGTCTATATACTACAGGGGGTGACACGGGGAGAGGGGGTACACCTGCGTATATACTTCAGGGGGCGACACTGGGAGAGGGGGTATACCTGTCTATATACTACAGGGGGCGACACGGGGAGAGGGGGTACACCTGCGTATATACTACAGGGGGCAACACTGGGAGAGGGGGTACACCTGCGTATATACTACAGGGGGCGACACGGTGTGGGGGTATACCTGTCTATATACTACAGGGGGTGACACGGGGAGAGGGGGTACACCTGCGTATATACTACAGGGGGCGACACGGAGTGTGGGTGTATGCCTGTCTATATACTACAGGGGGCGACACTGGGTGTGGGGGTACACCTGTCTATATACTACAGGGGGGCGACACGGGGAGAGGGGATATACCTGCGTATATACTACAGGGGGCGACACGGGGAGAGGGGGGTACACCTGCGTATATACTACAGGGGGCGACAGAGAGGGGGTACACCTGTCTATATACCACAGGGGGCGACACTGGGAGAGGGGGTATACCTGTCTATATACTACAGGGGGCAACACGGGGTGTGGGGGTATACCTGTCTATATACTACAGGGGGCGACACTGGGAGAGGGGGTATACCTGTCTATATACTACAGGGGGCGACATGGGGTGTGGGGGTATACCTGTCTATATACTACAGGGGGCGACACTGGGAGAGGGGGTATACCTGCGTATATACCACAGGGGGCGACACTGGGAGAGGGGTATACCTGCGTATATACTACAGGGGGCGACACGGGGAGAGGGGGTATACTTGCGTATATACTACAGGGGGCGACACGGGGAGAGGGGGTATACTTGCGTATATACTACAGGGGGCGACACGGGGAGTGGGGGCAGGTACGGACTGGGGCTGAAATTCAGCAATGGCATTGGAAATCACACAGGCCCATGTTGTCCCCGTCCCCAAGTACCAGATGGGACATATTACTAATATTACCCTGGATGGAGGAAAGGAAGATTCACTACAACACCAATATTTCTAATGACACCTCTGCCCTGCTGGGGTAAGTGATGGAGTCAGCGACCTTGTGCTCTGTCACAATTCTTAACAATATGGATGTCTTGAGAACAACGATTCTGTTAACAACGTAGCAGACAAGGCGGCCCACGACCAGACAGGCCCTTCTGGCATTTGCTAGAATTGCCAGATGGCCAGTCTGGCCCTGAGTGTGGGGTATACCTACGTATGTACTACAGGGGCGACACCTGGATGTGTGTGAAACTACGTATCTCGGGAACCTGAGGGGAGTGCGGTAACCTACGTAATACTACAGGGGGCGACACCTGGGGAAACACCGGCCACTGGAGTGGTGTGGGGATATACCTACGTATATACTACAGGGGCGAACCTGGAGGAGGCGGTATACCTACTATATACTACAGGGGCACCCTGGACGGGGAGTGCGGGGTATACCTACGTATATACTACAGGGGCGACACCTGGATGCGGGGAGTGCGGGGTATACCTACGTATATACTACAGGGGGCGACACCTGGATGTGGTGTGTGGGATATACCTACGTATATACTACAGGGGGCGACACCTGGAGGGATGGGGTATACCACGTATATACTACAGGGCGACACTGGAGCGGGAGTGGGGTATACCTACGATATACTACAGGGGGCGACACCTGGACGCGGGGAGTGCGGGGTATACCTACGTATATACTACAGGGGGCGACACCTGGAGCGGGGAGTGGGGTATACTACGCATATACTACAGGGGGCGACACCTGGACGCGGGGAGTGCGGGGTATACCTACGTATATACTACAGGGGGCGACACCTGGATGGGGGGGAGTGGCGGGGTATACCTACGTATATACTACAGGGGCGACACCTGGACGCGGGGAGTGCGGGGTATCCTACGTATATACTACAGGGGGCGACACCTGGATGCGGGGAGTGCGGGGTATACCTACGTATATACTACAGGGGGCGACACCTGGACGCGGGGAGTGCGGGGTATACCTACGTATATACTACAGGGGACGACACCTGGATACCGTGCAGGATATATGTGACACGGACAGTGGGGGTATACGAGCGTGTATACTATATATACCACAGGGGAGATATCTGGAGGCACGGCGGCCTGTGCAGACTAATAAGTGTCTGTGAGCTGTGTGCCTCATATACAGTACCATACAGATACATAGATCACAGCTGTGATATCGCTGTATATAGGGAGCCTTGTTCTGGTGAATATAGTTCTGTACATGCTGCTTATCTATTGTGATGAATGACATAGTAATAGATTATATTCATCACAATTGCTATACTGTGTATATAATTATCACAGCTGTAAATATTAATATTGTATCGTCAATATATACATTAATGTGTGTGGTGTATTTTTAGATGTGTTCATGTGTAAACTATAGATTTATGATGGGAACATTGTATTTATTATGCATAGTTAGTGTGTGATAAATGCTGCTGGGAAATGATCCAGAGCAATAAAAACTAAGATGACCATGTAGTTAAAATAAATAAAATAATATCTTGCATACAAATCTATTTTTCTGTTCTAAAATTCTACATATTATTGTTCTCCGTTATATAGCACAATCCTATTCCACATTGCTGTAC
Source organism: Oophaga sylvatica (assembly GCA_033576555.1). NCBI lineage: Eukaryota > Metazoa > Chordata > Amphibia > Anura > Dendrobatidae > Oophaga > Oophaga sylvatica. Next base: position 74,389,478 of record JARQOD010000009.1, read on the forward strand.
AGACGTTATCTGTCTCATTGGGGCTCAGTGTATGGTCCCTTGTGCAGTCCTGTGCCTGTGACAGAGGCTCCTTGCTGTTTTGGACGTAGTAGTGGCCCCTGTGTGGCCCCTGTTGCACCATTGATTTGTGGGCCTGGAGTTGGATCCCAAAGGCTGTGCTGTCTGTTAAGACCTTGTGAAGCCAAGTGACAAACTGTGTATGTGCGGATAGAAGTGCAGCCGTTCTAGATGTAGTGAAGCTTCTGAAATCATTACTCTAAATTGCATTAGAAAGTCGTTTTCTGGAAGGGGGTGCACCGCTCAGAGGAGGAGGGTAATGTACGATGGGATCCGGTCTGGATGATGAGATCCCAGAGGATTCACTGTGTATAATTAGTGGTGACTGTTCTGGGGCTTATGCTGATTGTGTCTAAGGTGAAAACCGACCTTAATTTAGTGATTAAATCTGGTGGATCCTCAGTATTTGGTAGATGTGTGTATTGTAACCTTTACCGGCTGTAGTTAATACTGTACATAGTAGTGTCGCTGCCTTTACAAGTCTTGGCAAGTGATCTGATTAATGTATCTTGCAATAAGTGGCGCCTGTAAGTAATCCAGATTCCTATAAAAAGCCGGCGTGCGAAGCAATGTCAGCCTGGAGAGGTATATAGTATTGTACGCGCTGGTGTATGGCTTCCAATGTAGTGAAAAGCCTGGAAATCTGTTCATAGCAGTGAGGATATTCCCCCCCTGATCCTGGTGTTTTAGCCGCTAGTAAAGGGCCTTGTACAAGGGGCAATGGTCGCTCCTTAGATTACGGGTACTGATTGTTGGCACATTTCCTCTTATAAACCACAACTGTCCGTCACTTCTGATGGAGACTAAAATAGAGGGGCAACAAAATTGTATCGAAAATCGTATTTAGGGAAAAAGCTCTCAATTTTGTGTAATACAAGTAAACTATTATTGAGTTGCAATATCAAAGGATGCGCGCCTGTTATCTGCAAGTTTTCCGCCTGTTAGGCCAAGTTCCAGCAATGAGTGTTTGCTGCAGTTTTGAAGCCGTCTATTACTTTCACAAATGTGGATTTATTGAGATCTTGTGCCCACTTTGCTTATTATATATATATATATATATATAATATATATATATATATATATACTGCTGCATTAAATGACAAGCAATTTGTTTTTTTTTTTGTTTTTTTTTAAATCTGTTGCATGTCTACTTCTCTTGCAGTAAACATGGGTTTTATTTGTGGATTTTCTCCATAAACGTGCATGAAATTTGTAGCATCCATAGATGGTGCTTCCGCAGCCTAAATGCAATAAAATGCATGTTCTGTGCATGACTGTATCAATAGTTTAATCAAAAGAACAGGAAGTATCCAACAAAGAACAGTTTTATTTAAAGCAAACCAAAGGCAGGCAAGAATCGCAGCAAAAATATTAAAAAAAAATGCTTAGAAAATGTATTGGAAAAAATGCAAGTAACCTATTTTAGCTAAGGCTATGTTCCACGCATCATTTTTGCAGGTTTTTTATGGAAATAAAAAGCCATGTTTTATAGTCCCAGCAAAAGCCATGAGGTTTAACAAATCTTATGCACAGGCTTATTTTTTTTTTTCCTTACTAAGCTTGAGAATCGTAGTGTTTCTGAACTCTGCAGTTTGTCACTTCTTTCAGTGTTTTTGTTGCACTTTTTAACCATGAAAAGGAATGCACCAAGAACAGCGGACAGGTTTTGCTTTGATTTTGCAGTGCTCTTTGGTGAAACATTACTTTATTAGAGTGTAGTGGAGACAAATCACAAGTCCTGTGCCCTGGAACAAAAATACAACAAAACCTGTGTGGTGAATACAACATTTTTACCAAGAGAGGTTTTGACTACACAGAAAACCCACTTAAATGTCGTGTGTGAACATGCTGTAAAAAATGTGCAGCACCAAATGCTCATTGTGGGAACTTGACTTTAAAGGCAGACGATCCAGGCCTGTAAATCGCTGTACAGCTCTACCCAAATATTCCTACATCTCTTCATATAAAAGGCTGCTACAGCCCTTCAATATAACGTCTACTCGTGTGTGTGTGTGTGTGTCGCCCTATAGAATAGTAGAATGCATCTTTAGACCTTTTAATGGCTGACTTCTCCCTTTCGTCTCCTCTCAGCTGCAGGGAAGCCCCGGGGTGGCGCTGGATGAGGATTCTTGTTCATCGGCTCCTCTGTCTCCGGTGTCTTCTTCGTCTCCTCGTTCCATGCCTTCTTCAGGTCTCACTCAAGGGAAAAGTCTCTGTAGCAGCTGCGGGATGGAAATTGTAGATAAATACCTGCTCAAGGTAAGAACCCGGACAGGAGATATCAGGGGAGATGATGTGTGGCACAAAAATGGCAGCTCTCCTGTCATTGGTAAACCCTCCTGATGAAGGGTCCTCTGTGCCCCCTAAGCTCGCAGGTATCCGTTTTGGGTTGGCTTATTTTATAGTTTTCTACAATACTCTTGTTTCATGGACCTTTAAAGCCACTTAGTCTGATTTTCTAGTGAATATGTGAAATGTATATTTTCCCCACCGAGCAATGTTCCACAATTTGTGGCTCTCAACCTTTTGTAAAGTTTCCGCTCCATGCAGCACGCACGGCATTAACTTCGCGTTCTGACTGCTTGTTAATGGTGACAAGAATAGTGTTTCGTCTTGTGTTGTGGATATTATCTCGTTGTGTTATAGTAAGAGGGAAGATGTGTTCATCAGTGACACTGGCATGGCTGGCATCCCCTGGGCTGCAGACTTGGTAAAAATTATATCATCTTCTTCCAAATGTAAAGGGGCCCAAAACCAGTAGAGCGAGCAATGTATGTGTTTCTGGAGCTTCTCCGGACTGAAGATGAGCTGCATATTGATTCTGAGGTGATGGAAAACTCCATCATCATTAAAGGGGTCTTCATCTCCCACCTCTAACTTTACAAACTCCTCCAGTGTGGTTAAAAATAAATTACATAATTGGCATAAACTTTCTGAACTCCCGCCAGTCTCAAATCAACTTCCTCACCTCTATTCTGGTTGACGTGTGACCGCTGCAGCCAATCAGTGGCTGCAATGATTGGCTGCAGCTGTGAAGCACTGACCTCACTGAAAGAAGAGAATGACAGAATGGAGGAGCTGTGAGAGATCAGTATTTTTTTTGTTATCACACTGTGGAAAAACCCCTTTAATAGTTGTTGGAGATCTCTAGTATTGGCCACTTTTGAGGCTCCGGATCTGCTTGTTGGGTTTTATTTCGGTAAATTCAGCAGAACGTTCGTTGTCTTCTGTGCAGCCTGAAAGGGCTGCCCCATGGATATCTCGCAGTATTGTATTCGGGGTTGTTGCAGCCCTCCTTTAGCAATGATCTTGATAATGGGGGTCCACGCAGCCAGATATCATCAGAGGACAAAGAAGCAGAGTTGTGATTATGAATAAAAGTTAATTATAACATTTATTACAAGTTTTTAAAATACATTTCCATAATATGCTTCTATATTGGCACAATGTAGATCCCCCTTTACAACTTAGAGGGTGAATCTCCAGCATTAAAGTGTCGTATAAAGCGTCCCCCACGTCATTATCACCCAGTCATCGGCTGCTTTATAGCTGAGTAATTTGCGGTTTTATCTCACTGATTCGTGAAGTGTTAAAATATTCCCGCAACCGAATAAAAGCTGCAGGTTGGAGGATACTGAGCAGATCGTGCCCGTACCGTGCATTCCTGCTGTTTCTTGTACGCAGAACTCACTCTGATCCAAGCAAAGTCGATGTGGTTTCACAACAAATACCCAACGACGCCGTGCGTTTACAGACGCTGTGATAACGTGCACCGTTGGGAATGTTTGATTATATTTTTTTCTTGCAGTAGGAATGATATTTCTACATATCTTAACATGTTTAGTGTTGCACTACATTTATTGACGTGGTGTATTCTTCTAAATGCATATCTTACTACTTTCAGGTTGTTTGTTTTTGTTTTTTTACTGCTTCCTACTTCCTGATCAAAGGCCCAGTACCAAAAAGCATCAATAAAGCACGGGGGAAAAAAACTAAAATGTGCGCATTAGTGCAAAATTGCTGCTGCCTTTTTCTGACATTTTCCCAGAAAATATGCTGTGTACATAAATTACCATGCATTTAAGATCAAAGTTACAGCAATTCTGAGGGTAAAAATAAACATTTATTCAATATTTACCGTATATGTTAAGCTGCAGCAAATCTGCATTAAAAATGCATAATAAATTCGCAATAAGCAGAGCCGGGTGGCTGCATATTTTTGCAGAAAAACATGCATTGTTCATGCTGTGACCATAGTATCGTGGTGTAGCTTCCGCCTTGTAGTGCCACTGTCTCTATTCAGAGGGTGCACGGTCAATTATTCAGGGCGATTCGTGACCCTTCTATTACTTTCATACTCATTCCCATGTTAGGAAATTTGTCGTTTTTAGTGTGTGTAGAATGCAAACCACTCCAGTATCCAGGACACGATTTGCAGTAGGAAAGGTTTTTGAACGCAGTTGAGCTGCATGTAACACTATTCGGGGTTTCTGGTTTAATAGGGCCGCTCACTTGAAACCTCAATCAACATTACATAGAGTGCTCTCATTCTGGGGGATCGCCATGACCCATTCATTAAATATACAGTTCTGACTTCAAAGGGACCTGTGTAATACCTAATTTCCCCTGCGGTGGTGCTGCAGTTAAAGGCAACACTTACTGTCAGGTTTCCCCACCAATCACCAATCACCCAATCACAGCTTTTTTTTTTTTTTTTTTTTTGCACCTTGTAGGACTTTTTTGGCATTAAAAAATAAAAATTGTGCAAAGTGAACAGCCCCTCTAAGGACTTGGCCCCGGTTTATGTGCACAGTCATCAAATCCAGCGATAATTAAATTGAACATAATTCCAAATCTGTTCCTTCTGGCATCTAAACAGCGGCGTACATTCCAGCATGTATAAATAAACACTGCCTGGGCAGGGGGCGCCATGGAGGGCTGCACCGTACCACATACATTCTGTGGGCATACTGGGGGGGAAGGGGACCATTCATATACTCGTGGTCTACAGATGCAGTAGACATGGATTTGTCACTTTCCACTGGTGTTTTTTTTTTTTTTTTTTGATCATTCCAAGAACACAGTAAATGCACAAATTTGGGCATAGTACTGTGCAAGATAACCTGTTGGCACAGCTCGTGATGATGCTGCTAATTCATCTCTGCCACGTGTTGATCTGTGAACAGCTGGTTAGTTCTTCAGATTGACCCTGTATACAGTACTCAGGTTGGGTGACTTGTGTCCACTCAGTGTTAACGGCTTTGGAAAATTTTCCAAAATGTGATGTAAATTTGGATGTGCAAAAGAGAACATGGCAATGTGTGAGTGTTACAGAATTGCCCCATCAGCATGCGCTGCTCGTCTGGGGTTAGACTTCTCAATACTTCTATAGACTATTCTTCTAGATTTGCAGAGTAGTATCTTGTTATATCATAGTGTAGACTCATATTCTTGACTTTTACTCCTTTTCCATGTTGTGCCACTTTTGTGGTTTTTATTCTCCTTCCTAATCCTTTTTGTGGTTTATTGGATTATCTGTTATATGATCTGTGATTAGAATTATTATTCGTGATGAGCAAACGCACTCGGTAATGTGTTATGCTCGGGTGTTAGCGGAGTATTTTGGCATGCTCAAATAATATGTTCAGGTCTCCGCAGCAGCTGTTAGATAGCCGCAACACAAGCGGGGATTGTCTAACAGCCACGAATCATGCAGCCGCAGGGCCCCGAACACATTATCCGAGCGCCCCCAAGATACTCTGCTAACACCCGAGCATAACACGCTATCCCAGCACTAATTATAATTGCACGGTTACTGATCGGCTTCTCATGTCTTAGAAAACCTATGTGTAGAGATCTGGCCCCTAATTATCATTTCCTGCATTTAGTCATTTTGGTGGCAGTAAGTTAACTCTTAAAATCCTAGACAGAATAAGGCCAGTAGCGCCACACATCAGCGGAGGTCACATTGTGACATTGTATGTAATGACTTCCTATGGTGTCGCACTGTGACCTGCGACCCGGCAACAACTGCAGCGGCTTTGCACAAGTTTACAAATGTGCTTTTCCCTTCCCCATGACAGCACCGACGTGAGAGTATGGTATCTGCCCCCAGGAACAGGAAACCTGCAGCAGAGATAAAAAAAAAAAAAGGGGGCGGTACCTCTCCCTCAGTTTTGGATACCTGGAGCAGGCGAAGTACCTGTAGGGGGATCTTTCCCCTTGATGAACCGGTCTGGAGGCCGAGGTCCGTGGGGGGCACTGCAGCTGAGCGCGGCGGCGTGCGCTCTTCATCCCGGCGTCTTGGGGGCTGCCTGGGCTGCGTCTCGCTCCCCTGATGGACTCCCCGGCGACCGCTTTGGGCAGGAGGCTGAGCCGGGGGAGGCGTGTCCACCACGACGCTGGCGCCGACTGAGTGGAGCAACTTCCGGTCGCACCGGAAGTGACGCCACATGCCGGGAGACGCGGTGTGCTGGACCGCTCCAGAGGTGCGCACACCGCTCTCCCCTGACCCCCCCCCACATATATAAACTGCCGGTGGCAGAGAAATGGCAGCGACAGCTCGCAGGGTGAAAATGGACCCCGCAATCAAGGAGCACGTGCCGGATGAGGAAGCAGGCCAGCAGACCGCTGTGGTACCAAGGGGCTGGTGGGTGAGTGCCTTTGTAAGGCAAAAGACACATGAATAATGACGGCCCTTATCCTGTCCCCTTTCCCTAGGGTAAAAAAGCCACAACTAAACAAAAAAACAAAGCATGCGCTTTGTGCAAGAAAACTCTTCCCAGAACGTATGGCAAGCGAATGTGTCGCTCGTGTCTGGAGAGAACGGTGGCGGAAGAATTGCCGTCCCTATTAAAGAATATTAAAGCCATCATCCGTGAGGAAGTGAAAACAACTGTGAAAGAGCAGTTAAGACAGCAGACTGCTCTCCGTTCCTTTTGATGAGGAATTTTGTGATAAATGGGAAAAGGCGCCTAAACTGGATGCTGCCATTGCTAGCACCTCCAAAGGAATAGCTTTACCGTTTGAAGACATGGGAGCCTTAAAAGACCCACTCAACAAAAAGGCGGATGCTTATCTAAAATCCGCCTGAGAAGCATCAGCCTGGTCGTTTAAGCCTGTGGTAGCCGCCACTTGTACCGCTCGGGCCATGGTCAAATGGTTAGAAGAACTCAGTGATCAAATTAAAAATAAGTGTCCTAGGGAGAGACTATTGGAGGCAATACCGTCACTACAGAAAGTGGCAGGGTTCCCAGCAGATGCTGCGGTGGATTCCATGCGAGGGGCCGCCCGTGCATGTGCTCTCTCTAACTCAGGTCGCAGAGCATTATGGTTAAAGAATTGGGCAGCAGATTTCCAGTCAAAGGTTAAACTCTGCGCAATTCCTTGTGAGGGACAATACCTATTCGGCAAAATGCTAGATGAGATCTTGGAGAAGGTGTCGGATAGGAAGAAATGATTCCCACCTCCGCCTGTATCAAGACGCCGTTGGAGTGATGCTCGCTCGTCCTTTCATGGAGCAGGGAATAGAGGGGGCAGAAGTCGGACAGATGATGGGTCCTTGCGGGGGAGACCTAGGAAGGAAAAAGGGTTCCTCTTCAGTAAGGGTCCATCCAGACCAGATACTAAACATCAATGATGCCAAGATACCGGTGGGGGGAAGGCTTCGGAAATTCGTACATCAATGGTCAGCGTTGCCCGCCTCACGGTGGGTAACCAATCTGTTATCTGAAGGCTTGTGACTAAACTTCCTCAGCCTCCCGCTGCAACGTCTAAAAATAACCCAAGTCGCCAAAAGGAACAAAACCACACTAGAGAAAGATCACTCTCCTCATAAAAAAAGAAGTGCTAGTGAAAGTGCCAAATCACCAAGGAGGAGAAGGATTCTACAGTACCCTGTTCCTGACTCCAAAGCCAGATGGTTCACTCAGGCTGTGTTTCCACGTTCCGGAAACACAGCGCTTTGGACGGAGCGGAAAGTCCACTCCGCCCAAAGCCCTGCCCCCTTCTGAACGCGCGGACATTCCGGATGTGTTCATGGAACACATGCGGAATGACCGCAGGGCTACATAGCCCTGTGTTATTTCCCTTGGGGCGACGCAGCGTCGCCGCAAGGGAATAGGACATGCTGCGGTCTAAAAAGACGCGCCGCATGTCCGGAAACGCAGGTCTGCCGCCTGCGTGTTTCGAAGCATAGTGGAGACGGGATTTCTTGAAATCCCCTACACTATGCTGTAACATCTGGACGCTGCGTGTTTGACGCTGTGCCAACGTACAGCGTCAAACACGCAGCTAATCCGGACTGTTTCCTGACCGTGGAAACATACCCTAAGAACAATATTCAACTTAAAGGCATTGAACCAGTACATCCGGGTGGATAGATTTGAGATGGAGACATTAAGATCAAGTGAAGCTGCTCAAACCAGGCTGCTACATGGCAGTGATCGACCTAACAGATGCCTACTACCATGTACCAATCTGGGAGGAACACCAAAAATATCTAATATTGGTAGTAGAGATTGCGCAGGTTCCTACTCATCTGCAGTATCCATGTCTCCCCTTCGTGGTATCAGTGGCACCTCGTATAGTCACAAAGCTAATTTCAGAAGTGGCATCCTTCGTGAGGAAAGAAGATATATTGCTGGTACCCTATTTGGACGACTTTCTCGTGATTGCAGACACCGAAAAAAACTGCAGGAAAGCGGTCGCAAGAGTACTGGAAGTGTTAACCAGTTTAGGATGGATATTAAACGTGAGAAAATCAAAACTAATCCCATCCCAAACACAAGACTAATTTGGCGGTTACCTTGCATACTCTGAAACAAACTGAGGGAGAGGTGCCGCCCCCTTCTTTTATCTCGGCTGCAGGTTTCCTGTTCCTGGGGGCAGATGCCATACTCTCACGTCGGTGCTGTCATGGCTCTGGAAAATCAAATTACTGGTAAGTAATTATCATTTTTCTGCTCCAAGCTGCACACGACTCTGTTCTCATAGACCTCAATGCAAGCTGCATGCTGGAGACGCGTTTACTATTTGGTTCAGTTTATGTATCTTGTGGTTTTTGTTTTTTTGTTTTTTTTTTTAACAGTGAAAATGCAGCTAAAATAGTTAGGTAATTTACACGTTTTTTTGGTCATGAGACTTGTCGGGGCGTTATGATCATGTGACCTGTCACAATCTATCCCCAGCCATAAATTAGGGTTTAATTAGATGCTGGACTTGTTATTTTGGGTTATAAGAACGTGTGAAGGTAAAATAATAAAATCTGGGACATCTCGAGGCAGTTATTGCACCTCACACATCAATGGGTATTACCATTTCCAGCATTAATGGATGGTAGCTTTCTATGTGCCCCCATGTGGTGTAGTGTCATACAGTGCACAAATAACATGTACCGATATGGTGCACATTTAACTGTATTTACCGGTATGAACCCATATGATTCATATTTACCTGTATGAACCCATATGGTGCACATTTACCTTCATGTACCCATATGGTGCATATTTACCTGTATGAACCCATATGGTGCACATGTACCTAATTTACCCACTCGTACCCATATGGTGCGCATTTTGGACAAATTGGTTCCATGCTGATGTCTGATTAACAAACCATGTGGCGCCAGAATAACCTACATCTGTGCCACTATAATGTAAATGCTTCCATACCGTACTCAAATGGTAAGTGACCACATAATATCTAAATACATAAAAACTAATGGCCAAACGCCTAACTGAAGCAATGTTGTTGCCGGCTCCACCTTCCTTGTAGGACCCGTTGTTCTGTGTTTTCCGTTGCTTGTCGCTCACTATAAATGCAGGTTGTCTGATGTCCTTTCTCCCTGCAGGTAAACGATCTGTGCTGGCACGTCCGGTGTCTGTCCTGTAGCGTGTGCCGGACGTCCCTGGGGAGGCACACCAGCTGCTACATCAAAGATAAAGACATATTCTGCAAGCTTGATTATTTCAGGTACTATTCATGTATGTATTCATCACGCCCGTGTGTCTGTTTCTCCATATTTGCCCACTGTATTCCTCTTTTTTTCTGCAATCCCTGCATGTTCAGGTTGATGCCACACTGGAGAGATTTATCAAAACTGTTGCAAAGGAAAAGTGTTGCGCTTGCCCATTGCTTGTGGGTATCGTCCCTACTTTTCCGATGAACCGGTTTTGTCTGAGGTTTGCATGATTTTTACATTGTATCATATCTGGTTTCCCATCTTGCACTTGCAGAATGCTTTTCTAATGGTCCAGCTTTTCCTATGTTTATACCATGTTGTTGCAAATAAGTGATGTAGTTGAGTTAATGCATCTCTAGAAATATTGCTGCTGTTGATGGGATCTGGGGGCCAGTTTTGTGTTAGAAGTACCCAATCAAGTTGGGCGGATTGCAGGAGATTCCTGTACTCTGCAGCTATTCATTCATTTCTCTGCAGTGCCTCCGCAGGTGAAGAGATGCATTACACAATGTTGGGTCCTCCTGAGTCATTGCTGCACATTGTTGCCGTTTTCTGTTCCAGCTAATAACATGTAAGCAAAAAGGCTCACAGGTGCCTGTCACAGCAGGACAGCCCCCGCACCTCCTCCGATCTGCCAGCATCCCAGACTCCTCTTCTGATCAGTAGGCACAACATCCATAGGAGTTTGTACTGGCCATATTAATCAGAAGGGATTCTTGACGGACAGGTAGGGGGATGCCTGATGGCTACGGACCACCAATGTGGCCACAAGATGTGGGTCAAGGGAATGTTTTAGCACAGTTCAGCCCCTGAGCGCTGCTCCTCTTCTCTATCTCACAATGCTTTACAGTAAAGATTTATATCTTTGTACCGTGTTAGCCAGTAGATAGAAAAATATTTAGAATTGAGAGTCCTCAGTGGTTGATACCTTTTAATGGCTAACTGAAAAGATGGTAACAAACTGCAAGCTTTCGAGACTACTCAGGTCTCTTCATCAGGCAAAGACTAATACAAAATCTGAAGAATCAGATTTTGTATTAGTCTTTGCCTGATGAAGAGACCTGAGTAGTCTCGAAAGCTTGCAGTTTGTTACCATCTTTTCAGTTAGCCATTAAAAGGTATCAACCACTGAGGACTCTCAATTCTAAATATTTTTCACAATGCTTTAATAAGATATTTGAAGATGATTTAGGGGAAATAAAGTTATACCAAATATTGATGGATATAATGGATGTTTTTTGCACCATGGTTTTGCTGTGTGTCCTGCGACTGGTTAGTGACCGATTTTCCATTTTTATTTTATTTTTTTGCCATCCAGGCGATATGGAACGCGGTGTTCACGTTGTGGCAGACACATCCACTCCACAGACTGGGTTCGGCGAGCAAAGGGCAATGTCTACCACCTGGCGTGCTTTGCCTGCTACTCATGCAAAAGACAGCTTTCAACGGGGGAAGAGTTTGCCCTGGTGGAGGAGAAGGTTCTGTGCCGCGTGCATTACGACTGTATGCTGGACAACCTAAAGAGAGCGGTGGAAAACGGTGCGTGTCTCCATCACTCCGAGCTCCAGGACTGGGAGCTTATGTAATGCAACAAAAATGTAAATTAGATTTTTCTTTTTTCAGGGAATCGGGTCAGTGTGGAAGGGGCTTTGTTGACAGAGCAGGATATTAATCAACCGAAACCAGCTAAGAGGGCTCGGACCAGTTTCACTGCAGACCAGCTCCAAGTAAGTGTCTTGTTGGGCTGTGCGCAGCCGACCGAAGGGAAAGAGTTAATGTTGTAATTAAAATGCAGGAAAAGCATGAAGGCCCAGGAAGGGTTGTCAGAGTAACGAATACATATGTACTGCTGGAATTCGTAAAACTAATACAACCTTATATCTCAATATTTATTTGTTAAGGTTATGCAAGCGCAATTTGCTCAAGACAACAACCCTGACGCACAAACGCTACAGAAGTTGTCAGAAAGGACAGGTCTTAGCAGACGTGTAATACAGGTAATGAGCACTTGTATTAAATGGTTAAAGTTCGGTGCTTTTTTTTATCTTGTGCTTCAGTTTAGTGCAGAATCTAACACTACAGAGCTGCACTCACTATTCTGCTGGTGCAGTCACTGTGTACATACATTACATTACTGATCCTGAGTTACATCCTGTATTATACTCCACAGCTGCACTCACTATTCTGCTGGTGCAGTCACTGTGTACATACGTTGCATTACTGATCCTGAGTTACATCCTGTATTATACTCCAGAGCTGCACTCAATATTCTGCTGGTGCAGTCACTGCATAGATACATTACTGATCCTGAGTTACGTTCTGTATTATACTCCAGAGCTGCACTCGCTATTCTGCTGGTGCAGTCACTGTGTACATACATTACATTACTGATCCTGAGTTATATCCTGTATTATACTCCACAGCTGCACTCACTATTCTGCTGGTGCAGTCACTATGTACATACATTACATTACTGATCCTGAGTTACATCTTGTATTATACTCCAGAGCTGCACTCACTATTCTGCTGGTGCAGTCACTGTGTACATACATTACATTACTGATCCTGAGTTACATCCTGTATTATACTCCACAGCTGCACTCACTATTCTGCTGGTGCAGTCACTGTGTACATACATTACTGATCCTGAGTTACATCCTGTATTATACTCCAGAGCTGCACTCACTATTCTGCTGGTGGAGTCACTGTGTACATACATTACATTACTGATCCTGAGTTACATCCTGCATTATACCCCAGAGCTGCACTCACTATTCTGCTGGTGCAGTCACTGTGTACATACGTTGCATTACTGATCCTGAGTTACATCCTGTATTATACTCCAGAGCTGCACTCAATATTCTGCTGGTGCAGTCACTGCATAGATACATTACTGATCCTGAGTTACGTTCTGTATTATACTCCAGAGCTGCACTCGCTATTCTGCTGGTGCAGTCACTGTGTACATACATTACATTACTGATCCTGAGTTACGTTCTGTATTATACTCCAGAGCTGCACTCGCTATTCTGCTGCTGCAGTCACTGTATACATACCGGAGGAACAGAAAGTATTCAGACCCCTTTAAATTTTTCACTCTGTTTCATTGCCACCATTTGGTAAATTCAAAAAAGTTCATTTTTTTTCTCATTAATGTACACTCTGCACCTGATCTTAACTGAAACACCCCCCAAATTTATTAAAGAAAAAAATGAAATATCACATGGTCATAAGTATTCAGCCCCTTTGCTCAGTATTGAGGAGAAGAACCTTTTGAGCTAGTACAGCCATGAGTCTTCTTGGGAATGATACAAGTTTTTCCCCCCTGGATTTGGGGATCCTCTGCCATTCTTCCTTGCAGATCCTCTCCAGTTCCGTCAGGTTGGATGGTGAACGTTGGTGCACAGCCATTTTCAGGTCTCTCCAGAGATGCTCAGTTGAGTTTAGGTCAGGGCTCTGGCTGGGTCAGTCAGGAATGGTCACAGAGTTGTTCTGAAGCCACTCCTTTGTTATTTTAGCTGTGTGCTTGGGGTCATTGTCTTGTTGGAAGGTGAATCTTCTGCCAAGTCTGAGGTGCAGAGCACTCTGGAAGAGGTTTTCATCCAGGATATCTCTGTACTTGGCCGTATTCATGTTTCCTTCAATTGCAACCAGTCGTCCTGTCCCTGCAGCTGAAAAACACCCCCATAGCATGATGCTGCCACCACCATGTTTCACTGCTGGGATTGTATTGGGCAGGTGATGAGCAGTACCTGGTTTTCTCCACACATACTGCTTAGAATTATCACCAAAAAGTTCTATCTTCATTTCATCAGACCAGAGAATCTTATTTCTCATAGTCTGGGAGTCCTTCATGTGTTTTTTAGTAAACTCTATGCGGCTTTCATATATCTCGCACTGAGGAGAGGCTTCCGTCGGCCACTCTGCCATAAAGGCCCGACTGGTGGAGGCTGCAGTGATAGTTGACTTTGGAACTTTCTCCCATCTCCCTACTGCATCTGTGGAGCTCGGCCACTGTGATCTTGGGGTTCTTCTTTACCTCTCACCAAGGCTCTTCTTCCACGATTGCTCAGATTGGCTGGATGGCCTGGTCTAGGAAGACTTCTTGCGGTCAAAAACTTCTTCCATTTAAGGATTATGGAGGCCACTGTGCTCTTAGGAACTTTGGATACTGCAGAAATTCTTTTGTAACCTTGGCCAGATCTGTGCCTTGCCACAATTCTGTCTCTGAGCTCCTTGGCCAGTTCCTTTGACCTCATGATTCTCATTTGGTCTGACATGCACTGTGAGCTGTGAGGTCTTATATAGACAGGTGTGTGCCTTTACAAATCAATTCCTATCAGTTTAATTACACACTGCTGGACTCCAATGAAGGAGTAGAACCATCTCAAGGAGGATCACAAGGAAATGGACAGCATGTGACGTAAATGAGTGTCTGAGCAAAGGGGCTGAAGACTTATGACCATGTGATATTTCAGTTTTTCTTTTTTAATGAATTTGCAAAAATTTCTATTTGTTTTTCTCAGTAAAGATGGGGTGCAGAGTGTACATTAATGAGAAAAAAAATGAACTTTTTTGAATTTACCAAATGGATGCAATGAAACAATTCCGAATGTGGAAACATACCCTCATAATCCAGAGCTGCACTCACTATTCTGCTGGTACAGTCACTGTGTACATACATTACATTACTGATCCTGAGTTACCTCCTGTATTATACTCCAGAGCTGCACTCACTATTCTGCTGATGCAGTCACTGTGTACATACATTACATTACTGATCCTGAGTTACCTCCTGCATTATACCCCAGAGCTGCACTCACTATTCTTCTGGTGCAGTCACTGTGTACATACATTACTGATCCTGAGTTACATCCTGTATTATACTCCAGAGCTGCACTCACTATTCTGCTGGTGCAGTCACTGTGTACATACATTACATTACTGATCCTGAGTTACATCCTGTATTATTCTCCAGAGCTGCACTCACTATTCTGCTGTTTCAGTCCGTGTACATACATTACATTACTGATCTGAGTTACATCCTGTATTATATCCAGAGCTGCACTCACTATTACTGCTGGTGCAGTCACTGTGTACATACATTACATTACTGATTCTAGTATACATCCTGTATTATTCTCCAGAGCTGCACTCACTATTCTGCTGTTTCAGTCCGTAGTACATACATTACATTACTGATCCTGATTACATCTGTATTATACTCCAGAGCAGCACTCACTATTCTGCTGGTGCAGTCACGTGTACATACATTACATTACTGATCCTGAGTTACCTCCTGTATTATACTCCAGAGCTGCACTCACTATTCTGCTGGTGCAGTCAGTGTACATACATTACATTACTTATCCATTCCTTGGTGCTTTTCTATTGAGTTTTGATCTTGTTTCTCTTTATCAGAATTGTGATGTGGTCACCACGGCTCGGGATCAGTACACGCTATACACTTCCTTCCAGCAGACTTGTATGTTAATTTCCCATTCAATCAAAATATTCGTAATTGTCAGAATGTCGTAAATCACCAGCAGAAATGTGGATTATGTGGAATGAGCTAGAAGTTAATACAATGCATCTGATTCCTGCTGGTTTCTGTGGTGCTTCAGAAAGTCACGATTTACCAGTAATGTCTCCTCCTGCCGGTGCATTCAGCGCTGTTCTACTCTGATGCTCCATCTCACAGGTCTGGTTCCAGAATTGTAGAGCTCGGCACAAGAAGCACTCAGTCCGACCATTCCTCCACTGCACCAGTTACAGCCATCAGTCCTCAGGCTTTCTCCACCCATGATGATGAAATGACCTACTCCGCCTACGTACCTCAAGATGGGCCCATGCTGACCGCCCTGCACAGTTACATGGACGGTGAGTTAATGTCGGAGCATTTACCCTGACCACGTCATTGGATGCCGACTGCTCCCTGGATATAGAAATACATGATGGTGTGACATTAGAGCAGGATGTGATTATTTCTGAAACGTCTGGATACAGAATTTTCAATGTCTAGGGGTAAATGAAGAAAATACAAAGTTTAGATTCCAGTACTTTATCTGGATCTACGTACGATGTAGTGGTGACCTGCCGGAGAAAGCGGCGTACAGCACTCCTCTATATCCAGAGCCCCATGTTCGTCATGGCTGGGGTTCTCTGTAATCACACCCCAGCTATTGGCAGAGTTTATCCCTTTGCTAAGTAATAATGATGCCCCTTTCCCGATCTCGCTATAAAGACTTTGCTCTGGAGATCTGTGTTTGTCCAGGATCCCAGACATGGACCCAAGAAAGTCAGATTTCCTGGAATCCTCTTTTATCCATGACGTCTTGGATGCTCTTGAGTAGATCTCCTTGTAGATTCCTCAGTGATTGGATTGGTTCCAGGTCTGATGTATAACTTGTCTCCAATCTTCTCTCCGCAGCTCACTCTCCAACTCCGATTGGTCTCCAGTCACTCCTGCCTCACTCCATGGCACAGCTACCTATAAGTCACGCATAAACTTTCACTTCCGTTTCTTTGTAGATGTTTGGGTAAATTCCAGATCATTTATTGTGTATAAAATAGAAGATCATTTAGTTATTTTTATAACTTGTTTCTATGCTGAAGTTTACCAGCAGTGCAGCCAGTGTCCCGGAGAACTGGAGCCGCCACCACAAATGCCGCCAGAGCCATGACCGTGTCGCTGCCCCCACAGTCCTTATGAGTATTATTGCGCCACTACGTTCTCACCTCGCGCATCTTGTTCTTGTTTTTTTGTACTGTCTGGAATTAGTCCAAACTTCGTTGTTTGTTTTATTTATTTGTCATCGAGAGAGCACTTTGCCAAAAAGAAGAAAAAAGACTGACAAGTGTGCAAAAAATGTTTACAATTTTTTTTGTGAAATTGTATTTTTCATTAGTATGTATCTGTAAATTATTACTAAAGTACATATGTATGTTGATTTGCTTTAACGGTTCTAAAGAACGTTTGTTTTTTTTTTCCCAATCTGTGAACTGACAATTCAGTTAAATTGTTTTTTTTTTTTTAATTTTTTTTTTTCAAGCAAACTGAATAAAGCTTTGATTACATCTCTGTTTATACAGAATGGAGTGAAACAAAATGGAAAACATTTTATTTGGGGAAAGCACTCCAACTTTCCTTCGGCCATAGTGATCGATAGATGTTTGCCTGCAGTCATCGCCAAGGGGAGGCGCTGCTCAGGGATTTAGACAAATGTCATTTAACACTATTTAATCCGCATGCAGCGAGCGCCTATGTGCACATGGGTCCTTCCAATAGCCACAAATATATATGGAGAGGATTTACTGCAGGTTACACTTCTTTTTTTTTTTAAAGGCTTTCTATGCTGCAGATTTAGGTGTGTAAATGCTTGCAACTAAAAATCTGTTCCAATCGTCTGGAAGGGACGCTAGCATAAAATTCTGCAGCAAATAGGGAAAACGTGAAAATATCCTTAGGGGGAGACCTAAATACTGCTGTGAATATCATTAGGGGAAGCCACAAATGTGAAATTCACAGATATCTGAGCATAAATGGACATACAGCAGATCTCGAATCTGAGGCTCTTGGCAATTTACAAGAATGCTTTTGTGTAAAATCTATTTTTTTTTTTTTCAAAGGAGGGAATTGTACCCTTAATAAATGGAACCAAATCTGCATCATGGGATTTTTACCCTGCGCATGAAAATGTTAGGCTACAGTAGATATAAAAAGTGTACACCCCCTTATGAAATACCAGGTTTTATGTACAAAAATTCCTAGAAAAGCAAACTAAAATCTTTTTGGGTGTGAAAGGAAAAAAAAAAAAAAAACAGTTGCATAAATCTGAATTCCCTTTAAACTAATACTTTAAAGGGAACCTGTCAGCAAGATTGTACACAGCAACTACAGACAGTGTCAGGTCAATGCCATTATACTGATTAGGCCGGGGTCACACTTGCGAGTGTGATGTGAGAAACTCGCACGAGTCTCTTGCATCAATACCCGGCACTGCTGCCGGCACTCGGACCAGAGTGTGCGGCTGCATGTATTTCTATGTATTGATGCAAGAGACTCGTATTGCACTCGCAAGTGTGACCCTGGCCTAATCAGTATAACTGCGCTGACCTGACACTGTCTGTAGGTTACTGAGCACAATCCTGATCACAGGTTCCCTTTACATGCTGTTATAAAGTCAGTGTGCTTCAAATATTTTTGGGTTGGAGTTCATCAGCGTAGTGCATCTGAAACTGGTGATTTTTGTCCCCTCTTCCTTGCAGTAGCTCTGTGTCTGTCCGATTGTGGGGTTATCTCCTGTCTACAGCGCCCTCTTCAGGCCAACAGGTTTTCCTCTGGACTCTGGTCTGATCTCAGCCAGAACTTGCATCATCTGGTGAAGCCATTATTTTGGAGGTTGCGTATGATTGTTGTGCTGTATTGTAAGCCATTTATAGACCAAGGCTCTTGTTGTCAGGCTAATCTTCCCAGAGCAGTGAAACGTTGAGGTTAGTAAAGATCACAGTAAATGATGGTGGGCATGCACTGAATAACCTTCTTTGTGCCAGTGGTAGTTCAGCTATGTCCTTCTTATACACGGGTGCCCAAAATTGTACCCTTAAGTGTGGCTGCACTTGTGACTTGTATAGAGAAAATCTATCTTCTTGCCATGATTGTTAATACAGCCCATGATTTTTGATTTGGCAGCAGCTTCCTGCCACTGGTCCCTAAAGTTAAATTTGCTGCCCACATCCTCTGTCGTTTCCTATATAAATGGTAGACTTTTCTTGGTCAAAGAAGAATTCATAGAAAATATTTCAAAGGAAATATTTTTATTTTTTTTATTAAACAAGTACAACAGCAGCAAAAACTCACAAAATAATGCATATGTGGAAAAGGTACAGAACTTTAATATCAAATTGTATTTTTTTTTTTCAATTCAAAATTTTCTGAAAAAAAAAAAAAACAAAACTCTACACCGCAAATGTATGCACAATATGAATGTGTTGGCAATAAGGGTATTTTTTGTGGGAGACCATTTACATACATTTCCTATGTGGCCTGGATCCTTGACAATGACAATTGCAGCTCTTCTTTTGAGCAGCTGGCCTGGTGGAACGTGCCATTTTGTTTCTACGCCATCCTGCTAAGTTGGCTAATCCAACAAGGAGCTGTGCGGTCAGGTGAGAGACGATTCTAACGGCTCCTGTCCAGCCGCCGCAAATTACCGATGTGGCTGCTGGACCGGGTTCTGCAAATTGACTTGGACCATTTCTTGTGTAATGTTTCATCCATGGGGATCCCACAGAAATAAAGGTCCCATGTACCTGGTTTGTAAAAGGTAGCCCTTGTGCAGGGAAACGGACAAGAGTGCAGTAGTCTATCGCCATCCAGCCCGTGCACCATGACTAAAGCATCAAAGATGTGCACAACTACTCTGTTCTACATATAAGTAAAAGGGACTCTTGCTATAAGGATAGGTGGGAGTTCCAGCCCGGTTACCTCTGTGATCATACATTTATCCTTTGGTACATGCAGGGCCAACTCTCCATTCACTGATGGATCAGATGACAATGTTCTGGAGATAGACAACCTGTGTAAATAACAGCCAAATTTAAGTTGGTGGGCTAATGACACCTAACTAAGAGGTGGAGTGAGTAGCTCCTGATCTTTTATTCCTACAGGTCCTACTGTGACATCAGGACCTGTCCCTACTCGTATATCCCTATGGTTGGTGGTGGAGTTGGAATTTGCAGTCATAATACAGGGGTTATTTTTTTTGCTTGTGCAGGACCACCATCATACAAAATTGTAGCGACTCTGGCCCACACATCAAAAATGTCTCAATTTGCACCAAATCTTCAGTGAACTCACTCCGACTCCACAGCTCCATGTTCAATATCACACTTTATTGATAAATTTGGCACAAAAGATGCCAGTGCAGATCTTTATGCATGTTCAGGACACTTCCCAACACTTTGAAAAGTGCAGGAGAACAATGTGTCAAATGTTGCATGTTAATGTGTAGAGTTTGGGGAAATTGCGACTTTTTATGCAGATTAAACATTTGCTCCTTGATGGGTTTTAGGTTCACTGTAGCCCCTCTAAAATAAGCAACTTTTATGTAGAAATGCAGTCATAAATGTCATGTTTCACGCAGAAAATTACCATGCCCACTTTCTTGTTTTATTTAAGCCAGGTACTAAAACTAGTAAAAATGGTGCAAGGCCACGTTCACACGGTCAGTATTTTACATCAGTATTTGTAAGACAAAACCAGGAGGGTGATAAATCCAGACGTGGTGACGTGTTTCTATTATACTTTTCCTCGGATTGTTCTTCTCCTGACTTTGGCTACAAATACTGATGTAAATACTGATGTCAAATACTGAACATGTGAACGTGGCCTAAAACATTGATAAATTTGGCTAAGGCATTCACGACAATTAAATGCTGCCATCTGTGCAAACGCAATGGTAAATGTCCCTCACATGTCAGCATTAAAGGTGAATATTTGGAAATATCTGTTCATAAATCATGGGTCAATGATTACTGACGTTTTAGAAAAAAATCTTTTTTTTTTTTCCAAGATATAGAATCACTTTTATCCATGCATTTGAAGAGGCTAACTGCAATTTAGGGTGAGTTTCCACGTCAGAAACGCTGCGTGTTTGGCGCTGTGCGTGGCGCAGCGCAAACACGCAGCGTCCAGATGTTACAGCATAGTGGAGGGGATTTCAAGAATCCCGTCTCCACTATGCTAACAATACGCAGGTGGCAAACCTGCGTAAACGGACAGCGCGCGTCTTTTCAGACAGCGCATGTCTCGCGTATTGCGGCGACGGTGCGTCGCGCAACATAATTAACACAGGGCTATGTAGCCCTGCGCTCTTTCGGAGGTGTTCGGAGGTGTCCTGAACACCTCCGGAAAGATCGCGCGTCATAAGGGGCGGGGCTTAGACGGAGCGGAATTTCCGCTCGTCAAAAGCGCTATGGTTCCGACGTGGAACATAGCCTTAGGCACGGTCTGCAGACATGAGTGGCACTGTTTTGTGTTAAAAACATACAATATAAATAATTATAATAAAAAGGAATTGTGGGTAATGTAAAAAATCATAAAAAAGACCTGTGTACTTTTTTTCATTTAAAATATAATTCCTTAGAAGTCAGAAGGCACTTGGATACATTAAAATACCACACGGAAGGTAAACCAATGCACCTACTTGACCCTTTTAACAAAATAATCATTATGTACAAATATCTAAAGCATAACCCTGCTGGAACGCCGCTGTATGTACACTATTTACATTGATCAAGGAAGAACAGGACACTTTCTTGGCCTCCATGATTAAACAGTATAAGTATGGTGGTGGTGATCTGACAGTATACTGAATCATATCTGGTCTTGTCCAATCACAGCGCAGCTTACAATTTTCCACAGCAGTTTTAGAAATGAAAGCTAAGCTGTAATTGGTTGCTATGGACAACAAGGCCTATTTCATGCTTGAGGCCTAGTCCATCAGCTTAGCCCTTGTGTACGTGATGGTATTTAGTATTTTTCTGCCTTTTATGGTAACATTCACCTTTGGTATACAGTCTGATCATGGACTGTGGCTGTCACTGCAGTTTGTCCGGTACATTGTGTTTGTTCAAGATCTTCATCAAGGATTTATTCATGAAATAAGGCTTTTCTGCAGAGCCGTCGTGTCGCTCTAGATCTTCCACTAGGAGTAAAAAGTTAATACACAATAAGTGACCAGTGACACAAAACGAGGCCTCAATTTGTAAAATGTCTCTGCCCCCTGGAGTCAATGTTTGTCCTTGAAAACCATTGTGTTTTGTGGCATCTAAATTCTGAATTCTATATATTTAATATGGTTGGAGCGCCGGTTATCTCCGCCAGAGCTCAAAATCCACTGTATAGTAGAAGACTAACGCGTATTCAGCTCCTAGACACTTATAATGTAGGATAAATAAATACTAGTAAATGCCTAGGACCCACACAAATCTATAGATCATGGCCTCCTGACCTCCATCTTGAGGCCGCCGTGAAGGGAGCGATACAGGAAGCATTGCTCCCATTGAAGTGAATGGGAGTGACAGCAGAGATAACGAGGCCTCCAGGACTCTGAGCCACTGCTATGGGAGTATGCTCCATTGTTTCCGTGCCCTTGGCCACCTCTCCCCTCATCATAACCTATGGGAGTCAGATCACAGGAACTGCCACTGATTGCCAAAAAAAGGCGGTGATAGCGGTGATAATGTGCTGCCATCTCAAGAGTCTCCAGTGAAAGAGATAGCCAACTATACGCACAACTCATATGTCCTAAGGTTGGTGGTGGAGTTGGGATTTGCAGCAATGATACAGGAGTATTTTTGCTCGTGCAGGACCGCCCCTATACAATATTGCTGTAGAGACTGTGGCCCACATTCATAAAAAATGGCTCAATTTACACCAAATCATTAGTGATCGGTCCTTTTGTTTCCCTTGAGGATCGTAGTGGTCAAACTCCTACCGATCTGGCAACTATCTCCTCTTCTGTGGTCAGATAGTATAGAAGTATGAAATTGTTGCAAAAACAAGAGCAAGACTTGATCGACAGCGAGGAAACATTTTTTAACAATGCATGTCAGAAGATGACACTAGTGGAAGACCATGAGGTTCATGGCATCCTGGCACTCCAGCCTTTTTGACTTTTAGAATGGACATTTCTGTAACGTTAAAGACCTTCAGTTGATGTTAACCCTCTTAATTAAGTTACTTGCTTAGTTTGGGCGGTTAAGAATATTAATAGTTATGGAAACAATTTTTTTAATGCTTTAAAATATAATTATCTTTGTGAACCTTTTAGAGCCAAACAGGTGCACCAATGTGGCAGACCTTGGACCAGTGTTAGAGCCCAACGGCCATAGCAGCCTGTTAGCCCATGATTGTGTGAGAAAGGGGCTGATGGCGTGACGGGGGAACCCTCAGTATGTCTGACCACTGAGCTGCTGCATTTTAAGGGATTGAAGAGGACCTTTCACCAAAATTTTCAAGTTGAACTGGACATATGATGTAATAGGTGCTGCAAAGTTAATTTATATTAATATTTATTATTATTATTTATATTAATATTATGTTTAATGTTTTTTTTTTTAGGAATCTATTGAAATTTAGACTCTCTATTGCAGAGATAGTAAAGTATTTGGCACCTAAACATTTAATTACAAAAGGGATTTCACTGGGAGCATGTATGTCTTCCTCGTTCTGATACTGATCGGTAAGTAGACAGCATCAGAAAGAGGACGAAGTACACGTCCCCAGTGAAATCTCTCTGGTCCTACCCACTTAGCTTAAAAAAATATTTTGATTGCTAATACCTACACAATAGGGAGGCAAAATAAAAACATTAAAAAGGTTTTATTCTGCTCTATAACACCTATTACAGTGGCATGTAAAAGTTTGGGCACCCCTGGTCAAAATTACTGTTACTGAGGATAGTTATGCAAGTTGAAGATGAAATGATCTCTTACAGGGCTAAAGTTATACATGATACAATTCCTATGTATTTTATGCAAAAAAAAAAGGTCATTTTTTACATTTTAACAATCACAAAAAGGAAAATGGTCCAATGCAAAAGTTTGTTCACCCTTGGAGATTTGTGTGCTCAGATAACTTCGACCAAGGTTTCAGACCTTAAGTAGCCTGTTTGGTTTATGGCTTCTTCTCTATCATCGTTAGGAAATGCCAGGTGATGCAAATTTTCCAGCTTAATAAAAACCCAGCTTCCTCTAACCTTGTACCAAAAAATAGCAGCCATGGGTTCTTCTAAGCAGCTGCCGAGCACTCTGAAAATGGTGGAGGGCCACAAAGCAGGAAAAGGCTATAAGAAGAGAGCAAAGCATTTTTAAAGTTGCCCTTTCCTCAGTTTGAAATGTAATTTAGAAATGACAGTCACCAGGAACAGTGTAGGTCAAGATAAGGTCTGGAAGACCAAGCAATATTTTAGTGAGAGCTGCTCGTAGAATTGCTAGAGAGGCAAATCAGAACCCATGCTTCACTGCAAAAGACCTTTAGAAAGATTTAGAACTCTTTACTCACAATGATGCAAGGTATGTGTGGAGAAAAAAGGGCACACAATATCAGGAAAAGAACATCTCGCCAAGCATTAAGCATGGGGGTGGATCAATCATGCTTTAGCATTGTGTTGCCGCGAATGGCACGGGGACCATTTCACGGGTAGAGAGAAGAATGGATTCAATGAAATTTCATCAAATTCTTGATTCAAACATAACAGCATCTGTAAAAAAGCTGAAGGTAAAAAGAGGAAGAGGATGAGGATGGCTCTACAAATGGATAATGATCCTAAACACACAGAAAAATCCACAACAGATGACCTCAAACGGCCCAAGCTGAATGTTTTACAATGGCCCTCACAGTCCCCTGATCTGCACATCATTGAAAATCTGTGACTAGATCTCAAAATAGCAGAAGATGGAAGACGACCCGGGAATCTCATAGAAGTGGAAGAATTTTCCAAGTAAGAATGGATGAAAATCCCTCAAACGTGCAAAAGGAGGTGCTACTAGGTACTAACCATGCAGGGTGCTCAAAATTTTGAATCAACCCATTTTCCTTTTTGTACTTTTTAAAAGGGAGAAAAAATTAGTTAAAAAAATAGTTTTAAAAAATAATCAAAATATACAAAGGAAATGTGTCATCTCTCATTTTAGGCCTTTTAGAGATCATTTCATCTTCAACTTGCTGAACTGTTCACAATATTTTGACCAGGGGTGCCCAAACTTTTACATGCCACTGTACATTGTGTGTCCAGTGCACAATGAAAAATTTGATGAAAGGTTCTCTGAATACAGCCATAATGTACAACTGACATCTGTCGTCGATGGAGCAGGCTCAGTGCCATGCATGTGTGCCACACCCTTCCTAACATTGCTGTACATATATGACGAAGGTTGGAAAAGGGACTAAGAAAAAAGAGTTTGCACCAAATGGTCATTCACTTACATGGGTGTGCTGCAGAGGAAAGCTGGAATAGTAGAATGATTCTGATATACGGTAATTCAAGCTTCTCCAGCTAGAGCTTTATATAGAAAAGTCTCTATGTATTTACAGACTATTTTCTCAAGACTTAAAAAAGTTTGATCCGAGCTCTAACTTCCAAAAACTCTGCTGAGCAATATGATTTATTATATATAAAGACATACAATAAGTAGACAGATATAGTAAGACATACAGAGCTATAAAAATGATTGATTTTATTCTAATTTTACTGCATAAAACCTCTTTTTTTTCAAAGTGCCGAGAAATTTGAACTAATTCTATTTTTTTTGTTATAAATTTCAATCCAACTTACCACCAAGTTACACAGAATTTGCCAAAGCGGAATGTTTGCCTTAAATATAGATTACAAATACATTCCCGACATTCATAGATTTCTATTCTAAACATATTTCGTACAATGAAACCCTATTTCATAAAATTTGAAACAATAAATCCATCCAATATTTTATTCAATAAAAGTAATGTCCTAATTATTATTTACACCGAAAAGTACAAAATGTTCCAATAATTTAATTTTTTATTCCTTTTACATTTTTTTTAACCACAAGTTATAAAAATGTTACCATTATTATGAAAATGTGAGATCTGAAGCTTGCATAAAAATTGTTTGGCAGAACTGCGTTCCTACAAATCACCTATATTTTTCCATAGAGCTTTACATTTGTGTCACTTGAAACGTCATACAATTTCCTAAGTGCACTTATCATGTCAGAATAAAGTTAATAAAGAGAACCATGTTGGGATACACTGAATAGTCAGGCTTACTTGGATAGAAAAAAAAACATTGCTCCTTAAGATTTGGATATGATACATTGGCAAATATTGAAATGAACTATAACTAAATCCTAAAATAATTCTTTTTTTTACTACAAAATGTATTGCAATTTTTGCTTGCAAACTAGAAAATAAATACCGTACTTGGTAACACCACGTTTTCTAGTAAGAAAAGAAAGGGAAAAAAAGGTTATTCCTAATTCTATACAAAAAAGTCCCTTACAGTATCACTCCAGCATGGGCTATTAAATAATAATGTACTGACTCAGAGTACACAGTGTATACTATGTGATGCAACTTTAGCCTGTCTCCTCTGCCTCCCACTTGTAATAGGTTTCATCCCATCAGGTCTTATAAGCAGGAGGCAGAGGAGAGGGTGTAAAATTGCTGAAGAATCAGCACACAGGAATTATCATTGAAATAGACTGGCTGTATGGGTTAGCAGATTTTAATAACTCTGTAGCTAAACAATTATAGAAATCCTTTAAAAAAATAGGAAATTATCCTTTCATTTGCATATGAAGACATACAGAGGAACAAGAATGGCTGAGCTAAAGGGAAGGAGAAGAGACTGAGAGCTGCCAGGAGGGATCTAATAGGGGATGAATAAATCCTGTAGTTCTCAGACAGTCAGAGACTGGTTTCCTGTTTACCCATTAGGCCATATACTGGATGGGTTATCATTAGTGATGAGCGAACGGGCTCGGATAAGGTGTTATCCGAGCATGCTCGCATGCTAACCAATTGTCTTTGGCCTGCTCGAAAAATATGTTTGAGTCCCCGCGGCTGCATGTCTCGCCGCTGTTCGACAGCCACAACAAATGCCGGGATTGCCTAACAAACACACAATCCATGAATGTGTTGTGGCTGTCACAAGACATGCAGCTGCGGGGACTCAAACATATTTTTCGAGCACGCCGAAACTTCTCGGTTGGCACCCGAGCATGCTCGCTCATCAGTAGTTATCAGATGACACAGCTGCCTAAAATGAAAGCGGGAAAATGTAGGGAAGCAACTGAGCTGCGATGAAACAAATTATGCAGCTAGGATATTGCTTGTGACTTAGCATTATATGTCCGCAAAAAATTTGCCAGAGTGCTCCTTTCAATTGACTTTTTTTTTTTCTCTTTTAATGGGCTGGCAATATCCCACAACCAATTATTAAGCCTTTAGGGAGCCCATGTAAAGTGATGTAAACAGCCTAACAAAAATGGCATACATCATGTTTCTGAATACAAAGATGTACAAAAAAGCCTTAGAGACTGTGAGAAGAAAAATCTACATCCCACCAAGAAAATAGTCATTGCATCATAGACAAAGGTTTGTGAGCCCCATGTGCCAAACCAGGTGATCAATAAAGTAGAATAAACAATCAACAAAATGCGCTATAAAAAATAGGAAGTTATGAAAGTTCTTCACCAAAATGTTTCCGTGCAGCGATCTCATGTATGAATGATATGAATAGTCTTCATTACCAAAAAACACATGCAGAACTTTCCGGAATAAAATAATTAATATGTAACCTGTATTAAAAGTGAGCTGCACTAATAATTCAATGGAGTGCACAAGAATGCTTGGGAGCAAACCGTCCTAGCACACCAAAAATACAGCACAAGGGTAAGAAGCAGCACAGCCACTCGTACAGATTGCCCTACTTTAGTAAAAAAAAAAAAAAAGTCAAAACCATCTAAAAATGCACAAACTATACACAAACTAGGAAACTTTAGGTCAAGTTTGGAAACCCCACATGGAAACATAAATGTAGGTATTACTGAAGCGATCGATACAGGCAACAAAATAATAAATAACAAATTAATAATATGTGGAAAAAAGTGAGAAATGCCAAAAAATAAAATGCAAAAATAAAGGATGCAAACAAAAACAAAAAAACCAAAGGCAGATATGTGTCCTAAACAGCAGGTGCCGGTCCCGAGAAGGAAAGCTCATTCCTGTTACCCTGTGATGCAGGAATCCCCCCGGCATTACTCTTCATGGTTAGACTTCTCTTTTTAGTTTGCATCTTACTATTTCCAGTTTTTATTTTGATTTTTTTTACACAAACTGATTACCGTACTTCTTTCTTAAATGTTTTACGCTTCCACGTGGGGGATCTTAACTTGAACATAAGTTTGCGCCAGGGTTTATTCATTTTTTTGTACATTTTTAGATGTTTTTTACCTTCTTTTTTCTTGCTGCCTGCTGATGTGTCTACTTTTTCAGTATTACAAAGTATCTTTATTACACACGTGTGCTGTCTTCATGGTGTACTAAAATATTTATTATGAAGCATAAAATGAAATATATTTGGGCCACTAAAAAATACCTAAACCTTTATGTGTCTAAGTAACACGGATGTCATAGAGGTGTGTCCTTCCAGTAGCCTTTGCAGAGAGTCACCAATATACAGTGGTGCTCCCTTCTTTTCTTCTGGGGACTTGGACTTTCGATATACTGCAGTTACCCATTTATTTGAATGTCTGGCATGTAATTCTACACTTGTCCTGCAGGGGTCGCGTTGCAGACAGTAGACTGTAATCTGCAGCCTGTACTCTGAAAAAAAAAATTCTATAACTTGCCCAATTCATGTAGATTTTTTTTTCTTGTAATTATGGCAAAATGTGATAGACATCAGTCACATCACAGTAGTTTAGGGCCTAACTGAAAAAAAACCCCAAACAATCTGACTGCACCTTTTGGATTTGTACCTGTTGCTCACGTACGGTTGCGCAGCCAGTTTTAGAGTCGGTCTATTATGCCCCGGTCTATCAATTAACAAGAAATGACTCACATCATTGGTGGTTTACTTACTGTGATTTATAAGCCCTCCATGCCACAACACTCAACTTATGGTGGGCTCCTGCTCAAACACAGCAGCCAATATGCAAAATCAGAGCTGCAGTATAAAGCATGGGCAAGACCAAGTGCTTACTTGACAGGTGCTTGTTTTTCTACAATAGTGGTAGTACTTATTAATAACTAAGTTCAGGGTTCATAACTTTGCCCTTTATTTACTCAAATCCAGTGTACTATGGCCACGCCGCTTGGTAAGGAGCCCGATAAGAGTGGAAATACAAATATCATGACTCGCAACATACCAACTTGATAACTTGTCACTAAGGGTTCTCTTACTGAAGGGGTTATATAACATTACACACTATCAAGTCAGGTGAGAAATTACATTTGTTGTGCGGTGGTATCCCAGGGCTTTGTGATCTGAGTCTTGGTAGCCTTTACTTGTGAAGGTTCCCTTGATCAGCGATGATCGGTGGAAAAACCTGGCAGTAAGTGTCCAATTTTCCTGCAGCGCCATCACAGGAGACATGAAGCATTACACTGTTTCATTCATATCAATGGGTGCAGGACAGGACGGGTCCTCCAGAGAGAGACGCTCATCATAACCGCTCTCCACTCTGACCACGAGATGAGGATCCTGAGAACCCTCTCTCTAATAACTAATTGGGTGTACAGAAATGGGTTTTCTAGCTTGGTCAAAAGGCAGTAAAACGAGAAATGTAACCGAGGCTGCAACCGAGCATACAAAACGGCTGCCCCAACCGCACGGACACAACATGGACGCTTCAGAGAAGCCCTCAGATCATGTAGCACACGCCATACAATCCCCCCGACTGCGAATACCCAACCGGAGAACGTGAAATCACAGTTTAAATGGTTGTACTGTGAAGTGCAAATATTACTTAGCACCAAATGTTCGGAGAAAAAGTCAAGTTTGCGTAGCCGAATGTTCATTCGATAAAAAGCAAGAAATTCAAGCAACGACAAAAATAGGAAAGAAAAGCAGATATGGCTAATTCTATCCATGTACCGTAATATCAAGTATTGTCATCTCCCTCTATGAAAAGTGAAAGGTTATATTTATAAAAAGTGCCGGCTCTTCGTACAGACGCCGGCTCTAGAAAAATAGTAAAACCCTAAAAGCAATATTAGGAAAAGCTATAATATTGACATTTTTTTCCTGTTCATAGGCACTAAAATGTAATACTGTTCCTCATGAGTTGCATCAAGGACTCTCTTAGTAGGTCTCAGTTGGTGGAGATGGACTTCCTCCACCAGGAGGGTCATACTCTTGGGTAGTCCAGACCTTCCTCACCGTTAGGTCTCTAAGTCGAGGTCTAAAATGCCAGATGCACTTCCCATAGTGGTCCATCCAATCACTTGATAGAAGGTCCTTCCTCAATCAATCTCCCAAGACCAGATTCCAGCTACTCTGCCTCAACAGAAGATCCTCGCTCAATAAATCTCCCTCACAAGTTGCGACAAAACTTGAAAACTTTGCCGCCAGATGGGTGTTCCTCGCTTCCCTCACACTAGTAGGTTCTCATCTCTTTTCCCCCAAGCAACCCGTCACCTCCTAAGGTTCTCACAGACATCTCTGGACCTCACATGGAAAAGTATCTTCTCTCCTCCACGAGGTACCTCTTCAATGCTTAGTTATTGGGTTAGAAGGAACGTTAGTTTAGAGAAAGCAAGTGCAAGAAATTAACGCTTTGCCTTCTTAGAGACAAGTTCCTTCTTTCTTAGGATCCTATGGAGTTCCGGGGACATGTAGTAAGGTTTGGACGCAGAGCCGTTATTTCTCTCGAGATCTTCACCTGGAGGTAAAAGTTGCAGTAGCAAAGTGAAAGGACAGAAAAGGGGGAGAAGAAGGAAGAAAATGAGTAGCAGATTTCCAGAAGATCTGCAGACAGAAGCTCATTGTAACAGAAGTTTGGGCGATTTCTCGGCCTTTGAATCCAAGGATTTGAACAGTCGGCCGTGAAATGCTTCAGTTTCTATGACAATAGATTTCTGGGGGCTCATTTACTAACAATGGAAACCAATGCAGAACTTTTAAAGATTTTTTTTGCCGGCACTGTACAGGTCAGTATAAGGGTTGTGTTAGTAAATCAGCCCCAGGGTCTGCAGATTAATTGCATCAAATGAGAAAGAGCCTCAAGTAAGCAAATCATTGCAAGCGCCAAAAAGCAAAGAGACAGGCGGCGGAGAGTGAGCGCAATGTGACCGCTCGGCTGTTGTCGACTTCACCTCCTTCCAATCTTATACAGCAAAGTTTATTGCTGAGAAATTAAGTTCGGTAACTTTCTAATACATTTTCCGCTTCAGTCCTCGCTTCTTTATAAGATCTCTGCTTGCTTTCAGTAAAATGGATCATTCACTGATTACATTCAGAAGCTGAATACTCGGCCTAACCCTGAGCGGCACGGCTTGTTACCGGAAAAGCTCCGATTCACAAAATCAGAAGTGATCCTGCAAAAGCAGCACGTCAGAGGACAGGTTTCAGCATCCGAGGGGCCTCACTCACTGGAAGCAAGCGGAGATCTTGTAAAAAATAATACAAAGTATTTGAGAGCGGTATTTTCATTGGGGAAATGGCAACATAAATTGTGTTCCACAATACCCCATATATACAGTGGACATCACTTACGTCAATGGATGCTTTCAGCTCTGGAGGGGTCTGAATAAAGGAAAACCCATCAGAAAAGGGGCTGAATCCATCCTGTTGTGCTTACTCCTCCTGACAGGTGACTAAGGCCACATTCACAGGGTCAGTATTTGGTCAGTATTTCCAGCCAAAACCAGGAGGGTGATAAATC
Organism: Oophaga sylvatica; assembly: GCA_033576555.1. NCBI lineage: Eukaryota > Metazoa > Chordata > Amphibia > Anura > Dendrobatidae > Oophaga > Oophaga sylvatica. The sequence continues at coordinate 74,420,931 of JARQOD010000009.1, forward strand.
CAGAAGTGGTGACGTGTCTCTACTATACTTTTCCTGATTGTTCCTCTCCTGCTTTTGCCTTACAAATACTGATGTAAAATACTGACCAAATACTGACCGTGTGAACGTGGCCTTAAAGGCAACCCGTCACCAAGATTTACCCCTTTAAGCCAACATCACCACTTAGTCTGGACTGAAAATATCTTTCTACGGTTATAGAGATTAGTGGAGTGCAGCGCCGATTAACCCTTTACATACTAAAGCTTGAAAATCTCCCGCGCTGATTGCAAATAACCTCTTAAGTGTCTGCTGGGCGAGTCCAAGGGTGGACGAGTCCGGCTGAATAGTCACTCATCTTGGCATCGCCCACAGGCCACCACAGTCTCAGACTTGTGCAGTTGTTCCCGTCTGCGGGCACAGTAATAGCCAACCACTTACATGGGACTGGCGCATGCGGAGGACAGAGACCTCTCACTTGTGCGGTAGAGAGAGACATAAAATGGAGCATTCGCAGTGCGTTTGCTGTTCTGTGGGCAGAGTAATCATGAAGAATGAATGGGAAACCAGCGACCTGCCAGTGACCAGGACCGGGGCATGCACAATTTTCTGTAATAATTTTTTGGCGTGTTTCCCTCTCGAAAGTGAGGTTGAGTTCGGTACGGACGCATGCGCAGGTCTAAGATCTCACATTTAATGAGTAGTGATGAGCATACGTGCTCGGATAAGGTGTTAATGGAGCATGCTCGGGTGCTAACAGAGTGACTTCGGCGTGCTCGAATAATGTGTTGGACTCCCCGCGGCTGCATGTCTCACAGCTGTTCAACAGCCACAACACATACATGGACTGCCTAACAAACAGGGAATGCCCTGCCTATACTACGTCTGTCAAACAGCCGCGAGACATGCAGCCCGGGGACTCGGACATATTATTGGAGCACGCCGAATACACTCGGTTAGCACCCGAGCATGCTCCATTAACTCCACCATCTGGAGTGATAACTAATCGAATCAGCAAGCAGAGCTGAATCCTAATATTACGTATCGTATGGTTATACCGTAACATACAGCGCATGATGGACATTAGCGCAGGTCCGTAAAACTGACTAAGAACACGTAGCCTATCCAGACACACAGAGGACACTCGAGTGGTCATTTACAGCGCAGGAGCTTATTCACACAAGGTTTGCGGCGCTGCATTGACTGAGCTCTATAACAAGGTGGAGGCAATGGTTAATAGAGGTAAATTCTGGCGGCAGGTTCTGCGGAGGCCGGTGGGTGTATACGTGGGGTATATGGGCTGTGATGTCTGCAGCCAATGCAAACAGTTCAGCATTGGGAAGCACCACTGGGAATTTTGACAGTATTTTTGCACTCTTCTTGGACAACCCGTTTAAAAAAAAAAGCCATAAAACCATTAAGAGACAATACTTACAGAAACACAGGAAAAGTGTATCGACACACATTGCGTAGACACTGAAAAATCCATGTGCAACGAGATAAGATCCGATGATCACCGTCTGTGGGAAACAAGAGGAAAACTAAGAAACTGATCGTTCTAAAACAATTTGTCAAAAGAGAAAAAAGTAAGAGTTTTTTTTTAAATAAAAATTGTGCCCTGTATTCTTACACAAAGCTCCATGCAAAGATAGAGAAAATTGTACCTTCCTGAGTCCACCACTAGTGGGAGCTCTCTACATATTGTCTTATTGAGTTCTGTGTGTGCAGTAAGCTCCTGAGCTCCCCCTAGTGGCAGCTGCAGGAAGCTGGAATGGAAAGTTTACCTTTATATCTATGATGGGATTTGTAGCTTTGTATTAGAAAAGTAACTTCTGGTTGAGTTCCCAAATAAAGGAATGATATATTTCATTATAATATTCTAGAAACCAAATGTAAATTTACCAGGAGCGGCACCCAGTAGTAATTCAGTGCGGGAGCTTCATCGGTAATGACTGGTATTTTCCTTGTGAAGAAGAAGAACGCAAGGACACCTGGGCATGAAATATACAAGACAAGGTGAGGTTGAGCTCATATGTTGAGTGTAGGAACGAGGTACGAATGTATGAATCACTTACCTACAGAACCCGCAACAAGAATCTTCCCGAGAAACAGCAAGAAGTCGGTTACTTTGTCCAGAACAGCGACCCTGGGGGGAGAAGAGATGAAAGTGAAGGGACACTGGTCTGTAGATTGATTATCAGCTCATTCATGGAGAGAGGGACTATGAAGACCTCCGGTGGTGGCTTTGTGCAGGATTACCTGCCCTATAATGAGCAGCGGTGCAGTGCTGCACCTGAGCCACCAGCAGGAACGACGCATGGTGGGTGCGGGCCCGGTCACACAATCCAGCTCTATAAGTCGTCTTCTTCCCTTTAAAAAATTCTCCTTTATAATATCTGATCCTATCCATGCTAATTCAGAACTAGAACTGGACTATTAAAGGGGCAGCTGTCCCTGGGCCTCCACCTTCTAATACCCACCATCCGGGGCGGACATACCATTAGTGCAACCTGTGCCGCCACATAGTGGCCCCGGGTGTGAGGAGGCCAACTACCACCTCCAAAGCAGGAAGCAGCTTCTGTCACATGAAGAGCACCATTATCATTACATGGTGTAGTGCAAAGGGCCCATACACTGTTCTTGATCAGAGGCCCCCTTTTGTCTCCTTCTGCCCCAGTCCACCATGTAATCACAAAGAATCAAGCATTCAAACACCAGAGGGTTTGGGCCGTGATTATACAGTTCCTGAAGGAAGTGATACATTAGAATTCTGTTCTATTAGATAACTTTTTGTTTAGCTGCTGCACGGTGGTCTTAGTTAGGCACCGTGTGGCGGCATTATTTAGGCACTGAGATGAGCAAACCTGAACTGTAAAGTTTGGGGTTCGTACCGGACAACTAGTGTCCAGTGCTGAACTTCAAACACGGACTTCTCCTGGAAGTCTGTTATGTTTCGGTAGCTGAAGAGAAATAGCAAAGTAGCAATACACCAGAGAGGCTGGAAACTATTGGGTTGCAGGAACCTAAACTAACCGCAACACTAAAAGTAGCCGTGGAGCGTACCTACAGTGATCCTAGACGCCTCGTCACAGCCGGAGAGATAGCAACACCTAAAGGCAGAAAGATGAAAGCTATCTGCCCCATAGCAGAACCCCCAAAGAAATAGGAAGCCCCCAAACATGTAATGGTGGTTAGACAAGAAGAAAATACGGACACAGACAGAAAATAGAATGAGCAAACGCTGGGGCCCAATCTGTCTAGATAGAAAAGTATAGGAAAGAATTCTGACTGCAACCCAAAAAAACCCTGACAAAAATACCAACACTTCTGATTAACAAAAAACCTGAGATCACACGATCTCTACCACCTAAATCAGATCTCTGGTGTAAAACACATCTACTCAGCAAATAAAAAGTGACAAAGGAACAGAGCAAAAGTGCAAACACAAAATGAGCACAATTGCAGCGCCTGACCCAAAAGGGGACCAGGCTGAAGTCCAATGCAAGGCAGCAAACAAGCAGTGAAAATCCAACAGAGCAAAAAAAAAAAACAGCAAATCACTTATCTAAATGAGAGCAGGAATGCAAGCTGTGCTCCAAGAAAGACCAGAAGAACAACTGATTACCGGAAAGGCTGATGGGAACTCAGGTCACTTATATCAGACCATTCAGAGCCAGCTGAAGGCCATTCAGCAATTAGTTCATTACCCTCAGCAACCACCGGAGGGAGCCCCAGCTCAGAAGTCGCCTCCAGAGTATTCACAACAGAAGTCCTGACGAAACCAGAAGTTTCACGGGTCCGTTCATCCCTATTTAGGTACATATTATTAAGATACTGTGCGGTGGTATTATTTTGGCACTGTATGATGCTATTGTTTAGGTATTTTATGGCAGCATTATGTACAGACTATATGGTAGTATTACTGAGGTACAGTATAATGGTAATTCTTAGGCTCTGCATGGTGGTGTTATTTAGGGAATGTATAGTGACATTTTTTTTATACATTTATATCGGTATTGTTTAGGAACTCCATGGAAATATTATCGAGGCGCTATATTTAGGCAGTGTATTATGTTATTATTTAGATTCTGTATGTGGATATTATTTAGGAACTATATGGTGGTGTCATTTAGGGAATGTAGTGATATTTATACACAGTACGCAGGCATTATTTGGGACTATATGACATTGTGTCTCTTCTGTATGGCGGTATTATGTAGGAACTCTATGGAAGTAATATTTAGGCACTGTATTGTGTTATTATTTAGGTTCTGTATATTAGTATTATTTCAACACAGTATGCGGTGTTATTTACTCACTACATAGTATAGTTATTTAGCTGCTTATGGAGGGATCATTTACACTGGATTCCCATGACTGTAGCTGAGTTGGGGGTTAACTACATGGAAATCTGAAATTTTGTCAGAGAGGCGTTATCATCCACAGACAATAATTAGGTTCAAAATGGAAATTGCCGACGTACCGCACAACATTCCGCATTAATAGAAAGAACGCATCCTTAGCCGAAGTACAGAAGTTTTTTCCATAGATGGCAATCTGAAACAGAAAGTGATTATTGCTTCTGTGTAATCAGGTCTGTATAACACACAGTAGATGCACATCACTAAGAATAATAGCATTTTATTTTATCTTAATAAGCTCAAATGTCAGAGCTGAGTAATCAAAAAGAAAAACAAAAACCTCCTGATCACCACTAGAGGGAGCTACGTTTATACAGTGATCTGAATGACTACCAGTATACACTGGACCCCTGAGCTCCCTCTAGAGGCGACTGCAACAGCCAGAATGTTACCATTCATTTACAGCACATGCTGAAGATTTGGCACTCAAGGTTTGGACTCAATGCTTATGAGGGCATTACAGGCTTCATGGGCCCCCTAATGCCTCAGCTTCATTCCCCCAGTATAATATGCCACAATAATGTCAAAAGAACGCCGAAAAACAAAGCTACACCTTGACATATCCTAAAATGAATGACATACTATATCCGTATATACTATAACGCTATGTCTGAAAACAATATTGAGATTTTAAAGCCGTGGCTCCCAGTGGTGCAGTCTGAGGCTCACTGTTAGTGTTTCTGCCTCTCATACTGCCAGTTCTTTATTTTTAGACTTCTATTGTTGTCTGTAAAAAAAAGAGTAATTCCAGCTGTAGAACTAAGCAATGGCAGCACAGAGAAAAGAATGTGATTGTATACAGTTGTATATATCCTCACCATGATATACGCATTCCTGTTTATAAACTTTATGAACTTTTCCAGGCACCAAAAGCAGCATTTTAGGCAGCACAATAGGAATTTAGCAAACGAATTCTGGGACGCTGCAAGGTAAAAGATAATTAAAAAAAAAATGAAAATCAATAAAACATGAGACAGTTTAGTATCTATACATTGTGCCCCCACCATACGTTTCATTACTTCGGACCACCAAGGAAATTACCACTAACACTTCACCACCATTAGATTTGGGCAGATTTGGTTCAGTTCCCATTTCCCCCACTTTTCTGTGACGAGGTGCCGATGGGTTCATAGGAGGATTCAAAGGAAGCCGTGACATGTCCTATATACCCGGCAATACTGGAGCATTGCGGTATGGAGAACAAGCAAGTTCCCTATGGGGACTAAAAAATAGAATGTAAAGTAAAAATATATATTAAAATAAGAAAAAAATGGAATCACCTCCATTCTCATCTTTTCAGTAAATAAAGAGAAATATTAGCGTATAGGAAACTGCTGCATCCATAAAAGTTTGATAAAAACATAAATGATTTAACCCATATGGCACAAACATCATAAAGAAAAAAATGGAAGATTGCTAATTTTTTGTGATCTCCACATCTCCAGATAGCACTTTTTTTTTTTTTTTATAAAAAGCTAAAAAAAAATTAGCCACTAAAAAAAGGTAAAAAACATAATACAAGTTTAGTCTCTCTGTAATAAAACTGAGCTGGGGAATCGCGTTATAATGAACGTTATAAAAACAGTTTATTGAATATTAAATGAATTGTATAATCCTAAACTACAAAAAAAAAAAAACGTCAAGAAGAAGGGGAAAAAATTAAACCGCAAAAACAGAAGGGGTTAATGCCCCACGTATAATATACAGAACACTGATGTACATCACAGCCTCGCAGGAGCCTCAGAAACTTTACCTTTAAGTTTATGGTCTAAATATTCTAATATGATCCGTATGAACTGTACGAGGGCCAGGATGAGGGAGCCGAAGGCCAGCGATCCCGTGTGATATCTGCAGAGGAGGAGATGTCAGTGACACCAAATCTACGGCTAGATCCTGGTGATTGGCAGCTGGAGAACAATCCACTGCTTCAGGTCATTCATGACGTCGTACTTTACCTTATTGCTCGTCCGAAGGATGAAAAGAGAGGACAAGTAGGGATGTCGGCCGGTTTCTTAAAAGCCCAGTAATAGGAGGCGAATGCCCCGGCCAGAGTGCACTGCCCCAGAGCGATGGAGAAATTCACCAACCACAGGAACACAAAGACGTTACACAGCTGGAAGATCAGGATGTACTGATAGTAGAAGCTTTCACCCCCGTACAGGGCGAATGTGCACTGCGCCCCCGGACACAGGCGCGTCACATTGCTCGTGTTGAATGTCTAGAAGATGATAGAGACAGATAAGGATCAATGATGGAGAAGGGCAGAAAGTTCTGCAGTGAGCGCCACAAGAGGGGCACTAGGCCTGCATAGGAGAAACTGTGCCACGATTACAGACATTAGCTGCACCCCACTGATACACAGGACACAGATACCCCGAAATCATGACATAGCCTTATAAACTGGCAGCAGCTAAATATATGCAATATAACTGAGGTATCAGCGGACACCTCACCTGCACCGAAAGCCAAGTAACCAGATCTCAGCACCAAAACCAATGCACCCGAACCGCAGAACCAAGACCACTGCACCCGGACCTCAGAACCAAGACACTGCACCCGGACCTCAGAACCAAGACCACTGCACCGACCGCAGAACCAAGACTGCACCCCTCACCCAGACACTGACCAGACAGAACCAAGACCACTGCACCCGGACCTCAGAACCAAGACCACTGCACCCGGACCGCAGAACCAAGACCACTGCACCCAGACCTCAGCACCAAAACCACTGCAACCAGATCTCAGCACCAAGACCACTGCACCCGGACCTCAGAACCAAGACCACTGCACCCAGACCTCAGAACCAAGACCACTGCACCCGGACCTCAGAACCAAGACCACTGCACCCGGACCTCAGCACCAAAACCACTGCACCAAAACCACTGCAACCAGATCTCAGCACCAAGACCACTGCACCCAGACCTCAGAACCAAGACCACTGCACCCGGACCTCAGAACCAAGACTACTGCACCCGGACCTCAGAACCAAGACTACTGCACCCGGACCTCAGAACCAAGACTACTGCACCCGGACCTCAGCACCAAAACCACTGCACCAAAACCACTGCAACCAGATCTCAGCACCAAAACCAATGCACCCGAAACGCAGAACCAAGACCACTGCACCCGGACCTCAGCACCAAAACCACTGCACCAAAACCACTGCAACCTGATCTCAGCACCAAGACCACTGCACCCAGACCTCAGAACCAAGACCACTGCACCCGGACCTCAGAACCAAGACTACTGCACCCGGACCTCAGAACCAAGACTACTGCACCCGGACCTCAGAACCAAGACTACTGCACCCCGACCTCAGCACCAAAACCACTGCACCAAAACCACTGCAACCAGATCTCAGCACCAAAACCAATGCACCCGAACCGCAGAACCAAGACCACTGCACCCGGACCTCAGAACCAAGACCACTGCACCCGGACCTCAGCACCAAAACCACTGCACCAAAACCACTGCAACCAGATCTCAGCACCAAAACCAATGCACCCGAACCGCAGAACCAAGACCACTGCACCCGGACCTCAGAACCAAGACTACTGCACCCGGACCTCAGCACTAAAACCACTGCACCAAAACCACTGCAACCAGATCTCAGCACCAAGACCACTGCACCCGGACCTCAGCACTAAAACCACTGCACCAAAACCACTGCAACCAGGTCTCAGCACCAAGACCACTGCACCCGGACCTCAGAACCAAGACTACTGCACCCGGACCTCAGAACCAAGACTACTGCACCCGGACCTCAGAACCAAGACTACTGCACCCGGACCTCAGCACCAAGACCACTGCACCCGTACCGCAGAACCAAGACCACTGCACCCAGACCTCAGCACCAAAACCACTGCACCAAAACCACTGCAACCAGATCTCAGCACCAAGACCACTGCACCCCGACCGCAGAACCAAGACCACTGCACCCCGACCTCAGAACCAAGACCACTGCACCCAGATCTCAGCACCAAGACCACTGCACCCGGACCTCAGAACCAAGACCACTGCAACCGGACCGCAGAACCAAGACCACTGCACCCCGACCTCAGAACCAAGACCACTGCACCCAGATCTCAGCACCAAGACCACTGCACCCAGACCTCAGAACCAAGACCACTGCACCCAGACCTCAGAACCAAAACCACTGCACCAAAACCACTGCAACCAGATCTCAGCACCAAGACCACTGCACCCGGACCTCAGCACCAAGACCACTGCACCCGGACCTCAGCACCAAAACCACTGCACCAAAACCACTGCAACCAGATCTCAGCACCAAGACCACTGCACCCGGACCGCAGAACCAAGACCACTGCACCGGACCGCAGAACCAAGACCACTGCACCCAGACCTCAGCACCAAAACCACTGCACCCAGACCTCAGCACCAAAACCACTGCACCAAAACCACTGCAACCAGATCTCAGCACCAAGACCACTGCACCCAGACCTCAGCACCAAGATCATCGAACTAAAATATCTGCTCCAAGACCACTGTCCCTGGAGCTCAGCAGGAGGAGCACTTACCTCGGGGGCACAGACCATGCCGGCATACTGACAGTGGGTCTTATTGGCCATCACTTTATACACAGCCTCTCCGGATGTGGCCAGGAATCTTGGACTTGGAGTTAAGGACAAACATTTCCTCCTTGTCTGTGATTATTCCCATATTTAACCCTCGCAGCCGTGCCCCGATCCGGGCTCCATAATGAAAGCTCCGGAATATTGGGGTGATAAAAAGGATACACAGCGGTGACGGCCCAGTACGAGATACAGATGGCGATGAGGATGAAAGTGATGATTGGATAAAACAGGGTGGACATGATGTATCCAATAGCCCTGAGGAAGAAAGCGAAACATTGTTACATCATCGACTTACATTATATCTAATATCTATCTACTGTGTATCTGTCTTATATATGTCACTATATATTAACTATCCGTATACGATACAATACACGTTATTGATCCCGAGGCACAGTGTAGCATCTTTATCTATCTACCGATCTCTCCCTATATCTATTTATCCAGATATCTGATCTATCTATAGCTCTCTATGGTAAGTACACGGCGCCCTCATCTGGTGACAGTCGGTATACGCCTGTAGAGGACAGGAGATACTTTTAGGACTATGAATATTAGTGCGGTACGTCGCCCACTAGTGGCTTCTCACAGTCCTGTTTCCTACACCTTGTGTTCAGACTACGGCATCTATACAGTCTATAGCCCTGTACACACCGCACCTCTGATCTTCCAGTTATTTTAACCCTTTAACAATCAGAGAGTTTTGGCCCTAAATGACAATGGTCTCGCAGGGGATGGGGTGGCTGTGATGACGGTCTGTTCTGAGAGCTGGTTCTTTCTTTGGATTTCATTTAATAATATTTGTATAATTTGTGCACAACGTCCTGTTTCCCACATTATATGTCACAAGAGCACATACAGAACGCATGACCCTACACCAAGGTAAAGCTTCTAGGTAGAAATATGGGGATCACCCAGGCACCATTTGGCGATACAAATTAAACTTTCACACATCCTGATGTTTCCAGTATTGGAAAAACCAGTACCGGTGCTATCTGTGTCCGGGTTTACATACATGTGGCATACATGTGCCGCCTCAGTCCGACACGTACCGGCGCCTGGGAAAATTGGTACAGGTGTCGCTGTTCCCAGGATCCGGGTGCTGAAGGCAGCTCTCATCATTGTCGCTTGGTCTCCCTGCGATGAGCGTAATCAGGCGTCAATGATGGGAGTTGTATTCAGCACCTGCTGTGTATATTGTGTATTAGATAAATAAATAAAAAAATGGAGTGGGCTCCAGCATAATTATCATAACCAGCAGAGGGAAAGGCGACCATTTGGGGCTGATGTTAATAATCTGGGAAAAGGGCCAATATCCCAAAAGGTTCTAGCAGTGACATCATGAAGTTTACCGCAGTTCATCGGCTGGCTCACACTGAACTGACCGTGTGAATGAAGCTGCCTGTGACCTGCGGTAACCTCAATGAGGTCACCGCTTGTCACTGAAGCTGCTTCCCAATCTCAGCTCAATGTCTCCTGGATTCATGACTGACTGGTCACATGATGCTACCGCTCAGCCATGTAATCCAGAGGAAGCAGAGTTGGGTTCTTCGTGGGACAAATGGATTGTTGTCGGAAAGGTGAGGATTTTGGTGTTTTATTATTTTTAATTTAACAGTAATAAATGGGAAAAAGAGGGCGGGGAGTGTTGATTTCAAATAAAGGAGTCTGTGTTTTTATTTCAATTAAACAACTTTTTCCTGTGTCTGTGTCTTTTTAACATTTGACTATGTGGTTAGAAATGGGGGTGTCTTATAGATGCCTCTCCATTACTGACCTCTGGACTTGATGTAAGTGGTCATAAAACTGATGTTCTTAGCTTGGGATGGGGCCAATATCCCTGGCCCCTTCCCAGGCTATTAATATCAGCCCACAGCTGACTGTTTAGCCTTTTCTGGTTAAAAATTATATGGGGACCCTATGTCTTTTTTTTCCTGGGGTCCCCCATAAACTAATCAGTGAAGGCTAAGCAAGCAGCTGCGAGCTGTTATTAACAGCTTGGGAACATTTTGGGATATTGGCCCCTTTCCCAGATTATTTACATCAGCCCCCAGCAGTCGGCTTTCCCTCAGCTGGTTATGAGCATTACATGAGAGCCCATGCCATTTTTTAAAATTAATATTTCTTTAATACATGATGTACACAGTGGGTGCTGAATACATCTCCTATCATTGTCTCCTGGTCGCCTGACAGCAGGGAGACCAGGCGACAATGATTAGAGCTGCCTTCAGCACCCGACACCTGGGAACAGCGCGAACTGTACCGTTTCTTCCAGGCGCCGGTACGTGTCACACTGATGACACACACATGTCATCAATGTGTACGTGTGCGGGGCGTTTTGCGGCTCATGCTGCTGTTAAACAGACATGTCAGAGTGTTTTTCCTATGGACACACAATCTGTGGAAACACTGACATGAGCACTCCACCATTCATTTGAATGTGTCTACATGTGTAAGTGTGTCCGGTACGTGTGAAAACTGTCACCACATGTACTGGAGACACTGAGGCCTAATGCATACGCCTCCTGCATGCAACTGTGCACTCCATCCATCAAACAGTGAGAAACATGGAACCATAGTGCACAATTTACTGCGTCCTGCAAACATCCTTGTGGGACGCTGCACCATAAACTGATTTTTCATAATTTTTAGCACATGATTTTTATTATGTGGAAAAAATACACTGTGCACAGCCGTAATTTTTGTATACAGTGGATTGGATATGCATTAGTGGATCCTGAATACTTTCACATGCATGATGCCTCGTGTGTTGTGTGCAGTCCAGGGTTAATTACCTGCTCCCCTCCTGAAGGAGCGCGATGGCGATTCTGATGCGGTTTCTTAAAAAGATCAACATAAGGATGATGATAACTTCAACAATGCAGAGAATGATCACTGGGAAGAAGAACATAGACAGCGACTATGAGAAAACTGCAGACAGGATCTTTGCCCCATTGGTTGAAAGTCGACGTACTGCGCTGCACCATGTGATGAACCATGGACAGCTGGCGGTACACACAGCACGACGTATACTCTATACAGAGCGGCGTATGCTCTACACAGCACAGAGTATGTTCTAAACAGGGCGGCGTATGCTCTATACAGAGCAGCATATGCTCTACACAGCACAGAGCATGTTCTAAACAAGGCGGCGTATGCTCTACACAGAGCAGCGTATGCTCTACACAGAGCAGCGTATACTCTATACAGAGCGGCGTATGCACTACACAGAGCAGTGTATGCTTACAAAGCACAGGGTATATTCTAAACAGGGTGGGGTATGCTCTACACAGAGCAGCGTATGCTCTACACAGCACAGCGTATGTTCTAAACAGGGCGGTGTATGCTCTACATAGAGCAATGTATGCTCTACACAGAGCAGCGTATGCTTTACACAGCACAGCGTATGTTCTAAACAGGGCGGCGTATGCTCTATACAGAGCAGCATATACTCTACACAGCACAGCGTATGCTCTACACAGAATTACATCCTGGATTATACTCCAGAGCTGCACTCACTATTTAAGCAATGGCACTTACCGTATCTGTTGAAGTTTAGGATAATGAATGCAGCTCTGGAGTATAATGCAGTCAGTCATGGACATGTTAGGATTTGTATTTCAGATCTCACCTCATGTACAATATTCGGTTTTACGCTAATACTCACTAAACGCCAACCACGTGTCCCTCAGCTGCAAATAGACCCTGAAGTCCGTCTGCAGCCCGATGTCATAGATGGTTAGGTCGGATCCCGGGACCCCTTTCAAGTTGTTATATTCCCAAAAGCAATGCCATATGCCTAAAGAAAAAGGGAGTCACAAAGTGATCACTTTACAGACCCTCCGCAGTCCACTCATGGGGGGGTAATAATACGGCAGAGCCCACCAGGGTGGTGGTGGGGGGGACCAGACAGTGCGTCTACAGCAGAAAGAGTGGGAGTCACCTGTCAATCAGGGGCCCAGTAGGTGAGGGGCCCCACTACCACCCTAAAGGAAGTGACTAAATGACATGAGACTTACCGTACCCCACAACTCCAATGACGCCGAATATAAAAATCCAGAAAAATACCCCCGCGGTGAATCTCAGCAGTATGAGGAAGAGGAGGCTGACGACCATAGCAATAAACAGCGCTCTATAAGGAAAGCAGAGGAAGAAATGGTTTTTTTTTCTTCCTTTTCTGCTTCGCAAATTGGGAAAATTGCATGTTTGTTTAGAATTAGGACCCTCGGACGGAGCACGGCACCTAAGAGATTTCTTATCACTCGGGGTAAATTAGATTATTCGCTCTTTGCAAACCTGACATAATAAAAGCTGCAGATACGAGATCAAAAAAGTATCTCAAGAAACGCTCCCGAGCTGGAACTAATTAAGACGGGAGCTTTTAACTATTTAGGGTCTCGTTCCCAGCACAGCGGCCGCTCTTACAGGGGATTTTCATATTGATAATCTCGGATAGGGCATCGATATCATAGCGTTAGGGGTCAGAAAACGTGCAGCCGCACCGATCAGATGAGTGAAGGGGTCGGGGGTTCTTCTGTACATCCTGGGACCCCCACTGAACTGATATAAGTTGGCTATCCTAAGGATACACCACTAATACTAAAGCCCCTTTAAACAGGACCTGTCACTCGCCATAAATATGTCATTATTTGTACCTGGTGTAAATGCCGCTGTTCTCCTGAATCTAGGGATGTTTTTCCTTTTTTCCTGCTCCTCTCTGTTCCTGAGATATGGCCCCATCTTCCCTGAATATAACTCTAGACTTGTTAGCCAAGTGGGCGTGGAAATGTCCATTGAGAGGAGTTGTGGACCACGCCCATTTGACAAAAATGGACTAGATTTATATACATTGAAGCAGAGGCCGTATCTCAGGAACGGAGAGGATGAGGAACTAAAGGAAGACATCGCCGGATTCAGGAGAACAGCGGCATTTACACCGGGTACAAAAGTGATATATTTTTGGAAAATGACAAGTCTTCTATAAGGAGGAATTCCAGTTAAAATTTCAGATACATAGTAAATTCTTTGACCTTTTACCGCCACTGATAGTCAGATAGTAAAGCCGCGATATGATAGCTGTCAGCACAACACTCGATTGGCCTCAACTTAAAGGGATATTCCAGTTTCATTAGATTATATTTCTATTTTCATTAAAATAACACTTTTACATGTAATTTCTACATCAGTTTCCAAAGTTTTTAAAATCTCTGCTCGCCGTCCTTTATTGTTACTCACTGGGGAAAAAAGTGGCTAAAATCTGAAAACCCCTTTAAAGGCACAGTGTTAGATTTGCAGAAACGGAAATCTTTGCATAACACTAAAGGGGCGAGATGTCTGTGGGGTCCTCAGTGGTGGTCCGAGACTTCACTAATGGGATATCGAGCTTGTGACCCATCATTCAGGGGCCCAGTTACGGATTTTGCATGGGGCCCCGGAGCCTCAGATTCAGCACATATCACGGTGTCTCTTACATTAGGATCCAGTACCAGGAACTTGCATAGTCCTCAAAGATCTTCATCCCGATGGATCTGGCATCAAGGACGGCGTTTATCCCACTGGTGAGAAAAGGGACATCAAGAATCTGTCAGAAGTAAGACAAGTTCTGTGCACAGACGGTTATAGGGGAGATTAGTGCAGCCTACGTCAGCCATGTTACATCTACGTAATAAATGTTATACGGAAGAAGATACAACAGTTATTAGAGGCGAAGGTTAGAAATATGGAAAAAATAAGAATGATGGGGCCGTAATCAATCCAGAGCGCTAGAACATATGGGATGATGGGGGTTGTGCTACTATATAAAGCAAAGCTCTGTATGTAGCACCAAGGCTCAGGCTTTACTTCCATCTATATGTTTTATCCTGGATCAGTCATCTCTACCGACCCCCGACCCCTGCACCTGAGTACTCGGTTACCATAGGCGTGTCATTATGCTCCATAGTGAGAGAGGAGAACACCGCTACCTAACACCTCTGTACACTCCACACTCATCTACCCTCCTGCAAAATACTCCGTACTCTCCAGACCACCCAGTCCTCCTACATACCCCCCTCATCCCTCCAAACTCCTTTGTCTCCCTCCAGACTCCACTGTCCTCCTCCCTCCAGACTCCTCTGTCCTCCTGCCTCCTGACTCCTCTGTACTGCTCCCTCCTCTGTCCTCCTTCCTCCAGACTCCTCTGTACTCCTCCCTCCAGACTCCTCTGTATACCTCCCTCCTCTGTCCTCCTCCCTCCAGACTCCTCTGTCCTCCTCCCTCCAGACTCCTCTGTCCTCCTCATCCCTCCAGACTCCTCTGTCTTCCTCCCTCCAGACTCCTCTGTCCTCCTCTCTCCAGACTCCTCTGTCCTCCTCCCTCCAGACTCCTCTGTCCTCCTCCCTCCAGACTCCTCTGTCCTCCTTCCTCCAGACTCCTCTGTATGTATATGTACTTCTCTGTCCTCCTGCCTCCTGACTCCTCTGTACTGCTCCCTCCTCTGTCCTCCTTCCTCCAGACTCCTCTGTCCTCCTCCCTCCAGACTCCTCTGTATACCTCCCTCCTCTGTCCTCCTCCCTCCAGACTCCTCTGTCCTCCTCCTCCAGACTCCTCTGTCCTCCTCCCTCCAGACTCCTCTGTCCTCCTCCTTCCAGACTCCTCTGTCCTCCTCCCTCCAGACTCCTCTGTCCTCCTCCCTCCAGACTCCTATGTCCTCCTCCCTCCAGACTCCTCTGTCCTCCTGCCTCCAGATTCCTCTGTCCGCCTCCTCCAGACCCCTCTATCCTCCTCCCTCCAGACTCCTCTGTCCTCCTCCTTCCAGACTCCTCTGTCCGCCTCCTCCAGACCCCTCTGTCCTCCTCCCTCCAGACTCCTCTGTCCTCCTCCTTCCAGACTCCTCTGTCCTCCTCCCTTCCGACTCCTATGTCCGCCTCCTCCAGACTCCTCTGTCCTCCTCCCTCCAGACTCCTCTGTCCTCCTCCTTCCAGACCCCTCTGTCCTCCTCCCTCCAGACTCCTTTGTCCTCCTCCCTCCAGACTCCTCTGTCCTCCTCCCTCCAGACTCCTATGTCTTCCTCCCTCCAGACTCCTCTGTCCTCCTGCCTCCAGACTCCTCTGTCCGCCTCCTCCAGACTCCTCTGTCCTCCTCCCTCCAGACTCCTCTGTCCTCCTGCCTCCAGACTCCTCTGTCCTCCTCCTTCCAGACTCCTCTGTCCGCCTCCTCCAGACCCCTCTGTCCTCCTCCCTCCAGACTCCTCTGTCCTCCTCCCCCAGACTCCTCTGCCCCCCCCTCCAGACTCCGCTGCATTCCTCACACCAGACTCCACTGTCCTCCTTCCTCCAGACTCCTCTGTCCTCCTCCCTCCAGACTCCTCTGTCCTCCTCCCTCCAGACTCCTCTGTATCTATATGTACTTCTCTGTCCTCCTGCCTCCTGACTCCTCTGTACTGCTCCCTCCTCTGTCCTCCTTATTCCAGACTCCTCTGTCCGCCTCTTCCAGGCTCCTCTGTCCTCCTCCCTCCAGACTCCTCTGTCCTCCTCCCTCCAGACTCCTCTGTCCCCCTCCTCCAGACTCTGCTGCATTCCTCACACCAGACTCCACTGTCCTCCTTCCTCCAGACTCCTCTGTCCTCCTCCCTCCAGACTCCTCTGTATCTATATGTACTTCTCTGTCCTCCTGCCTCCTCTGTACTGCTCCCTCCTCTGTCCTCCTTACTTCAGACTCCTCTGTCCGCCTCTTCCAGACTCCTCTGTCCTCCTTACTCCAGACTCCTCTGTCCTCCTCCTTCCAGACTCCTCTGTCCTCCTCCCTCCAGACTCCTCTGTCCTCCTCCCTCCAGACTCCTATGTCCGCCTCCTCCAGACTCCTCTGTCCTCCTCCCTCCAGACTCCTCTGTCCTCCTCCTTCCAGACTCCTCTGTCCGCCTCCTCCAGACCCCTCTATCCTCCTCCCTCCAGACTCCTCTGTCTTCCTCCCTCCAGACTCCTCTGTCCTCCTCCCTCCAGACTCCTATGTCCTCCTCCCTCCAGACTCCTCTGTCCTCCTGCCTCCAGACTCCTCTGTCCGCCTCCTCCAGACTCCTCTGTCCTCCTCCCTCCAGACTCCTCTGTCCTCCTGCCTCCAGACTCCTCTGTCCTCCTCCTTCCAGACTCCTCTGTCCGCCTCCTCCAGACCCCTCTGTCCTCCTCCCTCCAGACTCCTCTGTCCTCCTCCCCCAGACTCCTCTGTCCCCCTCCTCCAGACTCCGCTGCATTCCTCACACCAGACTCCACTGTCCTCCTTCCTCCAGACTCCTCTGTCCTCCTCCCTCCAGACTCCTCTGTCCTCCTCCCTCCAGACTCCTCTGTATCTATATGTACTTCTCTGTCCTCCTGCCTCCTCTGTACTGCTCCCTCCTCTGTCCTCCTTATTCCAGACTCCTCTGTCCTCCTTACTCCAGACTCCTCTGTCCGCCTCTTCCAGACTCCTCTGTCCTCCTCCCTCCAGACTCCTCTGTCCTCCTCCTTCCAGACTCCTCTGTCCCCCTCCTCCAGACTCTGCTGCATTCCTCACACCAGACTCCACTGTCCTCCTTCCTCCAGACTCCTCTGTCCTCCTCCCTCCAGACTCCTCTGTATCTATATGTTCTTCTATTTCCTCCTGTCTCCTAACTCCTCTGTACTGCTCCCTCCTCTGTCCTCCTTACTTCAGACTCCTCTGTCCGCCTCTTCCAGACTCCTCTGTCCTCCTTACTCCAGACTCCTCTGTCCTCCTCCCCCAGACTCCTCTGTTCTCCTCCCTCCTCTGTCCTCCTCCCCCCAGACTCCTCTGTCCTCCTCCCTCCAGACTCCTCTGTCCTCCTCCCCCAGACTCCTCTGTCCTCCTCCCTCCAGACTCCTCTGTCCTCCTGCCTCCAGACTCCTCTGTACTCCTCCTCTCTTGTCCTCCTCCCTCCAGACTCCTGTCCTCCTCCCTCCAGACTCCTCTGTCCTCCTGCCTCCAGACTCCTCTGTACTCCTCCCTCCAGACTCCTCTGTACTCCTCCCTCCTCTGTCCTCCTCCCTCCAGACTCCTCTGTCCTCTTCCCTCCAGACTCCTCTGTCCTCCTCCACCCTCCAGACTCCTCTGTCCTCCTGCCTCCAGACTCCTCTGTACTCCTCCCTCCTCTGTCCTCCTCCCTCCAGACTCCTCTGTCCTCCTGCCTCCAGACTCCTCTGTACTCCTCCCTCCTCTGTCCTCCTCCTTCCTCCAGACTCCTCTGTCCTCCTCCTGCAGACACTTCTGTCCTTTATCTACCTTGTCCCCAGACCACTCTTTGCCTTGGGCCTATTAACGTCATACTCAGCTCCAGTCTATATTATATGCTATTGAGGTGAGCACATCATTGAAAAGTCCATCATTGATTAGGGCCCCTCGTATAGCTGGTACCGGTCACACACTTGGGTAGTAGACATTTTATAGATGAAGGAAGAATTCAGCCTATAAAATGTCTCCCCATGGGCGAATAACCCCAAATTCCAACATGCCCAATGCTATAAAAAATAACTTGGAAAAAAAAGTCTTATCTTCTTATGCCATGCGTAAAAGCAGCCGAGGCGTTACCCCCTGCAGCATTAGATGTGTCTCCTTGGGGAGGACAACACATCATGGCGATTATTAATGGGTTAAATCATATGACATGTCATCGACACGTGTTCAGTGCTGGCTTCCATGCATCATCTATGTATTCAGCCTTAGAACATAGCAATATCTGCCCGAGGCCGGGATTACAGCGAGACACTACTGGCCTGTGCCTAAGTGGCAAAGCCTGAGAGGCGGCTTATTTATCCTATATATTACACGGTATCTGCCACTATGAAGTTATAACGGAAATTAACAACAAGGTCTGTAGTGTTGTAATCCTATAGCCTGCATCCGATAATCCAAAGAGTCCGATCATGTGACATTATATTATGGGAAATTTTGAGAACCCAACAAGAGATCTGAATAACAATTGACATTGGACTAATGGCTGCATCCAATGAGAAATACTTGATAATCCAATGATTCCGAATTAAAGGAACTTTACTGTATAATAAGATTACAAAAAGCTGTGATCACCTGATGTGGTGGGAGTGTGGCGAAACGTGCCCTGGGTGTGGTGGGAGGTTTGGTATCTGCACTAGGTGTTTGATGCACTTTGGTTACATTGTTATGCGACTTGGTGGGAATGTCCTGGGCACAGATACGGATGAAGTTGGGAAATACTCCCACCTCTCAGGCTCCCTAAATTCAGGACTGTCCCGCTGGACCCAGGACGGGTGGGAGGTATGGCGGTTCATCTACTTTGGGCTTTTGTACTTATTTTTGCTCCTTTTTATTGCGTGTGAACAATTAATAACTGAGGAATAATTTGCAGGTCTATACTGGTCCTCAGGGCCGAGTTTTGACATTTTGGCTCGGCTCATCTAATTGGCGCATTAATCTTCTGCGTCGGTATTGCTTTGTTCTCGCTGAGCACGTACGAGCCAAACACAAGACGTTAGAGAATGTGATTTGTAACCTTGTGGTTCCATGTTGAATGGTAGTTACATGGCTATAAAACAAAATGAAAGCGGTTATGAGGATGAAATAAACCGGAATTAGACGTCTGACTGATCCTGCAATTCCCAATACCGAGGAAGGAAATCTACGGTCTCATTAACACAGCGCATAAGATTAGGGCCCATAATTAGGAAAAACTCGTCAGCAGGGGCCCGATACAGGCAGAAATGGGTTCCTGAGTAAAAACAGTATATGGGCCCTCTGCAGTCCAATAGTGTGCCTCCGACAGAAGCTACATCCTGCTTAAAGGTGGTAAGAGGCCCCCAACGGCACGTCCGTCCATGAAGGGCCACAAGTAAAATGTCCGCACTCCTAAACTGTGTAGAGATCAGTTCTGGAGAATGGCGTACAGGGCACCGGACTCCAAGAGGGAGAAAAATAAACCCTGAACCGCTCCCTCTATACATTGATACAGGAAAGATGTATATCTTTGTACCATGTTAGCCAGTAGATAGAAAAATATTTAGACTTGAGAGTCCTCAGTGGTTGATACCTTTTAATGGCTAACTGAAAAGATGGTAACAAATTGTTTAGCCTGATGAAGAGACCTGAGTAGTCTCGAAAGCTTGCAATTTGTTCCCATCTTTTCAGTTAGCCATTAAAAGGTATCAACCACTGAGGACTCTCAAGTCTAAATATTTATCTATACATTGATGAGATTCATCACTTGCAGCATTTCTATTAAAGTGCGTGCTGGACGATCTGGAGGCTGCAATCTGTGTGGAACCACCCGCCAAACTGTGCAGAGCCTCAGCCAAACTATGCAGAGCCTCAGCCAAACTATGCAGAGCCTCAGCCAAACTATGCAGAGCCTCAGCCAAACTGTGCAGACCCTCAGCCAAACTGTGCAGAGCCTCAGCCAAACTATGCAGAGCCTCAGGCAAACTGTGCAGAGCCTCAGCCAAACTGTGCAGAGCCTCAGCCAAACTGTGCAGAGCCTCAGCCAAACTGTGCAGAGCCTCAGCCAAACTATGCAGAGCCTCAGCCAAACTGTGCAGAGCCTCAGCCAAACTGTGCAGAGCCTCAGCCAAACTATGCAGAGCCTCAGCCAAACTATGCAGAGCCTCAGCCAAACTGTGCAGAGCCTCAGCCAAACTGTGCAGAGCCTCAGCCAAACTATGCAGAGCCTCAGGCAAACTGTGCAGAGCCTCAGCCAAACTGTGCAGAGCCTCAGCCAAACTATGCAGAGCCTCAGCCAAACTGTGCAGAGCCTCAGCCAAACTATGCAGAGCCTCAGCCAAACTGTGCAGAGCCTCAGCCAAACTGTGCAGAGCCTCAGCCAAACTGTGCAGAGCCTCAGCCAAACTGTGCAGAGCCTCAGCCAAACTATGCAGAGCTTCAGCCAAACTGTGCAGAGCCTCAGCCAAACTGTGCAGAGATTCAGCCAAACTTGCGAGCCTCAGCCAAACAATGCAGAGCCTCAGCCAAACTATGCAGAGCCTCAGCCAAACTATGCAAGCCTCAGCAAAACTGCACAGAGCCAGCAAAACACAGAGTCTCAGCAAAACTGAGCAGCCTCAGCAAAATTGCACAGTCTCAGCAAAACTGCGCAGAGTCTATGCAAAACTGCGCAGTTTCAGCAAAACTGCGTAGTCTCAGCAAAACTGCGCAGAGTCTCAGCAAAACTGCACAAAGTTTCAGCAAAACTGCATAGTCTCAGCAAAACTGCACAGAGTCTCAGCAAAACTGCGCAGTCTCAGCAAAATTGCACAGTCTCAGCAAAACTGCACAGAGTTTCAGCAAAACTGCAGAGTCTCAGCAAAACTGCGCAGTCTAAGCAAAACTGCAGTCTCAGCAAAACTGCGCAGAGTCTCAGCAAAACTGCGCAGAGTTTCAGCAAAACTGCGTAGTCTCAGCAAAACTGTGCAGTCTCAGCAAAACTGCAGAGTCTCAGCAAAACTGTGCAGAGTCTCAGCAAAACTGCATAGTCTCAGCAAAACTGCGCAGAGTCTCAGCAAAACTGCAGAGTCTCAGCAAAACTGTGCAGAGGCCTCTTCTGGAGGTTGCTGTTCTAAGACTCAACTGATCATGTCTCCTTGCTCTAGAAACCCAATTATAATTTTTTCCAGGAGTCAAGTTCCACAGCAGAAAACACCCAAATCCTTACTTAGCCGCTTCTCTCAGGTCAGTTACGTTCCTCACGTTGCCACTTCCATCTTTAAACAGTGTCTTGTTAGCGACAGTCAGGACACCGTTCCTGGTGGAGAAGTCGGGGAAACATCTCTGCAGGACTGAGGACAACAGAACATACATCTGTATCCTTGTATCTAGAATATTTATCTATAGCAGCGCAAAGCACTGCAACACTGAAATGGCAAGAAGATAGATAATAGATAGATCATAGATAGATAGATAATGACAGATAGATAATGGGTAGATAATAGATAGATAGATAACGACAGATAATGAGATAGATAGATAGGATAGATAGATAGATAGATAGATAGATAGATAGATAATAGGTAGATAGAGAGATAATAGATAGATAATAGATAGATCATAGATAGATATGATAGATAACAGGTAGATAGATATATAATAGGTAGACAGATAGATAATAGGTAGATAATAGACAGATATAGATAGATATATAGATAGATAATAGATAGATAGATAGATAGATAGATAATAGGTAGATAATGATAAATAGATAGATAGATAATAGGTAGATAATAGATAGATAGATAGATAATAGGTAGATAGATAGATAGATAGATAGATAGATAATAGGTAGATAGAGAGATAATAGATAGATAATAGATAGATCATAGATAGATAGATAGATAGATAATAGGTAGACAGATAGATAATAGGTAGATAATAGACAGATAGATAGATAGATAGATAGATAGATAGATAGATAGATAGATAGATAATAGGTAGATAATGATAATAGATAGATAGATAGATAATGATAAATAGATAGATAATAGATAGATAGATAATAGATAGATAGATAATGATAAATAGATAGATAGATAGATAGATAGATACCGTATATACTCGTTTATAAGCCGAGTTTTTCAGCCCCTTTCTTTTGGCTGAAAAAGACCCCCCTCGGCTTATAAACGAGCCACAGTCCCAGTGTGGATGTTGCTCGGGAAGGGAACATGTCCGCGCTTCCCTGCAGCTGCTGACAGGGCTGGGGGTCGGGACTGGGACAAGTGCCGATGTCCTGAGCAGGCGGGGACACCGTTGCACTATGGGGGCAAGGTGCCGGTGTCGCCGCTTGCTCAGGTCCCTGGCACTTGCGATTTTCACCTGTCCCCGTTCCACCGCCGCGCTGTGTCTTCCAGGTCCTCTGGCTGTGACGTTCAGGTCAGGGGGCACGATGACGTGGTTAGTGCGCTCCCTCTGCCTGAACAGTCACTGCAGAGAGCCGGAAGACACAGCGCGGCGGTGGAACAGGGACAGGTGAATATCGCAAGTGCCGGGGGCCTGAGCCAGCGGCGATACTGGCACCTGGCCCCCATAGTGTGCCGATGTCCCCGCCTGCTCAGGACACTGGCACCTGGCCCCCATAGTGTGCTGATGTCCCCGCCTACTCAGGACACTGGCACCTGGCCCCCATAGTGTGCCGATGTCCCCGCCTGCTCAGGACACTGGCACCTGGCCCCCATAGTGTGCCGATGTCCCCGCCTACTCAGGACACTGGCACCTGGCCCCCATAGTGTGCTGATGTCCCCGCCTGCTCAGGACACTGGCACCTGGCCCCATAGTGTGCCGATGTCCCCGTCTGCTCAGGACACTGGCACCTGGCCCCCATAGTGTGCCGATGTCCCCGCCTACTCAGGACACTGGCACCTGGCCCCCATAGTGTGCTGATGTCCCCGCCTGCTCAGGACACTGGCACCTGGCCCCCATAGTGTGCCGATGTCCCCGCCTACTCAGGACACTGGCACCTGGCCCCCATAGTGTGCCGATGTCCCCGCCTACTCAGGACACTGGCACCTGGCCCCCATAGTGTGCCGATGTCCCCGCCTGCTCAGGACACTGGCACCTGGCCCCCATAGTGTGCCGATGTCCCCGCCTGCTCAGGACACTGGCACCTGGCCCCCATAGTGTGCCGATGTCCCCGCCTGCTCAGGACACTGGCACCTGGCCCCCATAGTGTGCCGATGTCCCCGCCTACTCAGGACACTGGCACCTGGCCCCCATAGTGTGCTGATGTCCCCGCCTGCTCAGGACACTGGCACCTGGCCCCCATAGTGTGCTGATGTCCCCGCCTGCTCAGGACACTGGCACCTGGCCCCCATAGTGTGCCGATGTCCCCGCCTGCTCAGGACACTGGCACCTGGCCCCCATAGTGTGCCGATGTCCCGCCTGCTCAGGACACTGGCACCTGGCCCCCATAGTGTGCCGATGTCCCCGCCTGCTCAGGACACTGGCACCTGGCCCCCATAGTGTGCCGATGTCCCCGCTTACTCAGGACACTGGCACCTGGCCCCCATAGTGTGCTGATGTCCCCGCCTGCTCAGGACACTGGCACCTGGCCCCCATAGTGTGCGATGTCCCCGCCTGCTCAGGACACTGGCACCTGGCCCCCATAGTGTGCCGATGTCCCCGCCTGCTCAGGACACTGGCACCTGGCCCCCATAGTGTGCCGATGTCCCCGCCTGCTCAGGACACTGGCACCTGGCCCCCATAGTGTGCCGATGTCCCCGCCTGCTCAGGACACTGGCACCTGGCCCCCATAGTGTGCTGATGTCCCCGCCTGCTCAGGACACTGGCACCTGGCCCCCATAGTGTGCTGATGTCCCCGCCTGCTCAGGACACTGGCACCTGGCCCCCATAGTGTGCTGATGTCCCCGCCTGCTCAGGACACTGGCACCTGGCCCCCATAGTGTGCTGATGTCCCCGCCTGCTCAGGACACTGGCACCTGGCCCCCATAGTGTGCCGATGTCCCCGCCTGCTCAGGACACTGGCACCTGGCCCCCATAGTGTGCCGATGTCCCCGCCTGCTCAGGACACTGGCACCTGGCCCCCATAGTGTGCCGATGTCCCCGCCTGCTCAGGACACTGGCACCTGGCCCCCATAGTGTGCCGATGTCCCCGCCTGCTCAGGACACTGGCACCTGGCCCCCATAGTGTGCCGATGTCCCCGCCTGCTCAGGACACTGGCACCTGGCCCCCATAGTGTGCCGATGTCCCCGCCTGCTCAGGACACTGGCACCTGGCCCCCATAGTGTGCTGATGTCCCCGCCTGCTCAGGACACTGGCACCTGGCCCCCATAGTGTGCTGATGTCCCCGCCTGCTCAGGACACTGGCACCTGGCCCCCATAGTGTGCTGATGTCCCCGCCTGCTCAGGACACTGGCACCTGGCCCCCATAGTGTGCCGATGTCCCCGCCTGCTCAGGACACTGGCACCTGGCCCCCATAGTGTGCCGATGTCCCCGCCTGCTCAGGACACTGGCACCTGCCCCCATAGTGTGCTGATGTCCCGCCTGCTCAGGACACTGGCACCTGGCCCCCATAGTGTGCTGATGTCCCCGCCTGCTCAGGACACTGGCACCTGGCCCCCATAGTGTGCTGATGTCCCCGCCTGCTCAGGACACTGGCACTGGCCCCCATAGTGTGCTGATGTCCCCGCCTGCTCAGGACACTGGCACCTGGCCCCCATAGTGTGCTGATGTCCCCGCCTGCTCAGGACACTGGCACCTGGCCCCCATAGTGTGCTGATGTCCCCGCCTGCTCAGGACACTGGCACCTGGCCCCCATAGTGTGCTGATGTCCCCGCCTGCTCAGGACACTGGCACCTGGCCCCCATAGTGTGCCGATGTCCCCGCCTGCTCAGGACACTGGCACCTGGCCCCCATAGTGTGCCGATGTCCCCGCCTGCTCAGGACACTGGCACCTGGCCCCCATAGTGTGCCGATGTCCCCGCCTGCTCAGGACACTGGCACCTGGCCCCCATAGTGTGCCGATGTCCCCGCCTGCTCAGGACACTGGCACCTGGCCCCCAGCGACGAGAGGAGTATGTCTTTTTTGCAGCAGCATTATACGGTATATGTGCATCTTATGGGGCCCATCATGAACTTTATGGAGCATTATATAGGGCATATTTTTATATGGAGCATCTTATGGGGCCAATAATTAACTTTATGGAGCATTATATAGGGCATATTTTGTATGGAGCACCTGCTGCATTTCCCACCCTAGGCTTATACTCGAGTCAATAAGTTTTCCCAGTTTTTTAAGGTAAAATTAGGTGCCTCGGCTTATACTCGGGTCGGCTTATACTCAAGTATATACGGTAGATGATAGATAGATAGATAATAGATAGATAGATAATGGAGAGATAGTATGAACTTTATGGAGCATTATATGGGGCATATTTTGTATGGAGCACCTGCTGCATTTCCCACCCTAGGCTTATACTTGAGTCAATAAGTTTTCCCAGTTTTTTAAGGTAAAATTAGGGGCCTCGGCTTATACTCGGGTCAGCTTATACTCGAGTATACACGGTAGATGATAGATAGAGAATAGATAGATAGATAATGGAGAGATAGTATGAACTTACACGGCCTGCCTGGAATGATCATAGCTGGACAGTCTTCATCCCGTAGAACTTCTGTAATAGACTGAGATAATCACAGATCAGGTAAAACATCTTCATGAGTGGAACTTACAAATGGCCGGAAACGTCTCTTGGATGTAAGATCTTGTGAATGTGTCATCCGCTTTCACCACCTGCACTAAAACTAAGAGGACGATCAGTTTCTGCTCCAAAATCTCCTTGGAAAGCTCTGTGTGCACACGGCCACAGGACGCTCACGCTGCTTTTCTTGTCCGGAGGTTTTAGAATAGAAAGGCTCTGTGCACACTGACTTTTGGAGCACAAGCTGAGCGGAAACTCCTCAAATCTCAAAAAAAACTTTGCATTTCTACTTAATTTATGGTCTGAAAACGTAGTAAAATGACTGTGTGCAAAAACATTTTTATTACAAACTCCTGAAAAAAAAGTAGTATAAACATCCTCAGGATATGTGCACAAGGAGTAATTTTAGGAGCTTGTAAAAACTTGGGAAATTATCTAAATCCTTCTCAAAAAGTAAAAACAGCTAAAAGAATGTGGAGGTTCTGGTCAGTTTCTGTGCCATGTGCACATAGCCCAATACCGAACAATCTAGTAGTTTCCCCCCAGGGGCAGAGCTTGTTTCAGGGTGGATGGGAGCAGGTCACACCCTGCGGATCACTGTCCTAACGCTGATGTCCGCCATCGTCACTAATACTCACTCACCTTTTGGGGGTTGTTAAACCCCGGTTTACAGAACTGTCTGTAATACTCCCAGTAGCTGCTGTTGTGCCAGTTGGCCTTCATATCCAGGTATGTGGCAAATCTGTCCGGGCATTTGGAAACACAAAGCTGAAAACAAAAGGCAGCCATCAGAATAAGAGCGTGACCACCACAACACAAATGATCAGTTAACTTGCATGTTTCCAGTAGGAATAAAAGAGGAACAGTAGATGTTGTAACCTGGCAGTCATTGTCATGCTGTAGGTGACAGAGCTCACCTGGGTCGTGGGGCACTGCAGGTTTATAAGCACCACCGGACTTGCACATTTTAGGATATTAAAATACATTAAGACGGTCTTGTTCCTAGAACGGATAAAATAAACGAAGAGTTAAAGGGCCAGTGACCACCAGCGGTCACATTCATGGACTCTTACCCCCTTATTGTCACCCACCTCCCTAAATATTATATTCCTCCATATGACCCCTCTTACAAGTATGAGGGAGGTATACTGAGGCCAGGGTGCAGACTATGGATGATGCAGCTCTTTCTCTCCCTCTCTCAGCAGCACAGTCACAGCATGATTTCTAGGTATCACCCAGCAAGTGAAATTACATCTGATTCATTAACTTATGGAGATCTCCCCTGATAAGGGCACAGCCAGAAAATGCAGCCGTGAGACATCATCGCTGCAGTCCATCGACGGCAGAGGCAGCGCTGGAGCAGTGACTGGGAAGAGTATAGCGACATACAGACAATTGACAATCTAATGGGATTCAATACTCAGCAGAAATTCATTTATCCAACATCACAAAAAAGAAGGAACAAGATGGATCTTCTCCAGGGAGATAAGCCGCCTCTAGTGCGAGCATGTGTACGGGGAGTCAGGAGCGGCAGCTGGCAGATACTGAATACGGGCAGCCATCTTTGGTCACATCTGTAACTGTAGACTCTCCTTTAGTGCTGGGAGTCGCGGTAAACGATCACTCACTCATTGGCGGTCCCCTTCTGTCCACAGAACTGCCCGTAGCTGTCAGTCGCATACACAATCTTCCTGGGGTCTCCATGAATCCAGGCTGAGAGGCAAAACAAAAGAAGCATCGGTCAGTCACAGGAAGTGCGGCCTTACATACAGACATGGTCAAAAGTATTGACACCCTTGAAATTGTTTCAGAAAATGAAAGTATTTTTCCTAGATAATTATTGCAATTCCCCATGTTTTGTTATACACACGTTTATTTCCTTTGTGTTTATTGGAGCAAAATAAAAACAGAGAAAAGTGGCAAATTGGACATAATTTCACACCAAACCCCAAAATGAGAAGGACAAAATTGTTGACACCTTTCCAAAATTGTGAGTAAACAAAACAAAAAAACCCCACAAACCCTTATATGACTAAGAGGACGGAAAAGTAAAGAAAAAATATGGCTCCTGGAATAGGAGGAAAAAATGAAAAAGCAAAAATACAAAATTTCCACAGAAGGAAGGGGCAATAAAGGAGTTGTGACTTTTTAAACAAAGGGGTTGTCCAGGCATCTAATACTGATGACGTATCCTCATCAATAATAGAGCAGCGGGGTCCGATCCTCAACACCCCCATGGATTGGCCTTACGGTAGGGGTACACACACATTTCTTTCAAAACTGCAGCAAAATCCAAAACCTGCAGGTTTTACCCCTATGCCACAGAATTTGGCTTGCTCTGGATTGTAAAATTGACACCAAGGGTTAATTTCTGCACCGGAAAAAAATTAAGCAAAATTGTGCAGATTTTCTAATGCAAATTCACAGCATTTCCGTTACGTGAGCATTTACCCTTATGTAATGGATAGTCTAATTTAAAATGCACTGTCACTTTAAGAAATGCTGGGAGTTGGAATATGATGAGAGTGAGAGTATCATAACAATGTAAAAACGATGGGAGTAGAAGAAGTATTAGAATCAAAGAGATGACTGGATGCTGGGGCTCAGTGAAGCCGCAATGTGACTACATGGAGGGGGGAGAATGATGAGAGTATCATAACAATGTAAAAATGATGGGAGTAGAAGAAGTATTATAATGAAAGAGATGACTGGATGCTGGGAGTATTCTAACAATGAGGACACGATGAGAGTCGGAGTCATAAAGGAACGTGGAGATGATGGGAGTATTGGGGCTCAGTGAAGCCGCAATGTGACTACATGGAGGGGGGAGAATGATGAGAGTGATAGTAAGTGATGGGGAACGATGAGAATGAGGAGAATAATGTATAATGAGAATGACTGAGAATGAAAAGAATAATGAGAATGATGGGGAATGATGAGAATGATGGGGAATGATGGGAATGATGGGGAATGATGGGAATGATGGGGAATGATGGGGAATAATGGGAATGATGAGAATGATGGGAATGATGAGAATGATGGGGAATGATGGGGAATAATGGGGAATGATGAGAATGATGGGAATGATGAGAATGATGGGGAATGATGGGAATGATGGGGAATAATGGGAATGATGGGGAATGATGAGAATGATGGGAAATGATGAGAATGATGGGGAATAATGAGAATGATGGGGAATGATGGGGAATAATGGGAATGATGGGGAATAATGGGAATGATGGGGAATGATGAGAATGATGGGGAATGATGGGGAATGATGGGAATGATGGGGAATATTGAGAATGATGGGGAATGATGGGGAATAATGGAAATGATGGGGAATGATGGGAATGATGAGAATGATGGGGAATGATGAGAATGATGGGGAATGATGGGGAATAATGGGAATGATGGGGAATAATGGGAATGATGGGGAATAATGAGAATGATGGGGAATAATGGGAATGATGGGGAATAATGGGAATGATGAGAATGATGGGGAATGATGGGAATGATGGGGAATAATGGGAATGATGGGGAATGATGAGAATGATGGGGAATAATGGGAATGATGGGGAATAATGGGAATGATGGGGAATAATGGGAATGATGGGGAATAATGGGAATGATGAGAATGATGGGGAATGATGGGAATGATGGGGAATAATGGGAATGATGGGGAATGATGGGGAATGATGAGAATGATGGGGAATAATGGGAATGATGGGGAATAATGGGAATGATGGGGAATGATGGGAATGATGGGGATGATGGGAATGATGGGAATGATGGGGAATAATGGGAATGATGAGAATGATGGGAATGATGAGAATGATGGGGAATGATGGGGAATAATGGGAATGATGGGGAATGATGAGAATGATGGGGAATGATGAGAATGATGGGAATGATGGGAATGATGGGGAATAATGGGAATGATGGGGAAGTGAATGATGGGAAATGATGAGAATGATGGGGAATAATGAGAATGATGGGGAATGATGGGGAATAATGGGAATGATGGGGAATGATGGGGAATAATGGGAATGATGGGAATGATGAGAATGATGGGGAATGATGAGAATGATGGGGAATGATGGAATGATGGGGAATATTGAGAATGATGGGGAATGATGGGGAATAATGGAAATGATGGGGAATGATGGGAATGATGAGAATGATGGGGAATGATGAGAATGATGGGGAATGATGGGAATAATGGGAAATGGGGAATAATGGGAATGATGGGGAATAATGGAATGATGGGGAATAATGGGAATGATGGGAATAATGGAATGATGAGAATGATGGGGAATGATGGGAATGATGGGAATAATGGAATGATGGGAATGATGAGAATGATGGGGAATATGGGAATGATGGGAATAATGGAATGATGGGAATAATGGGAATGATGGGGAATAATGGGAATGATGAGAATGATGGGGAATGATGGGAATGATGGGGAATAATGGGAATGATGGGATGATGGGATGATGAGAATGATGGGATAATGGAATGATGGGGAATAATGGAATGATGGGGAATGATGGAATGATGGGGATAATGGATGATGGGGATGATGAGAATGATGGGAATATGGATGATGGGGATAATGGATGTGGGGAATGATGGGATGTGGGATAATGGGATAATGGGGAATGATGGATGAGGGGAATAATGGGAATGATGGGGAATGATGGAATGATGAGAATGATGGGGAATATGGGGATGATGGGGAATGATGGGAATGATGAGAATGATGGGATAATTGGAATGATGGGAATGATGGAATGATGGGGATATGGAATGATGGGGAAATGGAATGATGAGAATGTGGGAATAATGGAATGATGGGAATAATGGGATGATGGGGAATGAGAGAATGATGGGTGATGATGATGGGGAATGATAGAATGATTGGGAATGATGATGGGGGGCAGTATTATACTTTTATCTCTATGACCCTGCTCTGGGTATTATGTACGAGGGTCCGTCCCCTCAGGGGTGCACAGCAGATCGATTTGTGCTGCAGGTTGATTTATGCTGTGGACCCTTGCACAGAATTCTATACTTGCAACGTCAAAAGGTGACATGAGCGTCTTGACTGCAACGTAATTCGCACACAGGTCTCAGGTCTCAGGTCCCAGTTCTCAGGTCCAGTCCATTCTCAGGTCCAGGTCTCAGTCTCAGGTCTCAGTCCAGTTCTCAGGTCCCAGGTCTCAGGTCCAGGTCTCAGGTCCAGGTTCAGGTCTCAGGTCCCAGGTCTCAGGTCTCAGGTCTCAGGTCCCAGGTCTCAGCTCAGGTCTCAGGTCCCAGGTCCCAGTTCTCAGGTCCAGGTCTCAGGTCCCAGGTCTAGTCCAGGTCTCAGGTCTCAGGTCCAGGTCTCAGGTCTCAGGTCTCAGGTCCCAGGTCTCAGGTCTCAGGTCTCAGTCCAGTCTCAGGTCTCAGGTCCCAGGTCCAGTTCTCAGGTCCCAGGTCTCAGGTCCCAGGTCCCAGGTCTCAGGTCTCAGGTCTCAGGTCTCAGGTCTCAGGTCCAGGTCTCAGGTCTCAGGTCCCAGGTCTCAGTCTCAGGTCTCAGGTCTCAGGTCTCAGGTCCCAGGTCCCAGTTCTCAGGTCTCAGGTCCCAGGACTCGACCCTCATAGTATAATGAGGGGCTACAGAGAGTGTTTGTAGCTGCGGGGGTTAATCTCGATGGCTGCCCGGAGTAACTACAGAAGGCTCATAATCATTATCTTTCTTATCCTAACAGGGGAATCTTGGCCGTGTGTCCAGACTGCAGACTTATCGCTGCCAAATAACAGCCCGTCTGCAAATTAATAAAGCATATAACGGAGAACACAGCCGATGGCGACCGGCCGGATGATGACCAGTCCGGGAAACACCACCTGCTCCATAACAGATTATTAGCCATTACATAGGACTGCAATATTCTATAATGAGCCACTTATGGCAAAGCTGCAAGGACACTGCAGCTACATGTCTGGACATGTTCCAACGGCAGGGGCGCCGATGCTGGCAGGACAGCGTAATCAGTGCAGTATATGGCGGTACATATACTCATCACTTACCAACAATGCCCAGTGCAATGTAGCCCAGAATGACCACCACGAAAATAATGCAGCAAAGGACGTCCGTGCAGTGCCTAAGAAAGGACACAAATAATACTAGCATTATAGTGACGCATTTATCAGAAACAGCACCTTTACCTTCTGTAAATTATTTACATGAGATTTCTCACAAAGTATAAAAAATGGTTTTCAGACGTTGCTTCTCACCAATTTCTATAGACGTCAGAGGGTTTAAATGAGATTTCTTAAAACTAATGCTAGAAGGGGGGCTCCACTGCATTCAAGTCTATGGGGGACGTCAATGGTAAAAATGGTACTGCAAGTCAAAGAAGTCTAATCTGCAGAGAACTATGAGGCTCATCATCATGTCAGGATGAAGTGCATGACAGTGGTTATAAATTAAATCAATAAAAAATCATCATGCCAGAAAAACTGCACCAAAATCCTCCTGATTTTCTGCTGCAGATTTCCCCACAGCCTTCTGTAAATCTGCTGCAGAAATTTACTGCAACAAATCTGATACATGGCGAGTGGACGGAATTAGAAGAGCGCGCTGCCCAGATGAAAATAACGTGCAGAATTTACTGAGAGTTGATGGAGTAAACTGCTTTCTTATATGTCCCCCACTTTCTTATAGGGCCAGTCGCTACCTTACGGGTCAATGCTTCCTTATAGGGCCCCGGCTTCCTTACAGGGCCTTCGTTCTGCCAGGACCCCTGCTTCGTGACCAGACCCTATTTCCTTACAGGCCCCCTGCTTTCTTACAGGGTCACCGCTTTGTTTCTGGGCCCCGCTTCCTTATAGGGGTCCCCTCTTCCATACAGGACCCCCCTCTTCCTTACAGAAAACCATACTTTTTTACAGGGCTTCCCCACTTCTTTACAAGACCCCCTGCTTCCTTAGAGGAATCTCCACTTCCTTACAGAGAACCCTGAATTCTTTACAGGGTTCCCTGCTTCCTTACAAGGACCCCCTGCTTCCTTACAGGGCTCAACGCTTCCTTACAGGGTCCCACGCTTACTTTCAGGACCCCACACTTCATTACAGGGCCCCACGCTTCCTTACAGGGCCCATGCTAAACTACAGGGTCCCCAGCTTCATTACAGAACCCCCCGCTTCTTTACAGGATCCCTCACTTCCTTACCGGGCCCAGGCTTAATTACAGAGTCCCCTGCTACCTTACAGGACCCTGGTTTCCTTACAGGACCCCCAGCTTCTTTACAGAAGCCCCCGCTTACACATATAGTATTGCCAGCATCACATCAGCCTGACATAAACCCGTGACGGACTGCCGTAGTGATATGTGCCATAAAATGAAAATGTCCGCATCGCAATGTGAAGCACGCTGGATGTGAGAAGTAACGAACGCTGGAGGTTTCTGCCTCCTGATAGCCGGAGCTTTTCCACAGCGGAGGCTTTAATAAGATGTCCGTCTCCCTCGCCTTATTCCGCTCCCTGACATCTCGTCTCTGCGCACTTAATTCCGAGCTTCCCCTTAATTACCCTCAGGCTCTGAATTCAGAGTCGCGGGAAACGCAGCGCGGCCGCAGAGCGGACTATTGAGATGGCGCTCAGCAGCCGCGGTGTGAGACGCGGGACTGACAGGCGGAGATCTGACTGCGTCTAGAACCTGCCGGAACATGGAGAGAGGTGATTAGATGTTATCACCAGGTGGAGGCGCAGCGCCGCTCCGAAATTATTCCTGACATTTCACTTCCCCTTGAAACGCCTTTGCCAGATAAGCAGATCTAAGTCAACTCGCTGGAATGAGACGCAGTCACCGCGTTACGGACTTAAAGTGAACCCGGCCCCGAAATAGTCTCATGTTACCTAATCAAAATTCCTTTAATCTGGAATCTGATAATTCGGAGTCTGATAATTCTGCTTTTTATCTAAGGGATTATCTAACGCAGGTGCACGGTGCAAACGGACACTGCAAAGGTAAGACGTAAATGGCGGCTGCGTCGCGGCAAGTCCGAAAATTCACAAAATGTGATGATGCCGGATTAAAGGAATGTTCCTGAGAAAATAGGTGTAATCCCTGGTGCTGGAATGTTTCCTTACGGGAATGTTGTAGTCCTTTACTAACAGAGGTTTCCCATCTTATAAAGTGATGGAGTATCACTAGGACACGGTATTATTTTATGGTGAGTGAGGGTCCGACCTCTGCAACCCCCCATTTATCCAGAGAACAATGCAGAATCGCCTACGTCCTTTTTTAGTTGTTTTTTTTGTTTGTTTGTTCTTCATAGACTTTTTTTCCTTTTCTTTTTGGAATTATGTGCAGAAGTTTTTTTTAAACATTTTCCTTTATTCCCACAAAAGTGTCAAGTGAGTCTACCTCCAAGAAGTCGCTCTTTTTTTTTTACTGTTGCAAGTTTTTCAAACCTAATTGTTAAAAAATCTGCCCTATAAACAGTGAAGTGGATTTTCCATTGAATGGAATAGGAAGGTTTTTACAAACGGTTCTCGAAAAGATTTTTGAGAAAAATTGTGGAGCAGACCCGAACCCAAAAATTTCTCAGAAGGACCCGGATGACGTCTTCTCATCTGTGTAGAGAACGGATAGGATGGTGACATCACCGTAAACTGTAACATTTAGGAGAATTTGGGAAAAATGTCACTTTACTCCATGGCAATTTGGCACAAATTTGCAGAATTTTACGCACATTACAAATGCTGGTTTTGCTGAGAATTTGCAGCGAATTCCACAGGTGGATTTGGGGTGAATTTTTGCCACCCCCATAGACATCGGAGCATCAGAGCACTTAGTTGGACGGGGCTGTAAAGCCAGGAGATGAGGCCGCTCTGAATTCATGAGATTCTGGAGAATGACACGGATGAGACACATTCACCGCGCTCCCGGGAGAGGAGTGGAGGCGGCTGTCAGGCTGCGCAGAATGTGGGGGCATCTATGGTAATGTGCACACAGATACATTTCTGGAATTCTTCCGGATCTTTCTCAATGGCGGCATCTGTCAGCTTCGCACAATCCTACCACGCTGGCACAGAAAATGAGTCGGACAGCTTGATAGCTGTTTATGAAGAACGCGCGGGGCACCGAGAGTGGTCAGATGGGGACGCGTTAGTCACAAAAGCTGCTGCATCCGCTGCCAAAAAAGAGGCCTTTTCTGTGCCCCGAATCAAGCGACGGAAAGTGTTTCTCTCTTAATTAGCTTCATTTTAATATTCTATAGAAGTAGAAAAACCAAATGCCCAGGAGCGGAGTGACAGCGCGACGCGCGTCGGGTCCCCGAGATGACACTGGCACCGACACTGCCGTCTCCACCGAGACAATTACATTAATTAGATAAAGACATTCTCACGAACGTTCCCAGAAAGCGCAGTGAGCCCCCTCACCTCTGTATTCACCTAGGGGGTCTGCATTTATTTATGGCGCCTGCATTATTCCGGATGGGGTCTGGGGTCTGTATTCATCAAGGGGTTCTCCATGGTCGGCATTTATTTATCATATTTGTTTTGAGATCTTAATTTATTATGGGGGTCTAATCTAGGGTCTGCCTTACTCTAGGGGGTGTGTTTTTGGGTTAGGGGGCTTGGCATGGGGTCTGAATATGTTTAGGGGGTTGTTCTCAGGTCTGTATTAATTTATGGGCTTTGATTTTGGGTCTTATCAGGTGTTTATATTACTCTAGGGAGTCTGGTCTGGGATTTGCATTTAATTAGGGGGCTTGGTCTGGGGTCTGTACATATCTAGGAGCTTTAGTCTTGATTCTGTATTGATTTAGAGGGTCTGGTCTGGGGTCCATATATATTTAGGAGCCTCATCTAGGGTCCGTATCAGGCTATGTAGTCTCAGTTCTCTGTTTGATAGGCTAGTATCTGTCTACTGAGTCTGCATAAGTTTTGGGGGTCTTTATATATTGAGGGGCTTGGGTAAGTAGTCTGTATTTGTCTTGAGGGCTTGGTGTGGGTTCTGTATGCATTTAGAGGGTCTGGTCTGGGGTCTGTATTTATTTATTAAGGGACTTTGGTCCATACTATGCATTTGTTTTGGGGGCCTGGTGTGGGGTCTCTATTAGAAGCCTGTATGGGTTTTGGGGGCCTGGTGTGGGTTCTGCATACGTTTAGAGGGTCTGGTCTGGGGTTATTTATTAAGGGGCTTTTGGTCCATACTTTGTATTTGTTTGGGGGGCCTGTTGTGGGGTCTGTATGCATTTAGAGGGTCTGGTCTGGGGTCTGTATTTATTAAGGGGCTTTGGTCCATACTATGCATTTGTTTTGGGGGCCTGGTGTGGGGTCTCTATTAGAAGCCTGTATGGGTTTTGGGGGCCTCATGTGGGTTCTGTATAAGTTTTGGAAATCTGTATATATTGAGGGGCATTAGTAATTAGTCTGTATTTGTTTTGGGGGCCTGGTGTGGGTTCTGCATACGTTTAGAGGGCCTGGTCTGGGGTTATTTATTAAGGGGCTTTGGTCCATACTTGTATTTGTTTGGGGGCCTGTTGTGGGGTCTCTATTAGTTTAGGATGTGCTGTGAACTGATGAATATGGTTATATGCACTATTTTTTATTCCAATGTCATAGGTTCATGGCTCGTCTTATTAAAATTTGTGGGGCAAAGGGCTAAACGTTCACCATCAAATAAAGAACAATTATAAAGTTATTTTATTTCCTGGAACAAACCGAAAAGATGAAGTCCTGTGCAAAATGTAATAAGGATGCCAGATGCTGAATGTAAAGCTATGGAGTATGGTGCATGGGGACGCACTTACCGGTTTCCAATGGGTCCCTTAAACTTTGGATCAAACTTCCTCGGCTCACCTGCAACACAGAACAGAAATGGTGACATAAAATCCGTGCAATATCCGCAGTTCTAGTAAATACTTCTATGTCCTATAACATAACATTACATAACAGTTCTTGGACACATTTACAGCATTACACCATTAAAAATGAAACTATTATTATGTCCAAATAAAGCCGCCATACACTGTCTAAAGTACAGCAGTGCAATTCCACTATCATATTACCCACTGCTATACACACTGCTATACACACTGCTCACATGATATTGCCACTCAATGTCCCAATAATAAGGTCTAGGCATTGATGGGATGAATGATAAAGTCCCTGTGGTCCAGGCCATTGAAAGTTCAAATATTCCATTCTCAGGTTGCTCGTTTTTGGGGTCCCCATAAAAAATGGTTCCTTAGGCAAAAGCCACTCTGTTATGTTTTGGTAGCTGAGGAGAGCAGGCAAAAACGGCAATACACCAGAGAGGTTGGAATCCACTGGACTGCAGCACCCTGACCAACCACCACAACCAAAGGCAGCCGTGGAGCGTTCCCACGTTGGTCCCAGACGCCTCGTCACAGCCTGAGAAGCTAACTACACCTAAAGATAGAAAGAGGAAAACTATCTGCCCGGAGCAGATCCCCAAAGAACATAGGAAGCCACCAAACATGTAATGGCGGTTAGACAAGATGAAATACTGACACAGACAGAAAATAGTATGAGCAAACGTTGGGGCCCAAACTTCCTAAATAGAAAAGGATAGGAAGGACACTTACTGCAATCCCAAAAAACCCTAAAAAGTACCAACACTACTAATTACAAAAACACCTGAGATCACACGACCTCTACCACCTAAATTAGTTCTCTGGTGTAACAAAACTAAGCCGCAGCCACTGAAAAAACTGGAAAAGGCAAATGAACAAATAACAGAGGCTCAGATAAACTGAGAGGAGCACAAGCCCCAGGAGGGGACCTGGCTGACCTCCACAAGAGTGCAGGAAAAAATGCAAAAAGCAAGCACAGAAATAAAAACAGAAAATGTCTTATCTGAGAGCAGGAGAAGAGGCAAGATTCAGCAGGCTTCCAAGTGAACCAGGAACAACAGCAGTTAGACAAGAACAATTGATCACCGGCAACCCTGATGGGAGGGAACCTCCCTTATATAGGACCAGTCTGTAACTCCTGATTGCCAATCTTCACTAAATGGTTCAGCACTGTCTGCAACCACCAGAGGGAGCTTCTGCTCAGAACTCATCTCCAACACATTCACAACAGTACCCCCCTTGAGGAGGGGTCACTGAACCCTCACTTGGGCAACCAGGTCGGTCAGGATGAGCTCTGTGATACGCACGGATCAGTCTCCTAGCATGGATGTCCGAAGCAAACACCCAAGAATTGTCCTCCTGACCATAACCTTTCCACTTAACCAAATACTGGAGTTTCCGTCTAGAAAAACGAGAATCCAATATTTTCTCAACCACATACTCCAGATTGCCCTCAACCAAAACAGGGTCAGGAGGCGCAGCCATAGGAACCACTGGCTCGACAAACCTCTTCAATAAGGACTTGTGGAACACGTTATGGATCTTAAATGTCCCTGGAAGAAGTAAACGAAAGGAAACAGGATCTCCATGATCTTATAAGGTCCAATGAATCTAGGCTTAAACTTAGGAGATGCAACTCTCATAGGGATATTTCTTGAGGACAACCAGACCAAGTCCCCCACTTCAAACCGAGGACCATCAGTCCTATGCCGGTTGGCAAACCGCTGGGCCCTTTCCTGAGAGAGGGACAACCTCTCCACTACCTGGTCCCAAATCTGCTGCATACGCTCCACAACAGAGTCAACACCCGGACAGACAGAAGCCTCCGTCTGTCCCGAAGAAAATCGAGGGTGAAACCCAAAATTGCAGAAAAATGGAGACATCAAAGTGGCAGAGCTAGCCCTATTATTAAGAGCAAACTCAGCCAAAGGCAAAAAAGAGACCCAGTCATCCTGATCAGCAGACACAAAGCATCTCAGATAGGTCTCCAATGTCTGGTTTGTTCTCTCAGTTTGTCCATTGGTCTGAGGATGAAAAGCCGAGGAGAAAGACAATTGAACACCAAGTTTAGAACAAAGAGTCCTCCAAAATCTGGAAACAAACTGGACTCCTCTGTCAGACACAATGTTCTCAGGAATGCCGTGTAACCGAACCACGTGCTGAAGGAACAAAGGCACCAATTCAGAGGAGGAAGGCAACTTAGGTAATGGCACAAGATGTATCATTTTGGAAAACCTATCACAAATCACCCAAATAACGGTCATTCTCTGAGAAACAGGGAGGTCGGAAATGAAATCCATAGAGATATGGGTCCATGGTCTCTTGGGCACAGGCAATGGCATCAACAAACCACTAGAGCGAGAGCAAGGCTTGGAGCGAGAGCAAGTCCCGCAGGACTGCACAAATTCCCTGACGTCACGAGACAAAGTAGGCCACCAAAAGGACCGATTAACCAAGTCTCTGGTACCAAAAATTCCGGGATGACCGGCCAACGCGGAACAATGAATCTCAGACATCACACTCTTTTTCCACCGGTCTGGGACAAACAATTTCCCAATAGGAGCGCTCTTTTTATCCTCCGACACCCTTCCAGACCAGTCTCAAATTGGGCAGATGGCGGAAAGAACTACACCCTCTTTCAAAATAAAGCAGGAACAGATAACTCAGGAGAGTCGCAAGAAAAATCCCCGATGGGGCATCCGCCTTAAATTTTTGTGGCGGGAAAAAAGGAAACCCAAAAAAATTAAAAGTGTGAAAAAAAGGCCCCCTGGCCTGTTGGAAAAGTCGTTTGGTGATTCCGAAAAAAAAACCAGATTTTATGGTCCGGGGACCCCCATGATGTTTGGCTCCCCCCAGCCAAGTCCCCAATTTTCAAAAGCCCATTCATGGCCAAAACCCCGTTACCCACGTCATAATTCGTTCAGTTGGAAAAATTTTCGAGAGAAAAAGGCACAAAAGGTTATTTTAAGGTCTCTGGATTCTTTGGGACAAAACGGCACCTGCCCAATTTCAGAAGGGATAACCTCCACCCGAATGGCAGAGAAACTCGGCTGCCGAAACAGGACAGAAGTGAATCCTGTTAATTCCCTGAAACGCAGAGGACTGGCCAATTCACCACATAAAACCCTTTTTTGTCAAATCAGTCAATGGTTTTAACTAAAGAGAAAATTTCCAAAAAATTTTTCGATAAAAATTGGAAAACCCCAAGAAACTCTGAAGATTTTAAAGAAGTGGTTGGACCCCAACCAAAAGGCCTGAAACCTTGACCCGGGTCCCCTTTTAATAAAAAGATGGGGGCAAAATGAAACCCAAAAAGGACCTCGTACGCCCCAAAAAAAACACTTTGTCCCCTTTACATCAGAGATTCTCTTCAAAATTGGGGAAAACAGTCCCAACATGTTTCACATGAGATCCGTCATTGGAAAAAAACAAGATACATCCAAATAAACAATCAGAAATTTATCCAACAAAATCCCTGAAAAAGTCATTTATGAAGGACTGGAAAACAGAAGGAGCATTAGTGAGCCCAAGGGACACTAGGGACTAAAATGCCCCTCTGGGGGATTTTAATGCGTCTTCCATTATCCCCGGGCTTTTTGCAAATAAGGTTTACGCCCCCCCAGGTCCAAATTAGTAAACCAAAGTAGCACTTTTCACCCCGGAAAACAGGGCAGAAATCAAGGGGAAAAGGGGAAATTGTATTTCACAGTGATATTGTCAAAAGACGTAATCATACACGGCCTTAAAGAACTATCCT
>JARQOD010000009.1:74466950-74540250 GCA_033576555.1 Oophaga sylvatica
TAGTGGTCACCTACAATCCAAATCTGGAGGTGCTAAGGGGAGCTGCACGGAAACTACAACCTTTACTACAAAAAGATGCCCGGTTACAATCCATATTTCCAGACCCCCCACTACTGTGTTTTAGGCAGCCCCCAAATCTAAGAAGCATCATTGTCAGAAGTTCCCTGTCCTCCGCAACAGCTGCAGGAACCTCTCCTTGCAACCAGAAGAAATGCAAAACCTGCCCATTTATAATGACCACGGACAAGATAAAGATCCCCAACTCCCATCGGGACTACAAGATACCAGGTACTTTCAGCTGCATCACATCTAATGTGGTGTACCTAATTATATGTACTAAATGTCCAACTGGGGGTCTGTATGTGGGGGAGACCGGGCAAAAAACTGAGAACAAGGATGAATTCTCATCGCCACACAATAAGAGAAAAAAGAATGGATCTACCTGTGGCAAAACATTTTTGCTCCCCTGATCATAGCATGTTAGATATGAAAATACTTGTACTGAGAGGCAACTTCACATCTCGGAGACATAGAAGAATTTGCAAATACAAATTGATGGTGACCTTTGACACTCTTAATGCTGGAATGAACCTGTCACACGGATTTATGACGTTCTACATCAATTAAGGAATTTACTCCAAATACCCTGTGAAAACATCACAAAACATTACCAGACCCCAATCAGAGGGCAATAAAACTTTCACACTCCTTATCTATGAACTGTTCCAATATTTATGTTCATCCCTCTGCCATAATGACTATTCTGCTTCACGTCACTTGTCTTACCTATTGCATTTTTTCTGTGCTGTTTTGTTTATAAATATGTGATTCTTCAGTTTTGTTTTAGTCTTTGCCTGATGAAGAGACCTGAGTAGTCTCGAAAGCTGCAATTTGTTACCATCTTTTCAGTTAGCCATTAAAAGGTATCAACCACTGAGGACTCTCAAGTCTAAATATTTTTCTATCTACTGGCTAACACGGTACAAAGATATACATCTTTACTGTAGCACCCTGTACAGACACTCAAGCTTTTTTTTTTTCTCAAATACAAGTAATTTGCATTTAAGCAGAAAAAATGTGTCCCCAAAGAAGGTTTAGAACCCCTCTAAGTTTAGAAGTATTTACCTGGGATTAGCTGTTTCTTTTCTGATGTCTAACTCATAAAAGAAGAAAACAAAATCCGGACACAGCAACTGTATCTTACCAGCCGCCTCTTCCAGACGATCATGGAGGAGACAAAAAATCTGTACTCACCGCTCTTCTCCAGAAGTTGCTCTTTCCTCTAGTCTGAAGTGCGCTCCTTCTTACACTTGTTCAATGGGCAACTTTCCAAGATTCTCCAGGAGGCAGATGAAGTATCTCTGCATATTCTTCTGACAGCCCAGAGGTCGTAGTATCCTCAAATGACTTCAGTAATTTATTTTCTCCTTTCGACACCCTTCTATCATAGCTGTGATGCTCTGCGTGTCCCAACTCCTTTCTATCATAGCTGTGATGCTCTGCGTGTCCTGACTCCTTTCTATCATAGCTGCAATGCTCTGCGTGTCCCAACTCCTTTCTATCATAGCTGCAAAGCTCTGCATGTCCCAACTCCTTTCTATCATAGCTGTGATGCTCTGCTTGTCCTGACAACTTTCTATCACATCTGCGATGCTGTTTCATGACTCCTTTCTATCATAGCTGTGAAGCTCTGCGTGTCCAGATTCCTTTCTATCATAGCTGCGATGCTCTGCGTGTCCTGACTCCTTTCTATCATAGCTGCGATGCTCTGCGTCTCCTGACTCCTATCATAGCTGCGATGCTCTGCGTCTCCTGACTCCTTTCTATCATTGCTGTGATGCTCTGCGTGTCCTGACTCCTTTCTATCATAGCTGCGATGCTCTGCTTGTCCAGACCTTCCTATCATAGCTGCGATGCTGTTTCCCCGACTCCTTTCTATCATAGCTGTGATGCTCTGCGTGTCCCGATTCCTTTCTATCATAGCTGCGATGCTCTGCGTGTCCTGACTCCTTTCTATCACAGCTGCGATGCTCTGCGTGTCCTGACTCCTTTCTATCATAGCTGTGATGCTCTGCGTGTCCTGACTCCTTTCTATCATAGCTGTGATGCTCTGCGTGTCCTGACTCCTTTCTATCATAGCTGCGATGCTCTGCGTGTCCTGACTCCTTTCTATCATAGCTGCGATGCTCTGCGTGTCCTGCCACCTTTCTATCATAGCTGCGATGCTCTGCGTGTCCTGCCTTCTATTATATATTTTTTCACATGAAATATGTTACTATTAGGCAAAAATAGTAAAAGCATGTAAATATGTGGTGCAGACTATTAATCTTTACGCTGAGATCCTTTTTAAAGGAAACATGAAAA
The DNA here is from genome assembly GCA_033576555.1 of Oophaga sylvatica. Taxonomy (NCBI): domain Eukaryota; kingdom Metazoa; phylum Chordata; class Amphibia; order Anura; family Dendrobatidae; genus Oophaga; species Oophaga sylvatica. The sequence goes on from JARQOD010000009.1 coordinate 74,469,315, forward strand.
GCTTCTTTGCTGCAGCTTTCAGTCAAAATTTTGCCTTTTTTCCAGGACTTTAGTTTTCACTTCTGTTATAAAGCCCCAAGATGAGAGGTTTGGTGAAGATCTATGCCAGCCTGAGATGCAGCCGTCTCCAGCATCATGTGTCCGAGGATGGCCACCCCGGCCCGGATCGACACGGCGCACAGGATGGCCGCCACTGCCCGGCCTCTTTGCACAGGGTTTCTGTGGCCGCACCACCTAGCAGCAGCCATAATGTATTTTTTCCTATTGAGGTTGTAGAAAGTTTTTTGTTTTTTTCTGAATTGTTTATAAGTAATACAAGATTAACCGTAAAGAGCAAACATGGAGGAAAGCTGCAGTGCCAGTATCTTTATTATCGTGCTGATTGACATGTAATCCTGCGATAATCGTGTCCCCGGTCGCCCCTGCAGTGTGGACGGCTCCTGTACGTAGAAAAGGGATTTCACACAAAATATTCTTATTTGTTGTAAGGCCGGTCACCTACGCTGGCAGCTACGAGCGCACCCGAGGGTGGCGGGGCTCATTCTAATGTGCTAGAAAAACATGGCCCCAGAGAAGCGATCTAGATCAAGTTTAGTGGGGGTCCGATCCCCTCCACCACACCGTTCAGTTTATTTTAGGCAGCGCAGCGTCAGAAAAGACCAGGTACACCCAAAAAATACTGTACCAGCTAAAAGATGATGGGGACACAGAGTGCCTCTCCCTGAGATATTACAGAGCCCCTCTGCCCCCAAAATCTCACAAAACTCCCCCCAGATGGGTAGAGGGACATAGCAGGGTGGGGGTGATGGCTGCAGCCTCCCGCCTTTGTTTTAAAGGGTTTTCTGTAACATGTAAAATCCAGTGATGAGGAATCAGGCAGTGATCAGTTACCCCCCTCCCCCAAGAATCATACGTGATCAGGAATCTATAATCACAGCCAATCAGAGACGGGCTCAGATCACAAGCACTATCTTGCCGGTGGCGCCGCTGGTCTGGATGATGTCCTCGTGGGCCTGAGCTGCTTTCTCCAGTGGATACTCTGGACCAATCAGAGGCCTCAGCCATCCGCTCTCCATGCCCCGAGGAGCGCGGCTCCGGCCTCCTTCCAATCTGCCTAAAACCAAGAAACATACGTGGATCGGAGACGCTGTGTACAGATCTGTGTGCGGACGCCGATCGCTTTGTGCCGTTACCTTGGTGGAGCTGAACAGTGCGACTCCGGTGATGCTGGACTCCTTCATCATTGTGTCTCTGGGGTTTATCTCGATAGGACCGCGGCAGCCGATTATCTAGAAGAACGCAGCCGCTATTAGACAGCACCATGTCGTGGGGTAAATAAACGTTGCAGTCAATGAAAACCCTATTTTCTGGACTTTTTAGGGGCAATTATCAGAGCTGCCCACAGCCAGTGCCCCCATGGTTCACCCTACAGAGGGGACGTGGCCTCGCTGGAGCAGGACTAGTCCAGTTCGGAGAAGTTCTAATGTCAGGGACCCGACGGTGTAGGACTACTACCTCCATCCAGTGGCACTAACCCCTTTATGTTTCCTCCCCGGAGAGCTCATGTGCATGTTTTTTTCCCCATGAAATATTACCGGCGAGTCTCCATACACATCCGGTCTCCTGTAGAGCAGGTCCCTCGCCCCAAAATCAGACGATTACGGACCCCATTTGCCCAGTCATGTCAGGATTGGGGGCACTCACCATCACTCGGCCGCCGTATGATAGGAGTTTCAGGTCATTGCTCAGGTTCACATTGGACAACATCTCCAGGATGACATTAACCCCATCCTCTCCGGCAGCCTCCTAAATATTAGAAAGCACGATACATCCCTCCATAAAATAAATGGGGACATTATGTTCCCGGACGTCACTTATACCGGGGATGCTATAATGTACGTCTAACATGAGCGTATATGGCGGTCACAACGCGGACACTGACCCGGATCTTCTCGATGTAATCCTTCTCCCTGTGGTTGAACACCTTGTGGGCTCCGTTTTGTAAAACCAGATTTAACCCCTCGGGGCTGCCGGCGGTCCCAAACACTGTGAATCCATGGGCTCTGGCGATCTGACAAGCCGCTATCCCCACCTATAGGGAAGAGAAGGAGAAGTAAGCGGAGCAGAGCGGACCACGCCGATATCTAGAAAAAAACATCTACCTACCTGACTAAGAAGGACAGAAGTCTTAGGCCGGGGTCACACTTGTGAATGTGATGCGAGAAACTCGTGCGAGTCTCTCATATCAATACCCGGCACTGGAGCGTGCAGCTGAATAGAAATCCATACAGTGCCGGCGGCAGTGCCGGGTATTGATGCACGAGTTTCTCGAATCACACTCGCAAGTGTGACCCCGGCCTTACAATCCACATCTCCATTACCCACCAACTACCCTGCACCATCATGGCCACTGGCATTAACTTCTTCACTACTCTAGACTGGTCCTAAACCATCAAAGTTGGTATTAACCCATCATTGCCATAGAACACCAGGAAAGAAGTAGTAACCAGCTCCATCCCACTACAGGCCACCAGGGATGAGCCATTCAATGCCTTCTTCTGAATTCCCACCTATTTTCTTATATACTATAGCCCCGTCCTCTTACCACAGAGCACCACACGGCAATCCTAACCCCTCAAACCCACCCACTACGCAAGCCACTATCGCAGCTCGTACTTCTTAAGAGTAGAAAATGAAGAAAGGTAAACCAGATAATACAATATTGAGCTCCTTGGTAGAAGAAGACAACTCCCACCATCCACTGGTCACATTACTCACACCGCCACTGGCACCATGTACGAGGACCACCTCCCCGGGTTTGCCGTGTGCCCTATGTGACAAAAGACAAAAGCTCTGACGTTCTGCCGACTGACTGCACAATACGGTGTTAGAAAAGTATTAGAAAGTTTCAGAACTTTTCTCGCTTCACACTTGACCCATTTCGCTCACTTTGTGATCAGCGCCCTGTAGGCAGTGAAATATGGGACGGAGATGGCGGCTCCTTGCTTGAAGCTCAGCTGCTCAGGAAGGGAGTACACGGCGTCCTCCGAGGCGACTGCGTACTCCGCGTATCCCCCTGTAATTGTACCGGTGGTGAACACGCGGTCTCCTTTCTGTAAAACATGGAAAAGGAAATAAATATTATTAAAATGGGACCAAGAGGTTAAGGGGCCACATGAGGCATCTGGGGCGGCGCCTTCATACAAATGGCCGTGTCCGATGCTGCAGCTCAGTAGTCAGTGAATGGTGCCGAGGTGCAGTACCAGTGTCATGGGTGCATCGCCATGAAGATCGTCGCGATTGCACATTCTGACTTCTCACAGCTGAGCTGCTGTTTCTTTGTTTTTTGGTAATGAGAGAGTTAATTTTTCCTAGCTCTTTGCTAAGGCTAGGTGCAGCCTCGCCCGGCTGCTTTTGATTATGTTCTAATTAGTTTCCTTTATATTCCTGCCAGTCTGCTTGTTAGATGCCGGTGAAAGCATTCATGTAGTCTAGCAGACTGGATCGGTTCTGAGAATACTTAAGCTAAGAGCTCCTTAGTTGTTTTTACTCTTACAGCTTATAGTTTTTCCTCTGAGACCTTAGGTGTTCCTACTGTGTGTGAGTGTTGTATGTAAGACTTTATTTACTTTATTTCTTGTCTTTGTGGTTTGTCTTTCTGTTCATTAACCGTTACCTGTTCATTCCCTTTGGTGGTAATCAGGGTCCTTCTTAGGACTAGATTACAGTTGGCAGGGATTGATAGGAGACAGGGTTTACGCTGGTGGCCTGGACCTCTGTACCTTTAACAGTACCTCCAGGTTGAGGGATTAGTTAGGACCCCAGTTTAGGGTCAGCTTAGACCCCGGTCACCCTCTAGCCGGAGACAGCGTATAACGGATTCCGTTTTGACCCTCTGGACATTCTGTCAGGTAAATCTATGTTATCATATATCTATGCGCATGTTATATAGGATGTTGCCCTTTTGATATAGATTACTGACATCACATATATATATCTGCTATACAGCGTGACATTTTCACCGGCCCAACTAAAGATTCTCCCCAGCTGTCATGGATCCAGTAGCCCAGCTGGCCCGGCAGTTGCAGGGGTTGTCCATGGAATTTGCAGACATTAAGTCCAAGGTTTTGTCCCTCCCGGAGCAAACCAGATCTGAACCTAAGGTTGCTCTCCCGGACAGGTTCACTGGTGGGCGGGACAAATTTTTTACTTTCCGGGAGGCATGTAAATTGTACTTTCGGCTGCGGCCTCGGTCATCTGGGAGTGAAGAGCAGAGGGTGGGAATTGTTATCTCGCTCTTACAAGGGGACCCTCAATCTTGGGCGTTCTCTATTCCTCCAGGCTCCCCAGATCTCCAGTCAGTGGATCGATTTTTTACTGCCCTGGGTCTGGTATATGATGATCCGGATCGAGTCTCCCTTGCTGAAACAAGGTTACGTAAAATACGGCAAAGAAATCGTCCAGCGGAGGAATATTCTTCTGAGTTCCGTAGATGGGCAACAGATACTCAGTGGAATGACCCAGCTCTTAGGAGCCAGTTTTGTCAAGGGTTGTCTGACAAATTAAAAGATGTGTTGGCTCAGTATGATTCTCCTCCATCACTGGAGGCTGCTATGGCCCTCGCTATTCGCATTGATAGACGACTTCGGGGAAGACGCGAGGTAACTCCGCCCCCCGTGATGACTCCACCTACTACTAAAGTCCCTTATACTGAGGTTCCCCTGGTCTGTTCTGAGGAACCCATGCAGTTGGGAGGGACATCATTTTGTAGGAGGGAATCGGCGGTGCGCCGCAAGACTAGAAGGTGTTTCTTTTGCGGAGAGAGGGACATTTTGTTGGGGGGTGTCCATCCCGGACCTCTTTGAGCCAAGGAGTTAACCTGGGAGTGTGTATTTCGTCCCCAAATCCCTCTCAGTTTCTCGTGCCTGCGGAGGTGGTGATTGGTACTAGAACTGAGAGGATTTCTGTTTTTCTTGATAGTGGGTCCGGGGCTAATTTGGTGGACGCTCGGTTTGCCCAGGTGCATGGTATGCAACTGAGTGTATTGGCCAAACCGGTCCCTATACTCTCTATTGATTCTAGACCTCTTGGTCAAGGTAGCTTGGTACAAGCTGTTCATAACATAGATCTTCGAGTAGGGGCAATACATAAAGAGCAATTGTCTTGTTATGTGTTGGAGGGTCTACCTACTCCTATTGTGTTGGGACTTCCTTGGTTGGCTAAACATAACCCAGTGATTGATTGGCAATCCAGAAAGATAAGCCAGTGGGGTGAATTTTGCAAGAATAACTGCATGAGCACGGTCATCGGTGCGGTTGTGCCTAGGACTTTGTCTCCTTTTCTGGAGGACTTTGGGGAGATGTTCTCAGAGGAGGGGTGTAAGGAGTTTCCTCCTTATCGCGCATATGACTGCTCAATAAAGTTGCTTCCTGATGCCTTATCTCGTACTTTCCCAAGGGCCGGGAAGACGGATGATCCGGTTCCTATTCCTCAGGAGGGAGTTGTAGTGTCAGCTGTATGCTCTGAGCTTGAGGGGGAGGTATTGGGGGCTCAGGGGGACGCCCCTGTGGGACTTCCAGGGAGACTGATAGTTCCAGATCGCTTAAGACTGAAGGTTACGGGGAACCGTTACAAACGGATAGCTGATAGGAGGAGAGTTTCTGGTCTAGATCTGAAGGTGAACGATCTGGTTTGGTTGTCTACCAGGAATATAAAACGTAAAGTTTCCTCCTGGAGGTTGGGTCCCAGATTCATCGGGCCGTACAGGATCAGTTCCATAATTAATCCTGTGGCATTTCGTCTGGACCTCCCTCCTACGTTTAAAAATCATAATGTGTTTCACAAGTCATTACTTAAAAAGTATGTGGCACCAGTCATATCGTCACCTCTACCTCCTCCTTCAGTGGTGGTCAATGATAACGTGGAATTTCATGGGTCGAAAATCATTGACTCACGTCTCAGTCGCCGATCCCTTCAGTACTTAGTTCAGTGGGGGGTATTGTCCTGAGGAGGGGACGTGGGTCCCTGTGTCTGATGTTAACGCAGATCGATTGGTTCGGACCTTTCACACAACTCACCCGGACAGACCTGGTCATGAGGGTCCGGAGGCCCCTCGTAGAAGGGGGGGTACTGTCATGGGTGCATCGCCATGAAGATCGTCGCGATTGCACATTCTGACTTCTCACAGCTGAGCTGCTGTTTCTTTGTTTTTTGGTAATGAGAGAGTTAATTTTTCCTAGCTCTTTGCTAAGACTAGGTGCAGCCTCGCCCGGCTGCTTTTGATTATGTTCTAATTAGTTTCCTTTATATTTCTGCCAGTCTGGGTGTTAGACGCCGGTGAAAGCATTCATGTAGTCTAGCAGACTGGAGCGGTTCTGAGAATACTTAAGCTAAGAGCTCCTTAGTTGTTTTTACTCTTACAGCTTATAGTTTATCTCTGAGACCTTAGGTGTTCCTACTGTGTGTGAGTGTTGTATGTAAGACTTTATTCACTTTATTTCTTGTCTTTCTTGTATGTCTTTCTGTTCATTAACCGTTACCTGTTCATTCCCTTTGGTGGTATTCAGGGTCCTTCTTAGGACTAGAATACAGTTGGCAGGGATTGATAGGAGACAGGGTTTACGCTGGTGGCCTGGACCTCTGTACCTTTAACAGTACCTCCAGGTTGAGGGATTAGTTAGGACCCCAGTTTAGGGTCAGCTTAGACCCCGGTCACCCTCTAGCCGAGACAGCGTATAACGGATTCCGTTTTGACCCTCTGGACATTCTGTCAGGTAAATCTATGTTATCATATATCTATGCGCATGTTATATAGTATGTTGCCCTTTTGATATAGATTACTGACATCACATATATATATCTGCTATACAGCGTGACAACCAGGCACAGACATAACTGTGTGTGGCGCTAGGGGAGATGCGGTCCTTGCAGGAGATAGTCATCATGGGGGTCCCTGGATTTTGACCCCCCAATTATTAATGGGCTGATACACATGACATCAATATTAAAGTCATGTAAAATCCCTTTAAAGGGGTTGGGTTGTCCAACACCGCGCACGTCCGCTTTGGAAAGTGATCAGCTGATCGAGGTAGACTGTCAAAGCCGAGCGGGATCGTCCAAAGCAGAAAGCCCCTTTAAGAAAGTCAGTTACCTTAAATGCAGTCACGTTTCTCCCGACATCCTCCACCACCCCCGATACGTCAGAGCCGGGGATGTAGGGCAAGTTTGGTTTCCGGGCGTAGGTGCCAGCTCGGATGTACGTCTCCACGGGGTTAATTCCGCAGGCGTGCACTCGGATTAAAACCTTTTATGGAAATGACAAAAAAAAGTCAAGGATAAAATTGACAAGGACAGGATCAGAGGGTCTCCATCAGGGGCCACGTTCCTCTGTCTGGGCATTTCATGCATAATGTGACTGACAACTCTGGGGGCCCGACTTCTTAAAAGGGGACGTCCAGGATTTAGATAATGACCAGTTCTTAGCAGAGGTCCGGCACCCGCCACACATTAGCTGCTTGCTGCTCCAATGGGGGCTGGATATAAACAATGAATGGAGTGGAAACATCACAGCGAATTTCAGTGGCCGCTCTCAGGTACTGCAGCTCAGCTCCTATCGAAGTGAATAGGACAGAGCTGCAATCCCAGGTACAGACTCTTAAAAAGCACTTTAAGCAGCTGATCAGTGGAGGTGCCAGGAGTCGGACCCCCACCCATCTGATATATCAAAATCCTAGAAATAGCCTTTCAGAAAGTCTCCAATGTTCTCCAAACTTCAGCATTGCTCTAGGAAAGACATCTTTACCTGCTTCTCTCCTGGTGAAGGCACCGGGACATCAGTGAGGAGCTTCAGAACCTCCGGCTTCCCAAACTCCGAGACCCGAATCACCCGCATGAGTCTTCCATAAAAGCCATACTGGTCTGAAAGACAAATCTATGTTATAGAAAATCCTGAGATCTCTGAAGCCTCTAGTGAGGGGGACAATAAAAAGAGTTCGTATTCTACCCTATACAAGGCTGGCACCTTTTAGATAGGGATACCGCTATTAGTATCACAGTGCCTAGATGAGAGAACTCAGTGCAAAAATAATCTAAACTCAAACAGAGGGAAATTGCACACAGAGGATATATTATAAAAGTAGAAACATTTTATTGAACAATTTTAAAAACATAAGAGAAAGAGATAGCACAGATGTAGATCTTTAAGAGTCAGAAAAGGGTCAAAACGCATGCTAGGGGAGAAAGTCAGGCCTTTAGACAAAAGAGATATTTCATCAGAACTCAAGGTATATTCAGATAGATTGATTACCTTGGGTGTGTCCCTTTTGTAAGAGGAACCATATTTCTTGTTAGGAGCCTTCCTTTCCCACTTTCTCTTATTCTTACTCCCAAAACGTGTCCGCATTGAATGTTGTGATGTAGCAGACATTTCCCCGACTGATGATAATGAAGACACTGAAGGTGATCTTTGTGCCCCATTAGGAGTATTAGGACGTCTCCATCTATATACAAAATTGCGTTGGAAATCTGTGCTATCTCTAAGCAATTTTTTTGCCTGGGTATTTTTAATTTGGGATTCCCACTCTGTGGAATTTTTCTCCAACGTGTTATTAAATGCCGTGATGGCTTCAGAGGAAGCAGTTTTTTTAAATTTAGAAAAAAGTTCATCAATTTCATTTTCTAATGTATTAACTGATTTTTTATTCAGTTCAATTAATAGCTCCATAAACTGAAAGGAGGCTTTAGTAGAAATATCCTCCCATTTGGAGACAAAACCTTCATCAGATATTGGAAAGGGGAGAGTGGCACCACTGGGTCTCAGGTATGCGTTCGACCATTATTTATAATTGTGACTGCATGTCTTTAGACTGGCGTACAGCTTCTGTTTAGGCTAATGTCACTAACTGCCCGGTTCCTTGGCTGTAAGACTTTATATATAGTCTCCTGATACGGACTTTTGGCATATTATCACTACGGTCGCTTCTATTCTATGTGCACTCCCGCATACTAGCATTTTTATTGTTATTGTACCTGGGTACCTGTGTGGTTCCACTCCATTTCTGGTTACCACTGTCACTCTTTCTCTTATGTTTTTAAAATTGTTCAATAAAATGTTTCTACTTTTATAATATATCCTCTGTGTGCAATTTCCCTCTGTTTGAGTTTAGAGCTCGTATTCTACAGTCTCTCTGAGCAGCTGAATTACAGAGTTTAACATGTGGAAAATGAGGAAGACCGAGATTTATAGAAAGGAGAGTAAGCGAAGCCACAGAACAAATTAAAATTCCTTTAAAAGTCCAAGGCTCCCTGTCTATAGAAAGGTAAAAGCTCAATAAAAAAATATGGCGGCGATCTCAAACGTCTGCGATCATCAGGAGTAAAGTTATCGCTAATTTTGGGAATTTCATAAAATCTTGAAGGCTGAGGACATCCCACAACCCGGCCCAAGTGAGGTCATCACGGCATGGTGGTGAGGGCGAAACTCAGGTGCTGATAAAAGGTCAAGACAAATTATGATCTGTGTTCCTGGAGAGAGAGATACACATTGTGTATGCATGAATCCCGCTCACTGAACGTCTCCAATTGAATCATCTCTGATCAATGTAGTAAGCTCTTTTGTTAATCCTGTTTTATTTTATGTAACTATAAATGATGTATTGTTTTGTCCCCTTTGTCCGATCTTTTGTACTTTCTTTTATTAACACTGTCTATAGTTCTGGATTAAACTGAAAAATGCAATAGTTCTGATCCTTTTGTTCTGTGAACCACGCTCCTGAAAGCCACACGCTACCTACCAGGCCTCCAGTCAGCTTGTAGAAACGACTGGTGGTGGCAGCGAGTAGTCGTGGGTTATCGTGGAGTGAGCAGTGAATGTACCGGAGGGGGAGGGTATATACACATATCCTGTGCGCTGGAATCGGAGGTGTATATACCATACACTACGTTCGTTTCCAGATAGCCGCCGGCCTATTGATGGAAACAGCCTGCGGCCTCCTCTGTTAGTCACGTAACTGTCCAGACGATAGAGAGCAGCAGAGGGCTGTTTGTGACAAAGATAACAGCGGGTTGGATCTGAGATACGACCCTCTGACTGCAATCTGTAACTCTGATATTCACCTATATACTGCACTGATGGCTGCACTACAGGCTGCAATCTCATAGATCCTTCCTTTTTGGCGATTCGTCTGGCTGAAAAATCCTCATCTACAAAACAGCTTTGAAAACCAATAACGTCTCATGAGGTATTAGAGGAAAGTTTTTTTTTTGTTCAGATACAGACAGATTGCTGCTGCCGCAAAAAAAAACGCACTTTGCACATAGAAACCGCAGCGTGAGTGTGACTTGAGCTACAGACGCACACCCCTCCTCCTCCTCCCACATTTAAAGAAAGGGAACGTTTGTTACAAGCAGATCTAAGAGGCTTATGAGAGTTGTGGTGCAGAATCTACACTACGGCTCTGCTACGTCCCAGCGCACACGGGGCGCTCGGCTCTGCTGCGTCCCAGCGCACACGGGGCGCTCGGCTCTGCTGCGTCCCAGCGCACACGGGGCGCTCGGCTCTGCTGCGTCCCAGCGCACACGGGCGCTCGGCTCTGCTGCGTCCCAGCGCACACGGGGCGCTCGGCTCTGCTGCGTCCCAGCGCACACGGGGCGCTCGGCTCTGCTGCGTCCCAGGGCACACGGGGCGCTCGGCTCTGCTGCGTCCCAGGGCACACGGGGCGCTCGGCTCTGCTGCGTCCCAGGGCACACGGGGCGCTCGGCTCTGCTGCGTCCCAGGGCACACGGGGCGCTCGGCTCTGCTGCGTCCCAGGGCACACGGGGCGCTCGGCTCTGCTGCGTCCCAGGGCACACGGGGCGCTCGGCTCTGCTGCGTCCCAGGGCACACGGGGCGCTCGGCTCTGCTGCGTCCCAGGGCACACGGGGCGCTCGGCTCTGCTGCGTCCCAGGGCACACGGGGCGCTCGGCTCTGCTGCGTCCCAGGGCACACGGGGCGCTCGGCTCTGCTGCGTCCCAGGGCACACGGGGCGCTCGGCTCTGCTGCGTCCCAGGGCACACGGGGCGCTCGGCTCTGCTGCGTCCCAGGGCACACGGGGCACTCGGCTCTGCTGCGTCCCAGGGCACACGGGGCGCTCGGCTCTGCTGCGTCCCAGGGCACATGGGGCGCTCGGCTCTGCTGCGTCCCAGGGCACACGGGGCGCTCGGCTCTGCTGCGTCCCAAGGCACACGGGGCGCTCGGCTCTGCTGCGTCCCAGGGCACACGGGGCGTTCGGCACTGCTACGTCCCAGTGCACACGGGGCGCTCGGCTCTGCTACGTCCCAGTGCACACAGGGCACCTTCCATGGCGCCGCTCTGCTGCGTCCTAGGGCACACGGGGCGCTAGGCTCTGCTGCGTCCTAGGACACATGGGGCGCTCGGCTCTGCTGCGTCCCAGGGCACACGGGGCGCTCGGCTCTGCTACGTCCCAGGGCACACGGGGCGCTCGGCTCTGCTACGTCCCAGGGCACACGGGGCGCTCGGCTCTGCTACGTCCCAGGGCACACGGGGCGCTCGGCTCTGCTACGTCCCAGGGCACACGGGGCGCTCGGCTCTGCTACGTCCCAGGGCACACGGGGCGCTCGGCTCTGCTACGTCCCAGGGCACACGGGGCGCTCGGCTCTGCTACGTCCCAGGGCACACGGGGCGCTCGGCTCTGCTACGTCCCAGGGCACACGGGGCGCTCGGCTCTGCTACGTCCCAGGGCACACGGGGCGCTCGGCTCTGCTGCGTCCCAAGGCACACGGGGCGCTCGGCTCTGCTGCGTCCCAGGGCACACGGGGCGCTCGGCTCTGCTGCGTCCCAGGCACACGGGGCGCTCGGCTCTGCTGCGTCCCAGCGCACACGGGGCGCTCGGCTCTGCTACGTCCCAGCGCACACGGGGCGCTCGGCTCTGCTCGTCCTAGGGCACACGGGGCGCTCGGCTCTGCTGCGTCCTAGGGCACACGGGGCGCTCGGCTCTGCTACGTCCCAGTGCACACGGGGAGCTCGGCTCTGCTACGTCCCAGTGCACACGGGAGCTCTGCTCTGCTACGTCCCAGCGCACACGGGGCGCTCGGCTCTGCTGCGTCCAGGCACACGGGGCGCTCGGCTCTGCTACGTCCCCAGCGCACACGGGGCGCTCGGCTCTGCTACGTCCCAGCGCACACGGGGCGCTCGGCTCTGCTACGTCCTAGGGCACACGGGGCGCTCGGCTCTGCTGCGTCCTAGGGCACACGGGGCGCTCGGCTCTGCTACGTCCCAGCGCACACGGGGCGCTCGGCTCTGCTACGTCCCAGCGCACACGGGGTGCCGTCCATCAATCAGTTACTCGCTCGCACACACGACCTTTACTCCGCACCTGGACTCCCCGTCTGTCCACCATTTCTCTCTGGACCTGGGCAGAAGAATCCCAGCAGTTTCCTCCATGCCTGCAGCTCAGATACAGTCCTGTATGTGCAGTCTGCATTAAATGACTGCTGAGACTTGTAGTGCTACACATCCATACATGTCCACACTATGTTCTATCAGTAGTATAAGACTCCATGCGTGCATGTGTACAGCACTATAAAGTCGCAGCAGCACAGCATCCCTCTAACGCCCTGTCCCGGCCCCTCACCTCCAGCTGTCACCTTCGAGTCCCTGACTCCCAGTCCCCGTCACTGTCCTGTCACTTATACTATGCCCCGGGGGGCGTGTCTTCTGGTGTCAGGTGACCGCACGCACGGACGCGTCGCCATTTTTCTTAAGGGAAGCGCAGTCTCATCGTGCTGCCGTCACGTGGTCCGCGCACGCCCTCAGATGAGCGAAATGGAGACATTTTGACCCAACTGCAGCTTCCGTAGCCAACATGGCGGCCTCCAGAGTGTGTCATGTGGTTGATGGTGCAGTTCTAAAGAAGAGAGAAGCCTTGAGATGTGCGAGCTGCTGCCCGCAGGACTGAGCAGGAGATAAACGTGTCTGACTCCCTATATGGGGGGAGAAGCCCCTGATCAATGGACCTGCTATGTGCTGTGAGGGATGCGGTGACCGTCCCAGGCCTCTCATGTCACCCTGCTTAGTTCTACAGGTACCCCAGCAGACACGTGACAGACACCGCTGTAGAGGGACGTATAGGACCCCCACTCAGGACCGGTGCCGGCCGCAGGGTCCTCATCAGCCCCCAATAATCTGATGTGAAGGGATCCCACAGTATGGAGGAGGTAACGACGGATCACGTCACGTCCTGTCACCAGGAGGATCCGCAGCCTCCGTCCTCCGGCTCCTGGGGACTGTTCACACACTGGAAGCAGCAGGCCTCGCGTAAGGCCGACCTCAGTAAGAAGGGCAGTGTGGACGCGGACATAGAGGAGATCGTGCGGGACCTCAACCTGCAGAGCTGCTACTTCACCACCAGCTCCTGCGCCGGGAGGATCATCCTCATAGACGAGGTGAAGGCTCCGACGTCCTGTAACCCCGGCGGCATCCGAGGAGGATGTCCCAGGGGCCACAGATCATCTGTCAGCTGTGTGGAGTCCAGTCTCCTTACAGATGGCTGCTGCAGTAAATGCCCAGTGCACACATCAGAGGCGTAACTGCTGCTGCCCTGCAAAGAAGGGCTGATGGCGCTTACCCGTCTGCTGCCTTCACTTTGTTGCTGGCATCCTCCATCTACCTTTTCTTGGTGTTGACACAGTCGCTGTCCGCCCAGACCGACACATGCTGCGTCCTCAAGGGGCTGTGGCCTGTTCCCGCTGGGGGGCGAGCTGCCCTGGGTTCAGTCAGTACTACAGAAGCCACTTTATTGCACAGTACTGAGAGTCCACACTCCACTGCACCCATTGGCAATTGATAGGTTGCGAACCCATGGAATAGACTTCTAGGTAATTTGTGCATCCAGTGAGCTGTTCTCTCTGGAGATTTCCTAGAGTGATGCAGTCTGTGTCCAGTGATCATTCTTATGGCTGCTTGCTTTGCTCTCACTCTGTTCTACAGATAGAAAGTTTCCATCAGGCAATAATCGTGATTCCTGAAGGAATGAATGAATGGAACACCTTGAACCTGACAGCTGCTGTACGATTGGACTTGCTGTCGCGTGACGGCTGCTCTTGCGGGACCGGCTGTCTCGTGACGGCTGCTCTTGCGGGACCGGCTGTCTCATGACGGCTGCTCTTGCGGGACCGGCTGTCTCGTGACGGCTGCTCTTGCGGGACCGGCTGTCTCGTGACGGCTGCTCTTGCAGGACCGGCTGACCGGCTGTCTCGTGACGGCTGCTCTTGCGGGACCGGCTGTCGCTGACGGCTGCTCTTGCGGGACCGGCTGTCGCGTGACGGCTGCTCTTGCGGGACCGGCTGTCGCGTGACGGCTGCTCTTGCGGGACCGGCTGTCGCGTGACGGCTGCTTTTGCGGGACCGGCTGTCGCGTGACGGCTGCTCTAGCGGGACCGGCTGTCGCGTGACGGCTGCTCTAGCGGGACCGGCTGTCGCGTGACGGCTGCTCTAGCGGGACCGGCTGTCGCGTGACGGCTGCTCTAGCGGGACCGGCTGTCGCGTGACGGCTGCTCTTGCGGGACCGGCTGTCGCGTGACGGCTGCTCTTGCGGGACCGGCTGTCGCGTGACGGCTGCTCTTACGGGACCGGCTGTCGCGTGACGGCTGCTCTTGCGGGACCGGCTGTCGCGTGACGGCTGCTCTTGCGGGACCGGCTGTCGCGTGACGGCTGCTCTTGCGGGACCGGCTGTCGCGTGACGGCTGCTCTTGCGGGACCGGCTGTCGCGTGACGGCTGCTCTTGCGGGACCGGCTGTCGCGTGACGGCTGCTCTTGCCGGACCCGCCGTCTCGTGAAGAGCATGTTTTATTGCTTAACCTATTGAGCTCTTGTTTATGACTTTCTATTTTCTTTACATTTTGCTGATTGTACATTTTTCTATTAAATTCCCACAGAATCCTGACGTGTCCTCAGTTCAGAAGCAGAACTGCTCGTGGCTCTTTGTAACTCATGATTTCTGCATGAGAGAAGATGTGGTGAGTGTACGCACCGAACGGTAAGGGGCGGGCAGTGTATGATATGTCCTGTGACCATTCTAGCAATATGTGATCATGGATTCTGGAGTTCAACTTCCAAAGTCTTCACCATCCTAATGTAAGTGCTACAGCTCATTCACGGTATTCCCTGGAGAGCAGCGCTCTCGTATATTCGCTCTGCAGGGCACTGCAGCTCTGCTTCATTCACATTAATGGGACTGTGTTGCAGTTCTCATCAGGGTCAATGTTAAATTGACCCCTGGTACGCACTTGATTGTTAGAGGATTGGTCCTGAGCCTGGGTAGATCACAGCTGCTTCCTGCTGATCGACAGGTGTCCTGGAATCAGGCCGTAGTGATAGGATTTACATTCATAAACCTAATCCCCATTTCTGTTCAGATTTCAGGTCTTCAGAAGGCAACAGGAGATGCAGTGCTGAAATTTGAACCCTTCGTTCTACATGTACAGTGTCGTGAACTGCAGGATGCACAGTTACTGGTAATTGCAGGTGCACATGTTCAGATGTAGCAGAGTCGAGTTTGCACTTTAAAGCTGTTATGATCTAGTAACTTCCGTTTCTATTATTGAATTTACAAGATTAAAAAAATATCATTGTCACATTTTTCCCTGCAGAGAAACAAACCTGTCCTTGGGTTATAAGTGGTATTACAGACAGGTCTACTCATGTTAATGGAGCTCCATGGACTGGGCTGCAGCTGTGACTAAAAGAAAGCAGCCG
Source organism: Oophaga sylvatica (assembly GCA_033576555.1). NCBI lineage: Eukaryota > Metazoa > Chordata > Amphibia > Anura > Dendrobatidae > Oophaga > Oophaga sylvatica. Next base: position 74,485,065 of record JARQOD010000009.1, read on the forward strand.
TATCTTTCTAAAAGTTAATACACACAACCATATATTTCGGCTGCTAGTTTGGGGGAGGAGCTAGACAGAAAAATATGTCCACTACAGTCTTGTGAACTGGCCCTTTTCCCTTTAACTTACTGAAAAGTCAGTGTTTCTATGACAAGCACAGCTCTGCTCCTTCTGTAATTTGACATAAAGGAGAAAATAGGAGTCACTGGTGAAAAAGGATTTTTTAGCAAAAAATAGTAAATATTTATTTATATAAATCGTATAAAAAGTAACACAAGATCATATGAAAAAGACATAAGAAACACATACATAGGACGTATGCATATGCAGGGGGAATGCGTTCCTGTTAATATCAAGTGACATTAATAACAGTGGCAGTGGAATAAACAAATGGTAGCCCCAAACAGGGAGTCATATGGAGCACCACCTCTTGAAAAAGTGGCATGCTAGCCACGAAACGTGCGTTGGGGTGACATCTGTGAGCGGGGTGACTGCATTCCTGTGTTACTTTTGTATTGGTGAGCATGGCTTCTTGCTGAATTAGGCAGCGCTGCACAGTCTATTGCTGACCTGAATATATACCAATGTTTGTGACCCTTTTTTTTTTTTTTTTTGAAGCATGTTCAGGCACTTTGTGGTTAACATGTAGGTAGCTACAGCACCGCATTTCTTTTTCCCACTGCGGGAGGCGCTCCATATGACTCCCTGTTTGGGGCTACCATTTGTTTATTCCACTGCCACTGTTATTAATGTCACTTGATATTAACAGGAACGCATTCCCCCTGCATATGCATCCGTCCTATGTATGTGTTTCTTATGTCTTTTTCATATGATCTTGTGTTACTTTTTATACGATTTATATAAATAAATATTTACTATTTTTTGCTAAAAAATCCTTTTTCACCAGTGACTCCTATTTTCTCCTTTATGTCATTATGCTATTATGAGTGCTGATTTCTGGTCACACACATGTGTGGTGTGACCCACATATATTCTACCAATGCGGCTGTATTTGGTTAAATCCTTCTGTAATTTACCTGATATAAACCTGTGGGCTTGTGTTAGAGGTAGAGAAACTCCACAACAGACAGCAACCAATGCAAATTATGGCATAAATAATTTCTGATATTAACGCTGTGTCTCGCACTCCCTACAGCATGGGGTCGCCATTGATTCGGGGTTCAGGAATTCTGGAATAACGGTCGGCAAGAAAGGGAAAATTATAATGGTAGTATCTGTCTCTGCAGTGATGTATTGGAGAAGAACTGGAGAAATCCAGCATCAGATGGGGATTAAAAATGTAATCTATAGGCCTGGACTGCAATTTGGTAACGCCAAACATCAGGCTGTGCCGCCGCTAAATCACAGCATGATGTAGGTGAATGTCATCCCGTTGTGACCAGCAAGTTACATAAAAACAGTGGGGTTTGTATGTTTTTCTATCTGTATGAGGTAGTTGCAGCAGCTTAACACATAGTACTAATATCGGTTTTTGCTCAGAGCTTTCCTTTCAAAGAGTTGTCCACTAGCAAAATAACTTGAAGAGATGGGAACATGGCGGTTCTAAAATAAAATAAACCCACCCAGGCGCCGCCTCGTCACCTTACTGCTGCTGGTCTGATCCCTGTTGTTTTCCTGGCTTCCTCTTCGGGTCGTGGGGGTGTCGGCTACTGAGGTTAAGTTCCAGCTGAGCAGATAGATGGTCTTTTGGCACTGGATGTTTGGTTACAGAGATCACCTGACGCCCCCCACTGTAGGTCAAAAGACCAGAGGGGACCCTGGCAGCAGCATGGAAGAGCCCTGTCTGTATAGTGGGTGAGTAATCGCAGAGCAGCTGAATCTCCCCCAGGATCTCGTAACTCTGAGGTTCATGTGTGCTATAGAAAATCTGCTCCAGGTTTCGCTTTGTGCATTGCAAGTGTGTAGAGAGGTTTATTGTTGCCACTGCTGTAATCAGTTTTTCACCTTTAAATCCAATTTGACTGAGATCTCTTCTTGTATCGCAGGCCGTGCGGAGCACACATTGTCTGGAGGTGCCCTTGAGTCACAAAGCGAAGTGTCTGGTGAGCGAGGAATACATCGACTTCTTAGTGCAAAGCGCAAATCAGAAGATGGAAGAGAACAAGAAGAGGATTGTCAGGTGCGGCTCAATGCGGACGTGCGATCTATGCATCATATATCGGGGCAGAGTGATGGTCAGCGGGATGGAGTGTGAGTCGCCGTGGTGGTCAGCGGGATGGAGTGTGAGTCGCCGTGGCGGTCAGCTTGATGGAGTGCGAGTCGCCTTGGTGGTCAGCGGGATGGAGTGTGAGTCGCCGTGGTGGTCATCACTCAGCCCCCTTTGTCTTCAGTGGACAGTGGTACCTTAACCACTTGATGCGCAGAGTCAACTGCAGCGCAGCTCTACTTAAGTTAAAGAGGTTGTCCTCTTTACTTTTACATTGACCTATCATTAGGATAGGTGATCTATTTCTGGTCGGCCAGTGCCCGACACTCGGCACCACCGCTGATCAGCCATTACTGCCGCCGGCTGGATGTGCTCCCTTACAGAGCAGCTCCATCTACTTGTAGTGGCCGGGGCTTGGTATTACACAGCCGCCTATTATTGTAGGAGGCAGATGTGCGGTACTCTGCAGCAGCCACTACAAGTAGATGAAGCAGCTCTGTGTCGGACCCTGGCCAGTCAGACATTGATCACCTATCCTATGGGATAGGGCAATGTAAAAGTAGTGGACACCCTCTTTAATGGGCCCAGCTGCAACCACCTCACTCTGAGGATTGATGGGGTCTCGGATGTCGGATCCCACTGATCATACAATGAGGCATTTGCTAAATGAGATGTAAAGAATCCTATTTTTGGTTGCAAGCGTCTGACCAAAGCACGATAATCATAGGGAGGCGCAGTATTCATGTCCTGCTGACCTTGTTATTATTAATATAAGGGGTCCTTTCACTTCAAGGTACTGATCATGGGGTAAGGATTACAGCTAGAAAGTAAGATCATTTTGGGGTATTTGTTTTCCTTGTACATTATGAAAGAGGAGGGGACAGGGCTTTTTAGGATTATTTTTTTTTTTCATTCTCCGCATTTGTAATTCTTTTCACCATCCTTCAGTACATTATATAGTAAAATGAATGGTCTCATTTAACACTTCAACTTTTAGAAAATACAAGCCTTCATGTGGCTGTGGATGAAAAAATAAAAAAGTTCTTGCTTTTGTAAAAAGGGGGAAAAAATCAAAAGAGAAAAAAAAGACAAATCGCCGGTTGCGATAGGCTACAATGAATCGGCATTGTGCTCTTTCCCACCAACGTCCCTGATCTGTTCTCTATTTCTGCAGATTTTATCGCTGTCTTCAGAAGGCTTTACACCAGAGGAACCATGTAAGGGACACAGACGGTGACCAGAAGTCTGAGCAGGCGGTGTATAGTCGCCGGAGGAGGAGACGGGACGTAAGCAAGACCAGCAGCCAGTGTGAGGAGTCTGTGGATGATGAGGGGAGCAGTGTCTCGTTATTTCATGATCTGACGCTACAGGATTTGTGATAATAAGGGAACAAGTCTTCCAGGATCCGTGGTGCAGGGCTGCACTATCAATAATACACTCTATCTAGCAATATATCACATCCCCAGCAGATGGCGCTGTCTACGGGACGATATAAGGCAGGTGACATTGCTGCTGTGGCCACTGATGTAGCAGAGCTGAGCTCGTCCGTGGGGCGCAAATTTGGTGAATCGGATTCATTCATTTCTAAGTCTAAACCTTTTATTGGCTGTTGTCAGAAGATGTGTGTGATACGACCAGCAGCGGACGGGAAAAAAAAAATCTGCATTTTATTTTTCATTCATGTAAATCTTTACTTGTATAGCAAGACTAAATCTTTTGTTATTAATGTTATTCAGTCCTTTGTTTCTTCAGTGGTAAGTGGCTCCTAAATGTGTGTGGAGGCTGCTTATCCCCATCTCCTCCTAGAACTGTCGGCACATGTAGCTTCAGGCGCGTCCTGCAGTCTGCCCGGTCTGTGGTCAGATCTAGCCTCGGATTTTACAGACATTCCCTCTCTGTGGCCACAAGGTGGCGCTGCTCTACTTATTTTCATGAAATTGGTGAGTTTACGTGAGTCTGTGACCCCTCCTGGACGTGGGGGCAGCGGTGGCCCTTGTCTTTCGGTGGGCGCCCGTCTTGATCTTGGCGGTGACATTGTGAAGCGGAGCCCGCCGTTTACTCCTCTCCGTCATGTTCGGCCGCGTCCTTTCTCTAATCTCAGATGATTTGTTGATCATTTCCACCTGTTTTGCGGCACCTGATGTAAATCTTACTCAGGTTAGAAGATAATGATGATGTTGGGGCGAGGGGGGGGGGGGGCACTTACTTTTTCAGGCCAGCTAATTGCATTTCTGCAGAATAATTAATTGCAGACTGTGCTCTGCGTCCGGGAGATTAGGTCACCTTCATCCACTGATTGCACAGAGACGAGGATCACGTACCGCCGCAGCTGAACCCATTAGGAGCGACACTCGCCCTGTAGCGGCTCCCGTCTGGATGTGGACAGGATCTCGATATGTGCCAGTTACCAGCCTGACGTGGCTGCCCAAGGTCCAGCACCGATTCACAGAATATTTTCATTAAAAATTAAAAATGTTCGTAGTCATTAAAGTTCTTCTACCGTTCTGTGTACGCAGCTCCTGTGCAGACCTATGCGTCTCCATGGTTACAGGCTACAAACAGTACTTGTGTGTAGTCTGGTCCTGCTGTCTATGGCGTCGTTCAGACATCAGTATATCACGAGCCGTGACTTTAGGACTGACCACAAACAAGTCTCCCATGTACCTATCGGACTGCTGAATTCAGGTCCAGAAACCACAGTCATCACTCGGTCTGTCATAAACCAACATCTGAATGAGGCCTCACACGGAGGAAGAAGCAGCCATCTTGGTTTCTATGGCGACAGCTTAGGCCTCAGTATCTGCCCAAACAGTCGCTCCTTTCTGTAGGCCGGCGGCCGTCTCGGAGGAGGCCGGGTCTGTACTTTCCGTCTCTAATGTTTTGCTGAGGTAAAATTAAAAGGGTTATTAAGACAAAGGAAGTAAGAATGGAGGCTCAGAGACAGCGGCCATGTCTGTGCTCGGTTACCATGGAGACACGAGCTCGAGGCCTCATCCAGACGGCAGTAATGTGGCTGCATGTCATCTATGCTACCGCCCCGACCGCTGCCCCAGTCCATAAACCAAGCGGAGACGCCTACTGTGGGGCCACTGCGTAAACACTCGCCCCCTCAGCTTAACAGGCTCCCAGGAAATGAGTCTCGCTACATCCTAAGCCAGAAACCCGACATTTTTCTAGTTTCTCATGGATACGGATGCTGACCGCCGCAGCTAGAGGAGCAGGGAACGCTGGGTAATCGCAGCGATAATTTGTGAAGAACTGTCCATGCGGCTCCTCCTGGTCGTAAAGATTTCCGTAAACCTCTCGGCCTGTGCGTTTCTAGGAAGCCTGGGCGACTCGGTGACCAAATAAGACTTACACTGCAGTTCAAAATGGCCGCTCCTGTTGAGATAGTTCCTGGCCCTAACTGGGAAAGGAAGACGTGATGAGCGGAGGGTAGACCTGCCCGGCCTTGGGTTAACCCGTTCTTGCCACCCAGCAATTCCCACTTTTAGGCAGGGTTTCCATAAGAGCCACTTTTGGGTGGGATTTCCATAATCCTCTCATTTGGGCATACTTTATGTAAAACCCATTTTTAGACAACATTCACATAATTCCCACTTTTGGGTGGAATTTCCATAATCTCATTTGAGCATACGTACGGCCTCCTGTTGGTCCAGGATTCCTGGGAAATTCGGGACCGTTGGCAACTATGGTTTCACCCTTCCGGCCCCGCACCATAGTACGTGGGGGTTTGTGGTTAGTCATATTGGTCCCCCAATTTCGTGTCTGATCGTGTGGTTTACTATGGCAGCCAGAGAAGCCCCCAATTCAGCATGGACGAGTCTGAGACCCCGTACAGACACTACACTGATCCTGACCTCCGGCAATATTTTATAGAAGCGATCACATAATCGACTCCCCCAATAGGAAACATTGCTCCCCCCCATACAAAGTGTTGTATGAAATGTTGTATGGCCGCACACGTAAAGACAGGAGCTGTAAAATGATCCTGATCTTTAACCTCCATGGTGAACACAATGGAAAGAAAAACTTAAATCCCCCAGAATTGCTGTTTTTTTTGCTCATTTCTCCTCCATCAATGAAAAAAGGGAAAAAAAATGTTCAAAACGCAAATTACAGCTTTTCTCACAAAAAAAACCCCTATCCCTGGCAGAGAGGGTTCATTGTAAAAATAAGCAATGTTCCTGGTCTTGGAATATGGCAGCAACATAAAAACAGAGATTTTATTTTTTTTTTAGAAAATAGTTTTTATTCTGCAAAATTACTAAAACGTAAAAAAATGTACAATACAATATATCAACCCCAAAACTCTGCCGATAAAAAAAAAAATACAACCCCCCAAAAACAAGTAGTTCCCACGGCGACATCGAAAGGAAAATCAACAAAGTTACAGTTTTATAAATGAAGGGATTAAAAAAACATGAAAATTGCTGAAGCGGGCTGCGCGGGGTTAATGACTGAGACGTGTGATGTGTTCTGTGTATCGAGAGGTCACTGGAGTTAATAGTAAAAGGTCTCCGCAGCGATTCCAGCCCACGGCGAGCGGAAAGAACATGGAGTCGTATGGAGACGCGATCCGCTGCCACCGCCGAGACCTGAAACTGCTGTGTAATTGCAGCCCGGCCATAATACGGCCTCATTTTACAGCTCGGACACCCGGAGCCACCGACTGAAGTGAACTTGGCTCACCCTGGGGGTCTGTGAAAGGCGTGCGCCATTTTTGGTGTAAAGTATTTGCACATGCGGTAATCGGGGTCATTATACAGACTTTACCTCCGCCGGCTCCGGGGTTATACGGGTCCTCGGGCGACAACGTCCCAGTGGGCGCCTTCTCGTTTCAGATTTTCCTCCTCGTGTTCCGAGAGTTTAACTTTTCTACTTTTCAGTCAATAACATTGTATCAAGGCTTGTTTTTTACAGCACGAGCCGTAGATTTTATTGCTATCCTTTTGGGGTCCATATGACTTTCTGAACTCTTTATATTCTATTTTTTTTTTAGAAAGCAAAGGGAGCAAAAAACAGCAATTCTGTCATTTTGATTTTAAATTTTATTTTACCATATGAGATTAATATTATGCATGCGTCAATACCAATCATGTTAATTCTTTTATTTTTTTAGATTTTTTTTATTTATGTTATATATATATAATATGTGTCTTTTTTGTTCATTTCTCCATTTTTCACAATATTTTACATTGTTTTTTTTTGGTTTCCCTAGGGGAGTTGAACCTGCAATTACTTTTAGGACTGATATCTTATTATAGGTGTACAAACATGGCGGAAATGGCGGCCTTCAATAGCCCATCAGCTATCATACCCATGGCATTGGCACCCTGCAATCATTGTGGCGGGGAGCTGTTGGCCGTCAGAAGAGTCACTCACCCCCATTTCTAACATCTTAAATTCTGCTGTGTGATAATCAGAGGTTACACTGCTGCAATCAGACTCAGGTGCCACCTGTATAACACAGCCGGCTCCCATGCTGCACTGTGCACATACGTCATGCATGAATAGCAGCGTGGGGCTGGGTGGGTGCCGCTGGTGCCAGCCGTATCTGCCACTGTGGCACCAAAATAGATTACAAGTCACTAAAACCAAAAACACATTTTTCTTGATGTTCCCCATCCCTTTATATAAGCCACTCACCCCTCAGTACCCATGGAACCGATGCCTCGGTAGTGCACATCAACCTTTCATCAACTTAATGTTTAGACCACAAAACAACTCAAATGACAGATAGGAGATCGCTGAAGACGAGCTGCCACTGGTCGGGGAGAACACAATGCAAGTGTCTTTTTTTTTTTTTTTGCACTGTGCATACTAGTGAAAGTTGCCTAAACTAGAGTTCAAATAAATCCCCCATTGTCCAAAAAAAAAACCGAAACCTTCCAAACAACAAACTGTAGGAACTATTAATACAGCACAAAAAGTTCCTAATCCTCAATTCCGCAGTCCACCACCAGGTGGCACGATATGACACGTTTTCAGCCTCCGGACGCGATTAACCGTTGCCGTTGTGTCCATTTGCTGCCCGTAATAAACGTTTAATGGCGGCCTTGTTTGTGTTACGGCGTATACTGATGAAATTAAAGATTGAGGATGCATATACAAGCCCGCGGTGTCCCGTTACAGAGGGAAAGTGTTTAACTTAAATATAGCCGGCATGTTTTTTTTCAGGATCTCGATGATAGGCCAGGAATGCAAGCGCCTTATGTATGTATGGAGCTAATCATACACATCTCGTGGATGTCTGCGGAGGGAGAGCGCCCGTCCTGACCCTTCTGAAGTGGAACTTATGAAATCTAATAACTCAACATTTGATTAACATGTTCAATTAGCGTTGGCCGTAATCTGCTGTCGGAGTACAGAAGACCACGGTTACTTTAAGACCGTGTAATAAGTTGCATGTGTGTTTGGATACTCGGGCATTCGACGTCCCGAAATATGCGCCAGTAGATTTCCTCCTCGGCGGGATCTGGAACCACTAAAGCCGGCCGTATAGATTGTGTATGCTTCTATATTTCTTGTTTAGCAGCCGTTTTTGTGCGATAAATTCCCAGAACACAAACATTTATTTAGTGTTTGCAGATTACGCTCGTGGTCTGTTCCACTTGTTTATTTGGCTTCGTCTTTCTCCGTTTAGTTAAGGGCTCCCTGGTTAACATAGACTTTTTTTTTTTTTTGCTTGATACATTTTCATCCTGACTCAAGATCGGGAAGATTAGATAGGGGCCATTAAGTAAAAATAATACATAAAGATGTATCCAAGCAAAAAGTGCATCGGACGAGACGTGGCGGTCTGGGCCGGAGGGAGGATAGGTGTCCAGGATTGTTCTGTTCACATATAGTGGAAACACTAGCTGACGACTTTGGATGCAGATTTGTCAAATTTCCTCCTGCTACAATGTAACTGTGAACTATGTAAAAAAAATGTAATTTGTTTTATGGGTTAAAAAATTGAACCTGATCAATGATGTGTATCACATCGCATTTACTATTATTAATATTTAATGTTTCTCTTATTACACTTATTAATTCCTTAACATAAGGTTATCAAATAATTATCTCATTAGCTAAAAAAAAAAAGTAAAAATGCCACTAAATTTCCCTAAAAAAGTCAGAATATAGATGATCAGACAAAAGGTGTCACCTCCTAACTGGAAGGAGGAAAGACACAGGGGCAGGCGGAAGGCTCAGCACTGCATTGTTTTATTTTTTAGGATAATTATCGTTACATGGTGACATTTTTAAATCTGATTTTAGCTGAAATTTTTGGTAATTTTATTTTTGCATTGTTTAAAAAAAAGTTTTAATGTATAAACTTATATTGGAATGTAAATTCAATTATTCAATTATTATTATTTTCAGGCCTTATTGTTTTCTTTTCAAAATGATGTCACTCTTGTCCCCCCCCCCCAAGGGGTTATCCACCTTTGGGGACAATTATTTATTTTTACTTAAATCCATGTCAAATCAACTTTTGCAATTGGTTTTCATTAAATATTTTTCATTGATTCCCTTCTTTGTTGTACAGCTTACTGCTGGTTGCAGAATGAGTTATCTGACAAACCATCAGTGAGCTCGTTCTGGCGATCTTAATAGAGCACTTGTATCTCTTTTATCTGTCTTTTTCTGAGCTCCTCACAGACCGCATCAAAGTTGATTGTGCAGAGAATCAAAGAGCCTGATAAAGACAAACCGTGCAAGATTTGTAATGAATAATTTTTGCAAAAATTATTTTTAACCCCAAATAATCACATTTTTAAGTTATAATAATATATATTATATTAACACTGCAAGTATATTGCATAAGTCGATGATCCATAGATGATTGACTTTCTTTCCTGGTAAGTTTAGTTATACCCTCACCCCCATGCTGCCAGTATGTTAATCTTCTACATGTGTTAGGTGACAATTTTACCCTACAGGGTTAATCACAGATAAGACGCTCCTTACAATTACTCATATATGACAAATATTTAGCCTCTAAAATAAATGGACCCCAAAAATGTCTTTTGGATTAATTCAATCTGCTTTACTGTATATACTTTATTTTTTAATTATTATTATATTTTTTTTTCATGGGCTTTGAAGGGTTAACCATAAGATCTACTAAAGTGTCAAAGTAAAAAAAAAAAAGTGAAATTGAGTTATCTGTGCGCTGGTCTCCAGCTGAGCGCTGGGATTTTGAGCAGGTCCTTGAATTGGGAAGGATTTTAAATATAAAGCTATATGTATAAAAGGAGAGCGACGGGAAAATGCATTTATCTCCCTGATCTCTACACGATGAGCTGAACTCCCGCAACAACCCAAGAAGAACGAACGCACGTTCCTTATAACCTTGGATTTGCCGCAACTTTTTTTATTTTGTAATTTGTATTTTTTTTTTTTTTTTTAGAGTTTTGCATCATTTTACCATTTTTCTGTTTTTACCATTATGTCTTCCACACAGTCGATCCTCAGGTAGGTGTAATGGGTTTTTTTTTTCCAGAATTTTTAATTTATTTTTTTTTTATAAATTGTTAAATATTTATCATCTCAAGAAACATAATCCTAAAATTCAATTAAATAAACCCAGGCTCAGTGTTAGAAATGTATCATTCCAAGAAGCTGAAATGTGCAGTGTTTATGCAAATTAATTTAATTAATTCATGATGATTTTTTTTCTTTTTCTTCCACGTGCAAAACACTTGTATTTGCAAATTAGTTTCTGCCTGCGTTAAATAATAGAAATCACCGGTTCAATGTGAGATGCTTTTTGTGAAAGAATATTTTAATTTTTCTTCTTTTTTTTCTGCTTCACTTTGTTTTGCTTTTTTTTTATTATTTTTTTACTGCTTGTTGTTTTAGCTGCAATTTTTTTCAGTTTCTGGTGAAGTTTGAGAATTTAATATTGAATATAATCTGTGCCAGTAATATTAAACTAGTGCAAACATGAAAACAGACTGATATTCAATACTGCTACATTTTATTTAAAAAAAAATATATATATATATGTATATTATATATGTGTGTGTAAAAAGCACCTTGTATATTACACCTTTCTCTATATATGTTATTCCATATATATATTGATACTTTGATATAAGATGCATGTGTATGAGTGTGTGTCTATATATTATATATATATATACTGTATATACTGTATATGCACACATTATAAATCATAGCAAATTATTAGTACATTACAAAGCATAACTGGAAATCGACTTTATATATATATTATATATATATATTATTATATATATTATATTAACCGTATATATTTGATATTTTGTATTTATAAATTTGATTTTTTCCAATATATATATAAATATATTTTTTTAAACGTATGCTTATAATTTAGATATAATTATAATCAGTTATACATAACTATTATACTTTCTATATACATACATCATGTGTTAAAAATTATATATATATTTAGAATTACGGTATATATACAATTATATATTATTATAACCATAATTGTGTGTATATATTTATATATATTTATATATATATACATTTAAAAAGTTAAATCATTTTCACCAAAGCGACAAAAAAAAAAGAGAAATTAAAAGTATTCTCCCTCCGGCTCGCACAGCAGTAGAACGTCACGACGTGCTTTATCAGCCTCTATCTGACTCTGACTCTCAGTTTCCTCGAGCCTTGAAGTCTACAGGTCGCCCCATGGGTCAGACGTGATTGAACTTGGACTTTATTCTGCCATTTATTTTGTATTGTTTCTTTTCTCTTTTTTTGCTCTGCATACCCTTCTTCCGGACACGTTCGGCTCTTCCCCGGCAGCATGTTGCAGGCACATTGAGTTATTAAGAAGCAATTGAAGGCATTTCAGATAACTGCTCGGTGGCGTTTGTCTGTTGCGTGGCGAGCAGATGATCTGTCGCTGTTTACACAATTTATTTGTCACCAGCGTTTAACTGCTGCACTTAATTCCCGTCTGGTCTGATTAGTGGCAGCCTGCGCTCTCGCTCCGCACGCCGCGTGCATTTAGTGCGGTTACTTACTTTGCTGCTATTTTGTCTCATCCAATTTACAGCTGAAAGTAAAAAATACACACGATGACAAAACACAGGGGGAAAACCCAATAATAGAACCGAAAACAAACATTCCTCCTAGAAGTCTGCTGTTACCTTCCAGCACTTAGTTTACATTTCCGATCAGCACTATTAAAAATTGTGCAAAACAAAAACTTTTTTTGTGCTTCTCTGCTCGTTTCGGATTTCTAAAATTATTTTTTTGTACCAATTTGTGATCTGTTAAAACCTTCAGGTTTTTTTTACGAGGCCATTATAAATACATTATGATCCTAATTTCCCGGAGTTGACTTTCTGAATGTTTAGATTTTCTCCAATTTGACCTGTAATTGGTTAAATCCTTTGGATAAGGGGGTGAAGATCAACACCTGGCTCCTTAAAATGTTGCAAAAACAAAATGTAAAAGTTTTGTGTTTAGGTGTTTACAAGACAAAAGTTTTCCTTAAAAAAAGAAAAGGAAGAAAATATTTGAGATAAACCTTAAACCATGTATTGTAAATGGCTGACTATGCCACGGAAGCGGTGGCCGGCCGGCATTCTCCATGTATACAATGTAGCATTACATGGCGGCCGATCAGACGAATGACAACATGTAATGTGAGGGCGGATGGAGGCTTCCGGAATGGGAACCGTTTGCACAGAGCGACTTGTGGCTCATAGAGGGGGGCTTCCCGAGCAGAGGGACCCTTCTCTGTGATGCCCATATGCCCCAAATCATCTGATCGCAGGGATGGTGATCTGCAGAGGTCGCCCGCCCCTTTAATAACCCTTGGGATAGTTGCAGCGGTTTCTTTCTGACACTTAAGCCCTTAGTTTCGGGCATTTGTCCTATTCCCATTATAAGGATTTCTTCCCATAAGCTCTACATCCATTTTGGGGGAAGTTGCAGTCATTTCCTTACTCCGACGCGGCCAAGTCCCTCAGATTGCATCCATAAGGGATCGCACTGGTGTCCTCTGTGACCTGGCTGTCTGCGATGTCTCCCGGCATTCCAGGCCGTAGATATTTCTGAGACTCTAAGAATAGGATTTAGGGGTTTTATTAAGGTTAGTGATTATTTTTCTTCACATCCGACCGGTCTGGGAACGCGGCCTCTTCTCGTGCTCAGAAAGAGCCTTCATTCAAGTTGTTGTGTGTTTTATGGAAGCTGGGGACAATCAATTTGGGTATAACGGCCCCCCTGAAAATAGGATAAATTCTGGCTATCCTGGTGAGACCCTCAGCGATTAGCTGTGATCTGTAGGAGAACCCAGTGATAAGTGATCAGTTTCCCTGCAGCGCCTCCCCAGGGGAAATGAAGCATTGCAGTGCAATGAAAGTTACAGATGAAGCTTCCCTCAATATTAACTCTTTATGAAAAATGAAATTTTCTAAGCCAGATGACCCCGTTAATCAACTGAAAGTTACTTATGTTGAGTGATGCATGCGATCAGTCATTTGAGCCACTGGCTTTTCTAATCAGAGAAGTATATTTCTGCACGTATCACATTAAGAATGTGATCCTGGGCAAACGAAACGTAAGGTCCTAGAGCAAGAAGGAAAAACAAAATTTAAATCACAAAGTGATGTTGGTAGTTGATTTTCTAGAACACTGGGGTCCGGCTACTCAATGATCTAGAGCAACTAGTGTGCGGGCCCTTTATGTTTTAGAACACTGGGTGCGGGCTCTTGACGCAGAACACTGGGTGCGGGCACTTGACGTAGAACACTAGGTGCGGGCACTTGACGTAGAACACTGGGTGCGGGCACTTGACGTAGAACACTGGGCGCGGGCACTTGACGTAGAACACTGGGTGCGGGCACTTGACGTAGAACACTGGGTGCGGGCACTTGACGTAGAACACTGGGTGCGGGCACTTGACGTAGAACACTGGGTGCGGGCACTTGACGTAGATCACTGGGTGCAGGCACTTGACGTAGAAAACTAAGTGCGGGCACTCAATTTAGAATACTGGGGTGCAGCCACTCAATGTTCTAGAACACTGGTGTGCGACCACTTGATGTTCTAGAACATGGGTTGTGGATACTTGATGATCTAGAACAACTGATGTGTGGGCCCTTTATGTTCTAGAACACTGGGGTGCTGGCACTTAATGTTCTAGAACACTGGGGTGTGGGCACTTGACGTAGAACACTGGATGTGGGCACTCGTTTTAAAATACTGGGATGTGGCTACTCGATGTTCTAGAACACTGGGGTGCGGACACTCGATGATCTAGAACAACTGGGTGGTGGGCCCTTTATGTTCTCGAACACTGGGGTGCGGGCATTTCATGTACAATACTGGGGTGCGGGCAGTCGATGATTTAGAACACTGGGGTGTGGCCACTTGATGTTCTAGAACATTGGGGCCTTCTACACACCTGTCTAAACAAAATAAATTCTGCAAAATATTTCCAATCCCATCTTCTGAGTTTGGCGCACTGTTAGACTGTCCTAAAGTTAGAAAATGAAGAAGGGGAAATTCATCAGGACTAGTGTTTCATCCGGAAGATTACATTTCTCCTGTTATTATCGGCACTTTTGTCATGTAAATTCTAGCGGACCTGTCAGCAGTGCCGGGCTGTGCCCCCTTCAGCTGGACGCCATCTATTTTTCCAAAAGTTGACAGTTGGTACAAAATATTTGCACAACTACGCTCAAACATTTGCACATTTTTTTAAAAGGAAGCAATCATCAGAAAGTGACCTATTGTGTAAATCGGGTTTTTGAGTTCCATGTATTTATAAAGAATTGGCAATTATTTTTTATATCACAATGTTTATTAAAAAACTAAAATAATAATGATATTACAATTTCCACACTAGCCACTGGAGCTTTGTAAGGGCCCCTTCACACTCTTCAATGTCCCAGCGATCCCACCAACGATCCGACGCGGATGGGACCGCTGGGACATCGTTAGCTGATCGCTGGTGAGCTGTCACATGGGCAGACTCACCAGCGATCAGGACCAGCGAGCACGCTGGTATCCAGGCTAAACATCGGGTTACTAAGCGCGGCGCGGTGCTTAGTTACCCGATGTGTACCCTAGATACCAGCTCCCAGCTTCTGCTGTACGCGCTGGGAGCTCGCTGATCGTTGGTCTCCCGCTGTCACACGCAGCAATGCGCACTGGCCAGCGGGAAACCAACGATGAAAAAATGGTCCAGGACATTCAACGACGATCAGCGATACCCAGCAGGGAGGCCGGTCGTCGCTGCGTGTCACACTAAGCGAGATCGCTAGCTAGGTCGCTGTTGCGTCACAAAATCGGTGACGCTTCAGTGATCTCACTAGCGATCTCGCTTAGTGTGACGGGGGGCTTTTGACTCAGATTTTGTGCCCTCTTAGAAGAGATTTTAGTACTTATCAGAGGCAAGATTACAATGACTGATAACACCTCCATATACAGCTGATAACACAGGATTGACTTGCCACAATAGGTGATATCACAGCTCACCTCCTCCACCTCCTGTACAATGACTGATAACACTTCTATATACAGTAGATAACACAGGATCCACCATTCACAATAGGTGATGTCACAGCTCACCTCCTCCTGTACAATGACTGATAACACCTCTATATACAGTAGATAACACAGGATCCACCATTCACAATAGGTGATGTCACAGCTCACCTCCTCCTCTGCTGTACAATGAATACGATAACAAAAATCACCCTCCTTTAATATAACATAGTAGATAACAGGATCCACCATTCACAACAGGAGATATCACAGCTCACCTCCTCCTCCTGTACAATGACTGATAACACCTCTATATACAGTAGATAACACAGGATCCACCATTCACAACAGGAGATATCACAGCTCACCTCCTCCTCCTGTACAATGACTGATAACACCGCTATATACAGTAGATAAGTGTTGTAAATATGCTGGAGGCGGCTTCTGAGCTGAGGCTCCCTCCGGTGGTTGCTGATGGTAATGAACTGATTATTGAATGGCCTTCAGCTGGTGCTGAATGGTAGGATATAAGTAGCCTGAGTTCCCAGCAGCCTTGACGGTTATCAATTGTTCCTTCTGGTCCTGCTTGAAGCACTGCTAGTTTCCTGCTCTCCTTCAGATAAGTGTTTGCTTTTTTTTTTCCTCTGTTTGATTTTCTCTTCTGGTTTGCTGCTTGCAGTGGACTCCAGCCTGTCCCCTTTTGGGGGTCTGTCGCTGCAATTGTGCTCCGTTTGTGTCTGCACTTTTGCTTTGCTCCTTTGTTACTTTTTATTTGCTGAATAGTGTTTTGTTACACCAGAGATCTGATTTAGGTGGATGAGATCGTGTGATCTCAGGTTTTGGGCAATCAGAAGTGTTGGTATTTTTGTTAGGGTTTTTTTGGATTGCAGTCAGAATTCTTTCCTGTACTTTTCTGTCTAGACAGATTGGGCCCCAGCATTTGCTCATTCTATTTTCTGTCTGTGTCCGTGCTTTCTTCTTGTCTAACCGCCATTACATGTTTGGGGGCTTCCTATTTTCTTTGGGGATCTGCTCCGGGGCAGATAGCTTTCATCTTTCTGCCTTTAGGTGTAGTTATCTCTCAGGCTGTGACGAGGCATCTAGGATCACCGTAGGAACGCTCCACGGCTACTTCTAGTTGTGTGGTTAGTTCAGGTTACTGCAATCCAATAGGTTCCAGCCTCTCTGGTGTATTACCGCTTTTGCTATTTTTTGCTATTTCTCCTCAGTTACCGAAACATAACAGATAAGATTGGATCCACCATTCAGAATAGGTGATGTCACAGCTCACCTCCTCGTCCTGTACAATGACTGATAACACCCCTATATACAGTAGATAGCACAGGATCAACCATTCACAATAGGTGATGTCACAGCTCACCTCCTCGTCCTGTACAATGACTGATAACACCTCTATATACAATAGATAACACAGGATCCACCATTCACAATAGGTGATGTCACAGCTCACTTCCTCCTCCTGTACAATGACTGATAACACCTCTATATACAGTAGATAACACAGGATCCACCATTCACAATAGGTGATGTCACAGCTCACCTCCTCCTCCTGTACAATGACTGATAACACTCTATATACAGTATATAGCCACAGGATGCCACCATTCACAATAGGTGATTCACAGCTCACCTCCTCCTCTTACAATGACTGATAACACCTCTATATACAATAGATAGCACAGGATCCACCATTCACAATAGGTGATGTCACAGCTCACCTCTCCCCCTCTACAATGACTGTAAATCACAGGATCCACACATTCACAATAGGGATGTCACAGCTCACCTCCTCCTACAACTGGTACATAATCACATGGATTAACACCCTCTCTTCATTACAGTAGATAACACAGGGTCCATCATTCACAATAGGTGATATCACAGCTCACCTCCTCCTCCTCCTGTACAATGACTGATAACACCTCTATATACAGTAGATAACACAGGGTCCATCATTCACAATAGGTGATGTCACAGCTCACCTCCTCCTCCTCTACAATGCCTGATAATACCTCTATATACAGTAGATAATACACGATCCACCAATCACAAGTAACTTCACAGCTCACCTCCTCCTCTTGTACAATGACGCCTCTATATACCACAGATAACAGATTTCACCATTCACAATAGGTGATGTCACAGCTCACCTCCTCCCCCTCCCTTTACAATGACTGTTGCACATGCTTATTAGATGCCTCAATATAAAAGATACGGTCTAAGTATTTTTGTTGCTACTTATGTACATGTGAATTTCCTGAAACAAGAAGTTACAGTCTAAAGCCCCAGTGTCCAATGTGAAAAAATTGCAAGATTTCTATTTTTTATTTTTAATACAGATTGTGATATGTAAAAAGAAAAAAAATACTTTTAACTCAAAAACCTAATTTAATCTTTGGGTCATTTTCTGATATTTGCTCTGGCTTCCCTTTAGCACCCGTTTTCTGGCACAGACTGGTTAATGAATTCACTCTGAAATTAAACTTACTACGAGTGTGTTCAGATTTGCTTCATTATCTGGAATAAAACTTAATAAAGATCTGTTTATTGGTCATCGTCCGCCCCCTCCGTTACACCATGCCCAATTTTACAATTTTTAGTGAGAGTGGCAAACAAATAAGAAAAATCTACTTGCAATTTTTTGCAAGTTTTTGAACAAATTATTACTTTTTAGCCGTTAGTTCACACCAAAACCTGTCATATAGTATAATAGAAAAAATTGGAGTCCGGCTCAACAGGACTGGATTTTCCTTTTCTTTTTGTTTTTTTTTAAAGAAATTATACTGCTGCCCTCTGGTTTTTATGTGTGTTTGACAGATGTTTTTATCACAGACAGAAATATAATAATTGTAAACATATGAGTAACAAAAGCTTATATTGACAGTTAGAATGAGTTAATGCAGCAAGTCAATATTTGCAGTGTTGACTAGTGTTGAGCGATACGATACTGCAAATATCGGGTATCGGCCGATATTAGCTGTATCGGCCTTTCGATTCTGAATACCGATATTTTCGTCATATCGGATACCGGAATCGGATTTGTCACTGTCACTGTCAGTGTCCGTCGGTCGGGTCTGTCAGGAGTCAGCGGCACTTACCTGGCAGAAGATCTCCGGCGGTCACGTCCTGGACTGCTTCATGGCCGCCATCCTCTTCTCCCCGGCGGTCACATGCAGTTTCTCGCGATAACTGCAGTGACTGCTGGGTAATCGCGGCCGTAAAGCAGTCAGTCCGATGACGTCACCGCCGGGGAAGCAGGTAAGCAGCTGTGCTGCGCCGGGATGTCAGGCTCTGCCTGTCATTGCGATGTAGCAGAGCTGGATCGTCGTGGGACAGTCGTTACTATGGACTGCGTCGGACAGGTGGTATACTGTTGGTTTGTTTTTTTTCTTTTTTACAGGAGATCGATGGCGTCGCAGGAATGAGAGATAATAAAATTAATGAAAACTGTGTTGTCTCTTTTATTTCATTAAAATACTTTTTTCTTGCTTTGTCTTTTTTTTATGCATTTAATAACTTTGGGATTAATAATGGATCGTGTCTTATTGACGCCTCTCCATTATTAACCGGGCTTATTGTCACCGTGCAATCAACGGTGACATTAACCCCTTATTACCCCGCTTGCCACCGCTACAGGGCAAGTGGGAAGAGCCGGGTAAAGTGCCACAATTGGCACATCTTTTGATGCGCCAAATGTGGGGCTGCTGTAGCCTGGTATTATCAGGCTGTTGAGGGCCAAAATCCATGGGCCTTGACAGTCTTTTAATACCAGGCCGCAGCAGTCTGCATTTTACTTGGCTGGTTAACAAAAATAGGGGGACCCCTACGCCGTTTTTTTTTCGAGGGGATCCCCTATTTTTGTTAACCAGCCAAGCTAAGCAGACTGCTGTGGCCTGGTATTATCAGGCTGGCAAGGTCCATGGATATTGGATCCTTACCAGCCTGAAAAACCAGGCCTCAGCGGTCTGCTTCATCTGGCTGGTTAACAAAAATAGGGGGGACCCCACGCCAATTTTTTTCAAGGGGATCCCCTATTTTTGTTAATCAGCCAAGATATGCAGACTGCTGTGGCCTGGTATTATCAGGCTGGCAAGGTCCATGGAGATGCACTCACACCTGCCTGCTGCCATTCCTGAGCAAGCTCTGCACTGCTGGTAGCCCGATCCCGCAGCTGAAACTCTTTTAAGAGATGGTCCTGGCGCTTGCTGGTCTTTCTTGGGTGCCCTAGAGCCTTTTTGGCAACAATGGAACCTCTCTCCTTGAAGTTCTTGATGATGCGATAGATTGTTGACTGAGGTGCAATCTTTCTAGCTGCGATACTCTTCCCTGTTAGGCCATTTTTGTGCATTGCAATGATGACTGCACGTGTTTCTTTAGAGATAACCATGGTTAACAGAAGAGAAACAATGATGCCAAGCACCAGCCTCCTTTTAAAGTGTCCAGTGGTGTCATTCTTACTTAATCATGACAGATTGATCTCCAGCCATGTCCTCATCAACACCCACACCTGTGTTAATGGAGCAATCACTGAAAAGAGGTTAGCTGGTCCTTTTAAGGCAGGGCTGCAATGATGTTGAAATGTGTTTTGGGGGATAAAGTTAATTTTCAGCCAAATATTGACTTTGCAAGTAATTGCTGTTAAGCTGATCACTCTTTATAACATTCTGGAGTATATGCAAATTGCCATTAGAAAAAGTGAAGCAGTAGACTTTGTAAAAATTAATATTTGTGTCATTCTCAAAACTTTTGTCCATGACTGTAGTGCATACAAAAGAAAATTTTCATGGTCGACATGACCCAGTCAACGCGTTTCAATTGCACTTAGCAGTCTTACTCATGAGAGTCATGAGTAAGACTGCTAAGTGCAATTGAAACGCGTTGACTGGGTCATGTCGACCATGAAAATTTTCTTTTGTATGCACTATAATTTCTTTTGAAAAACTAAAGGAAAAGGAAAATCCAGTCCTGTTGAGCCGGACTCCAATTTTTTCTATAATCCTTGATGTGAGGCCAGGGCGAGGCCGGTGTTTGAGCCCCTGGTGGATGAGCATAGAGCAACTGGGTGAGCTGGAATTAGGTTTTTATAACTGTCATATAGTATTTGGGAAATGCAGACTAATAACTCACTAACACTTTGGAGGTCATTTATTTAGATTGGCTGTTTGCACTCAAACTCATTTTATCTGCCGTGTGGCTTTGCCCTTTCCCCTAGGCACCAACCATTTTTTTTTAATAAAGTGCCCTGAGGATAGTAAAAAAGAAAGATTGTAAAATATTGTGCGCATATAGCACGTGCCATAGCGTCAACTTCTGGGATGAAAAAACTCTAGAAGAATAGTCCACTGATACACGGGGTTCTAGAACAATCGCGCACCTGGTGATTCGGATCGATATCTTATGGGGTGTTCTAAGGAAAATAAATGCAGATTCGCTGTTGAAATTCTAGGGGTCGGCTCATCTTATTAACCCCTAAGTGCCTAGCCCCACTTTTCTGATCTAACGTGTCACTTTATGTGGTAATAACTCTGCATATGCTTCTTCATATTTCACTGATCCTGAGACTATTTTTTTATGACACATTGCACTTTATATACCTGTAAAATGTAAGTTGACAGGCTTTGAGTTTGTTTATGAAACATTGGAAATTTGCCAAATTAAAAACATTTGCACATTTTAAACTTTGAATGTTTGTGCCCTGAAACTAGTGATCGCCCCATACACAAAAGTTAACAAATAACATTTCACTATGACATCATTTTCAAACGTACTTTTATGTTTCTTAGGGTGCTTTCACATTGCATTTTGTCACATGTTCGTTGGTCCCGCTGGGGCTTAGGTCCGGACATTCCTGCAAAATGGGATTTAGGCCTCTACGCTGATGTTGCCATAGAATATAATGGCTCTGACGTGTGTCGTTTTTGGGCATTTACGCCTACTGGAAGTGGATGCTCAGATGCAGTCTACTACGTCTGAGTGTCTCTCTCCAGTAGGTGCATACGCCCTTAAACAATGCACATCACAGCGCTCGTTCACTCATGTCAGTAAAAAAGTTTATGGGCAGTCATTAAGGATGAGTCAAATTGCAAAGATCTTGTAAAAAAAAAAAACAATTTTGCAATTTACCGCCATTAAATTTGTCAAGAGCGGGAGGATTTCTAATTCTGAAGCATGATCTTGCAAGATGTTTGCTGTCCAGTTTTTAAGCACTGCTCTGAAGTTGACCAGATCACTGCTCCGATGCTGCAGAAGCAAATCTGTCTGCTGGTTGCATCAGAGAGCACAGAATTCAGCTGGCGACTTGACTATGTCACTGGCCTGAACTGTCAATCATCAGTAGTGCACCGCCCCCAGTAAGCATTCAGCCCTGCTATGTGTATCAAAAATCATGATATGAGCTCTGCAATGACAGTCATGGGGGTACCTCTGTTATGCCGACCCATCACGTGACAGAGGGACCAATGGGCGGCTTTTATGATGCCCTTCCGGCGCGCTCGCGTTAAATGCCGCCATCAGTGATTATTTAACATATTATCAGCCGTGGGTGGATCATGATTCCACCTGCGGCTGTTAGAGGCACATAACAGGTGATTTAATCAGCTGTCATGTGCCGGGAAAGATGTGGCCTCAGTGTCAGAGCCTGCATCAAAGGGGAGTAGATGACATTGGACATACCTATACGTCCAAGGTCGTAAAGAGGTTAAAATCCCCTTCCCATGAGACTCAGTGGTCTGTCTGTGTCATGGATGGGCGAGCCGAGTTCGGCAGACGAGATCTTCGTAGAAGGGACTCCTCTCTAACACCAGCACCTTAACTCCTACTTGCCTACTTTTGCAAGTATCCAGAAGGAAGCTTCATTAACATTAGTTTTCGCAGTATCTATGCCCTTTCTGAACCCATGTCACCTCTATGCCCATCCCCTGCCTTCCTGACAGGAGAACCCCCCCCCCCAGAATCTCTGGTTTCCAGAAGATTTGGGGCAGGTTTTGCTAGTAAGAGGAGAGCTGATGACTCTTCCAAGGATCCAGGAGTTCTACCGTCATCCCAGGAGCCTCCTGATGGTTTCAGAAATGTGTCTTTGCTGGCATGTCTCCACCACATCTATATATCAAGGATAAGATGATTGAAGAACATGTATATGTCCCAAAACCGATACAAATCTGCAGCAAATTCAGAGAATGTCTTCTTCCAAATCCCTTTATTGATACTGACCTTTTAGAGGTTTTTTTTTTTAGAACAATCTCACCTTACAGAATTCTCTCCACTTGTTTTTTTTGGTTCCATTGTTTTCCTGGTTCCCCACTGGTCTCTTCTTTCTGTTCCCGCAATGATGTCCAGACATGTGGCCGGCGGCTGCTGCAGCAGATCATTGGCTGTAGTGGATCACAAGGTTTGCAGCAGTCCTAAGTTCTGAAGTTTTGCTCAGGCCTACGTTCCTTCTTTGGGAACCCCCCTCTATGCTTCAGAATTGGAAGCCATTCATTTCTGTATGTGTATGGCCATGGCCAGACATGGCGGCCTCTGCTGATAACAGAGGATCGCCAGAGGTTACAGGAGTCGGATGTTTGGTCTATGACCATCAACTAATTTCCCAACAATTTCTATTGATTCTTATTTTTAAATTTTTATTATTTCAAGTTTTTCAGTTGCTTTTTTTTCCCTTTTCTTACACTTTTACAAAAAGTCACCATTCAACTCTTAATTTTGAAATGCAACTTTTTATCTATAGACAAACAGAAAAAAGAAGGCACTTACAAAGTGTTAACAGTTTGATAATTTTATGTGGATTCTCTTTTCTTTTTTTTTAACTAAATGTTCCTCCTATTGGAGGAAGGTCAGAGGCCGAAACACATGAACAAGGTCACACAAGGCTTCATAATAATCCTCTAATTTCCATGGCTTCCTTTACTTAACCCCAGAAAACCAAAAGCACAAACAATCTTGGAGCAATGGTATCACAACACAAAAAGAAATTAATTAAAAAAGAAAAAACTTTTTTTTTTTAGCAATTAATTTTACATGAGCATAAACCGAATATAGAGTTTTATTATAAACATCTTCTAACACTTTATTTTCAAGGATTTGTATAAATTGCTAAATTGACAAATTAAAAAAATATCCTCAAAATCAAAAAGTAAAAAATGATTACATTGCTAATAAAAAATAGATAGATCAAGACCTTTTTAATCAGTGCTATAAAGTTATTATATATCTCTATTGTTTTTAAGTAACATTTTAAAAATGAAACATTTGCTTCATTGTTCTAATATGACCCATTTCACCCAAAACACAACATCCTTTTATCAAAAGCTGCAATTAAATATTTAACATTTTGGACATTTTATAGAAAGACTTTCCAGTTACATGAATCAGAACAATGCAGATTTAAAGAAAAAAACAAAACAAAACAAAAACGCAACAAATGTTTTTAAATAGCTAGTACAATAAATGACAAAATTGTTGAAAATAAGATGCAATGTTTTGGTTTAAAAAAAATACAAACTATTTAAATGGAAATATTATCTGATCTGAAAATGACAAATTTACACTTCGTAATTTATGCGCTACTTATTTGTGGATTGTATCAGTCAAGTCCAGATCTTTCTCCTATTTTTTTTTTTCAGCACTTACCTGAATTTTTCATTAATATGCCATGATCTAAAAATGAAGGTATTAAGTATGGAAAGGAATAAAGAGAGAAATGCCTCACAAGCAGAAACGGCTTCTCTATCTCTCTCTGCCCCATAAAATAATAACCATTTGCTAAATTGTTGGGAAGTTGTTGTAATTCCTTCTCCAAATTATTACTCGCCCTTCAGATTAGAAATGGGGCCAGGGTTAGCAATCAGCCTTCAATGGTAGGATTTTTAAAGTAAGAATCACTTGTCTGATTGTGAAGTGGAGGCCATTATAGTCTTGATTGTGTCCTTTTTTTTTTCTTTTTTTTTTTGTAGCCGAGGGGCTTGATTTGCAGTCGAAAGAACATATTCACTACTGTATTCCAAGCAATCAGTGATTTCCTCACTATTTCTCCTACTTAACGATTTAGGGTCCACTACTTAGTTTTGCAGCTGCCACCTTGCATCTCCCATCATTAAATACATTTTTAAAATGTGGCCTTTGTTTTCTTTATCGAGCGATGAACGTGAAAATTCACCACGCGGAATATTGATGAGTTAACGAATGTAACGTAGATATCGGCTGAGTAATTGCTTTCACGCAGGGCGACGGCCGATGTTTGGGGGGGAGGTCTATGTTCTTTTTATTTGTTGGCTTTTGATACATAGTCACCTCGTTTAGGGATACGTCACCTTAATACGGTCACATAACTAATTGGACTGAAATATCTAAACTATTGCAGCTTAATTTCATTCTAATCATGTTTATTGTATTAATATTCATACAATAGTGATAACATGACATCATATAATAATGCATATCATGTATAATGATGACAGTATTCTCAATATTTGCATTAATTTATAATTATATTTATCATTCTTTTATTGTATAACAATAATTGAAATGTAACTAATGACTATAATATATAACTATGTATGTCTGTATGTGGTATATATCGTGTGTATATAATTATATATATATATATGGGGTGTGTGTGTTAAAAATGATATACATCTATAAAAAATATGGTAAATAAATCTAAAATGTAAATGAAATCTATATATATATTATTTTCATATATTATTAATTTGAGCAAATGGAATTATTAATTCTCTCCCTCAAATATTCACTTTTTTCCTCCTGTTTTGCAAGAGCCACTTTTTTTTATTTTGATTTTTTTTTGTGCGGAATGAGTTATTTTACTTGACCTTTTACCATATAATGTACTGAAAAAAATTCCAAGTGAGGTGAAATGGTAAAAATAATTACATTTCCCTGTTGTCTTTTGTTTTTTTTTTTACGCCGTTCATTGTGCGGTAAGGATGATCTGGTCACATGATTCTTCAGGTCCGTACGGTTACGGTGATGCCAAATCTATAAGGTTTTTTTTTATTTTAGTGGTTAAAAAATGTGTTTTTTTTTTTTGTCGCCATCGTCTGAGACCAGTAACTTCTTTATTTTTCCTGTCAAAGAACCTGCGTGGGGTCTTGTGTTTTGCACGGTGACCTGATGTTTTCATTGGAACCAGTTCGGGGTAGATGTAACATTTTGATGACTTTTTACTTAATTTTTAACTAAAAAACAATAATACTTCATGCTTTTCAATTATTTTTATATTACTTTGTTTCTTTACGAGTTAATTTGATATTTTGTAGATCAGATATTAAAGAAACAACGTTTAAAGATGAGCGGATCGATTTGCGGGACTCTGGTCCAGTGTCCAGGTCAATGGTACTTGGCGGCCAGACGGGAGGCTTGTGAATCTCTTACCTTCTGTCGTCCCCGGCGCGGCTTTTGATTAGGGCTGGCGGCAGTGTGACGCACAGATGACGTCATACCATCCCTGACAAATCAAATGCCGCGCCGGGGGCGGCCGAAGGTAAGAGATTCGCAGGCCAAGCACCACTGACCTGGACGCTGGACTAGAGACCGGTGAATTCATCCGCTCATCTTTAGTGGCGGTACCAAATATGCTTGATTGTTTGCCTATCTATCCTACTTCTTCATTTGTGGATGGAGAAAGGGGTGTAAGTCAAACTTTTATACTTTTTTCGCATATTTATTTTAATTATCATTTTTTTTTTACCAGCAATCGTTTGATCGATTGCACTAAGTATTGTAATGCTGCAGAATTGCAGTACACAGCAAATATGATGGTCTCCTATAAAGTCCAGCCATAGGCAAGGCTTCATAATGGCAGCAATGGAGGTGTTAAATAGAGGCTGACGGGGAAGATTCTATAGAGATTGACTGCGGTATGTAAATAGTTAAACAGCAGAGGTGGCGCCGGTCGCTGCTGTAAGACCCAGGTGCTGGCTGTGTAGTGCAACCGGCACTTTGAACCCGTTCCATAACCAGCATCCAACGTAGATATGTCAGGAAGGGTTTAATAATATTCTGTATTACAAAAATAATATAATATCAGGAATAGGGTAAATTATATAGGACATGATTTATTTAAATTGATATACATTTCTTGTATAATGATACAGATTAATTTGGAGCTAATCGCATAATAAACCTGTAAGTAATGATTACATCTCATATCTAAATGGTTGTTATTCATAGTAATACTTTTGGGTAATATATTTAATTATTGGTTATCTACCGTAATCATTTTTATTTATCATTTATATTTATAATATATAAATAAACAATAATCTATGATAATAATAATAATTAATGATGGCAATAATAAATAATAAAATAATCTGCAAAGAAACAATACTCAATAATACATCAAATAATTGTCAACCATAATATAAAATAATAAAATATAATGGGATAATGTAAATAATATAAAATAAACTAAAAAATAAAAATAATAGAAAAATAAAAGCAGTAATTAAAATAAGTATAATAAATAATAATATAAATGAATTGTAATAATTCATAAAAGAATGTATAACAGAATAATAAGTAATGTTCATAAAATAATAATAAACATAAATGAAAAACATTAACGTGATTTAAACATTCAGAAAACTTTATTGCCACCTATAAAATAAGGAGCTATAACGAGGTGATTTTCTGGACTTTTTTATGTGTTTTATTGGATCTTTAATATGTGATCTTCTGATTAAATAAATCAAGACAATGATAACAGATATCGAGAATGACGCGTAGAAAAAATAGTCTGTGGTCTTGGAGGACTGATTTGCATAACTTTTTGAGAGGATGGCTCCCGTCACTTTTTGATTTCAATTACTCCGAGTGTAATTTGAATACAGAATGTGAGGAAATGGATGTCACGGGGTTAAGCATCGACATTACAGAGCAATAATTACCAAGGTGTAGATGAAGTGAGCAGTTGATGACACAGAGGCTCGGGGAGGTGGTGGAGGGGGTCGGTGTCGTTACTACAATCCACATTGAGGAAACTGGAAAAAAAGACAATTTAGGGGATCCAGTCCAAGCCTGAGATAAAGCAGAGCATCAGATGACCCTCTGTTATCACTGAGTGAGGTACATTGACGGTATAGCATGAGTTCTGATGGCCGGTGAGACCGCCGCCAATCACCAGCGTGGTCGGCACCATCACTTGCTCGTGCCGCCTCTCCATGGTGTACAATCTCGGGTACCTCCAGCAGGTCTATAGAGACTGAATGGACATCGCCCCAGAAGGGTGGACCAAAGTGCCGTGTGCTGGCAATTAGTGGTAGTCTAAAGTTAGTAGTCATCACTTTCCTATGGATTGATATCTTTGAACTCAAATACCCCATCATGCCGGACGTACAGATGCAGCAGCTATCGGCAGAGTATAATAAAGGCAAACTGGACATGCGCCCAAGGCAACCGGATAGGCCATGACTAGATTGCCACAATTATAATTCAAAGTATCACCCCTGGGGGCTACGTAATTTACATTTTTCTAGGTGGGTGAAAAGTGGCTAATATAATTCTAGTTAGGAGGGGATGCACAGTGGCTTAGTAACATAAATTTTTAATATTTTCAAAAATTTTCATTATATATTAATGGTGTTTATATATAGCCTCATCTCTTATTACATACACTTGCTCCTTTATTATGTATAGCGCAGTCCCTGTTTTACATATTGCCTCCCTTATATATAGTGTTGTCCCTTATCATACAGTGTCTTTATGTATAGCGCAGTTTATTATCACATAGTGCCCTCCCTTATTATGTATCGCACAGTCCTTTATTACGTAATGTCCTCCCTTACTATGTACAATAACAATACCTCTGTGTGTGGTTTTATTGTTCTAAGGTGTGGTCTGATTGCATAGGTAAAGCAATACATTACGTGGTAAAATTATTCACTCTTTTATTGTCTTTCAAGGGTGCACTAGAGCAACTGTGTACTCTACACTCTCTGTTACACGTGACTTTCTTGTCATGTTGCCTGCTTGACACATCAAGCGAATGGAGGGGTACACGGTCTGAACTGCCCGGGGCCCTGGCTGGCCTTAACCTGCCTCCGGCTATCACTTAGACCAGTGTTTCGAAATCTCCAGTCCTCATGGCCCCAAACAGATCATGTTTTCAGGATCTTTTTAATATTGCACAGAAGCTGTGGCAATTTCTACAGCCTTGATAATAATTCCAGCACTTGTGCAATAGTAGAGAAATCCAGAAAACATGATCTGTTGGGAGGCTGAATTGTCAGAAACACTGAGCTAGACCATTATTTTTCTAACAGGTATTTTGCCAGACTGTACCATACTCATGCATGCTCAACTTGGTTTAATGTGCATGCTTATTTGAATTAGGAGAGGGGAAAACGTTAGTGTCACGGGTTTACCGAAACAGAGAGGGGCTAGAAGACTGAGGTGTCTGATTTCTCGTACTCTTGCAGTGATTAGAAGCACCTGACATTAATTGTAAAAAGTGCAGGTTTCTGCTAGCAGTTAAGGGGTTAATCTGTTCAGTTGATAGCCCCTGGAACCTTTCCTGCTTTGATGGTCTCAGCTGTTCAGTGTTGGCCACTCCCCTCTGCTTTATATACTTGCCTCTGGCAAACAGGGATTGTCAGTGCTAGTTGTATACTGCCTGGTTCTGGAGTTGCCAAGAAAAAGGAGGAAAGCGCATCTTGTGCGGATCAAAAAGGAAGAAGAGCTGATGTGAGGTTGGAGAAGTGCTCACCTATAGTGGATATGCAGCTGAGGTACAATACTGATTAAAGCTGGATGAAGGGATCTGTTAGCTGCTGGTCCACCTGCAGGATCCTGATGAGGTCCAGAATCAGAATTAAATAGGAAAGGATATTTTCAGGTGATAAATAAAGTGCTGCCCAGAGTCCTCCAGTATCCAAACAGAAATAGAAACTTGAGTATTTGAAATTTTTTTAAAATTTATTGCTACGCATTTTGCAGCAGTACTTGCGCCTTCTTTAGGCAAAATATAAATATGTCCTATACAATGAACCCAGGCCATTATATACACACTTGTGGGTGTCAGATGACAAATCAAGTGTTAAGACATTCAGGTGGTAATTAGATTATCAGGGGGAATGTGTTTTTTCTGTGGTGAAAGGATCATTTTGTGGATGCTTGTCCTTCCCTACCACGCTGTAAACAGCTGCCGAAAAATTAAGGAGCGGCGAGGTTGGCAACATATTTTTTCTGTGGGTAGGTCACAATTTGTTTACCGGCAGAGATCCATCTGGGCAAAAATAATTTGGTTATTTCAACCTTTCTAGACCTTGGGGTGAAGTTTAACTTGATCAGCGCTAGGTTAGTCTAGGTCCAGGGCCTCAAACTACATACGCTGTGTAGACCAATGCCCATAATCGCCATTGACTCTGTACCCTTGAGCCAGGAGTATTTTACTCAGTTTTTCCAAGGGGCACATCTACAAGTAAGGGCCATACACTCAGAATGTATTTACGGTTATGTGCTAGAGGGTCTGCCCTCTCCTGTGGTTCTTGGGCTACCTTGGCTTATGCTGCACAACCATGTGGTAGATTGGCAGACTCAGGAAGTGGCAAAGTGGAGCGAGTTTTGTCAAGTACACTGCTTGGGCATTCGGCTGGCCAGGGTGGGTACCCAATCTTTGCCTGAATACCTATCTGACTTTGGGATGTGTTTTCAGGACAGGGGTGCCAAGAGCTTCCTCCTCATCATCCTTATGATTGCTCCGTTCACCTTATTCCTGGGGCTAAGCTGCCAAAGAGCAGACTATATGATATCTCTGGTCCAGAGAGGAAGGCCATGCAGGACGATATAGCTGAAAGTCTGGCAAAGAGTCCTATCAGGCCATCCTCATCTCCAGTTGCTGCAGGTTTTTTCTGTAAGAAAAGATACGGGGGGTTACACCCCTGCCTAGATTTCCTTGAACTTAATCGGATCACAGTCCGAGATCCCTATCCTCTCCCCCTCATCCCGGACCTCTTTAACCAGATTGTAAACTGGATCTCCGGGGGGCATATAATCTCATTCGAATTAAGGAGGGCAGTTCGTGAAAGACAGCTTTCAATACACCTGAGGGACACTATGAAAACCTTGTGATGCCATTTGGGTTGATTAATATTCCCGCCATCTTTAAGCACTTTGTAAATTCCATTTTAGTCATTTGGCAGTTAGATGTGTTGTGATTTATCTTGATGACATATAAATTTATTCACCTGACCTCTAGTCACATCAGGTACATGTCAGGCAGGTCTTACAGATAGTCAGAGACAATAAATTATTTGTCAAACCAGAGAAATGTATGATCTCAGGATCCGGCAGAAGTCCGGGTGGCACTGGATTGGGATCATCCTGAGTACTTAAGTTCCTCAAAAACTTTTCGGTAGTGGGCAACCTCTAACTGATATGCCCAGGAAAGGGACAGACTATTTCAAATGGTCCAGTCCGGCCAGGGAGGCATTTGATATCTTGAAAAAGTGTTTTGCATCTGTGCCAATTCTCATACAGCCTGACATCACTCAGCCATTTATTGAAGAAGTTGACGCATCTGAGGTGGGGGCTGTATTATCACAGGGCAAGAAACTATCACCCTCTGAGAAAAACTATGACATTGGTAATGGGGAACTCTTGGCAATTAAGTGGGCTTTTGAAGAGCAGTATCGTTTTCTGGAAGGGGCAGTTCATCTGCTTATATGGTAATCACTGATCATAAAAATCTTTTATATTTAGAATCTGCAAAGCGTCTGATGCTCAGATAGGCAAGATGGTTGTTGTTCTTCACCACACTTAACTTTTTTGTGACAAATAGGCCGGGGAACAAGAACATTAAGGCGGATGCCTTATCTCGTTGTTTTCCTGGGGGTGGAGATAATTGTGAACCAATTCCTGTACTACAAAAAGCGGTGGTTATTGCATCTATTTGCTCTGATCTTGAGAAAGAGGTTGTTGAGGCTCAGGGGGATGCCCCTGCTGCCTGTCCATTAGGTAAACCTGTGAATCCCTGTCTTAAAGTTTTAAGTGAACATCATGGTTTGGTCTTGGCCAGACATCCTGGTAGTGAAGCCACGGCAGATCTCCTTAATCAGCGTTTCGGTGGTCTGGGGTACTCCAGGATGTTCGGATGTATGTGGCTGCCTGCCTGTTTGTGCGCGTTTAAAACTTTTAATACTCATATGTCTGGGTCTCTCCAACCATTGGCGATTCCCAGTAGACCTTGGATTCATTTATTGGTAGATTTCATCACTGATCTATCCGTATCTGCAGGTAATACAGTAATTTTGGTGGTGGTAGACAGATTCAGCGAGATGTCTCATTTCATTGCGCTACCTGCTTTACCCAGCGCCAAAACCTTTGCACAAATTTTCATCAAAGACATCGTTTCTGATTGGGGGGTGCAATTTATTTCCAAATTTTGGAAAGCATTTTGCGATCGTTTGGGGATCCATCTGTCGTTTTCTTTAGCCTTTCTTCCGCAGTCTAATCGTCAAACTGAACATTTTAACCAGAATCTTGACACTTATCTTAGGTGTTTTGTGTGTGAGAATCAGGAGGATTGGATTACTTACCTCTAGCTAAATTTGTGATGAATAACCATTGTCATGAGTCTACTGGTAAGTCCCCGTTCTTCGGAGAATATGGGTTTCATCCTCTGTTATGCTGTTTTAATAGGAATCATTCTTTAGGAGTAATGTGTTTTACCGGTCTCTACTCAAAAAATACATTGTGTCCTCCCAACTATCACCAGCACCTCCACCCATGGTCCTTGTCGATGGGAATTTGGAGTTTCAGACCGGCAAGATTGTTGATTCTCACTTGGTTCGTCGGTTGCTTCAGTATCTGGTACATTGGAAGGGTTACGGTCCCGAAGAGAGAATGTGGGTACCAGCAACTGACGTCAATGCGGTAAGGTTGATCCAGTCTTTTCACACGGCACACCCCGATAGCCCCAGCCCTGAGGTTCTGGAGGTCCCTGTAGAAGGGGGGTAATGTCACAGGTTTATAACTACAGAAAGGGGCTAGAAGACCACAGTGTCTGATTTCTTGCACTCCTGCACTGATTAGAAGCACTTCACCTTCGTATTAAACAGTGCAGATTTCTGCTAGCAGTGCGGTGGTTAATATGTTCAGTTGAGAGCTCCTGGAGCTTTCCTGCTTTAATGGGCTCTGCTGTTCAGTGTTGACCACTCGCCTCTGGTAATCACTGATTGTCAGACAGAAAAAAATTCAGCTTGAGAAAGGTTCTAGGTTGAATTGAATAGTTGCTGCTTCAAGTCATGATTACATAAAGGCATCGTCACTTTTTTTTGCATCTAAATTTTAGAATGCTGCCATTTTTTTGAGCAGTAGACGGATGGACATTGTCTGTGTGGAGGAGACGAATCAGGAGTTGGTTGCAGCATGTATTGTATGCCTTGGGTTTTACAGACCACAGGGTTTGTTCAGCGTCTCTAGCACCATTGGACCATCCAGAGGGTGAGTTTGGGAGCACAGAAAGACATGGTTATTTCTATGAAACAAGTTTAGAGTCATTCACAAAAACATATCTGTAATGTAGATGTAACGGGACTCGTCCTGATATCTCGGCGTCTTAGGGCATACTACTGTACTTCAGTCTGGGTTCAAGTCAGTATCTCAGATTTTGTCACATTTCACTACCAAAATAGAAGAAAATTCATGGCACTTATTTGTTTCCATCCACCTAACCAGCTGTCATAGGATCCCAGAGCTGATATTTTGGCAGGTTTTTTTTCATGTGGTTTTTTTTTTTAAAGTTTTGAAAATCACATTACAGAAAAGCTGCACTCTGAAGGCTAATTCAGACTGTGAGCGAAGCACTCGGGTCGTAGTGACGGCCGGTGAGAGGCAAAGACCCTGTCTCACAAGCAGAAGCCTAAGACTCGGGGCGGCACACATGCTATCAATGCGGCTCTCGCATACCTGCCTGAGCGATGGTGATCTCACCCACAGCTACACGCGGGGGAATGTTAGCCGAAAACTAATACTAGACCAAGGGGAAAAGAAATCATTGTGTTGACTTATTTTGACAGTTGGACTGTGTGGTTCTAGTCACAAAAGTACGGTGCGCAGTAAATATCATAAAACATGTCAATCATTGCGGAAAGGTCTAGAAATCAACAACAGCTGTTCTGTAAATCAGACTACGACACAACGACAGCGCCATAACTTCCTCCATAACTTTCACATGCATGTCATAAGGTCAATATGAGATAACTGTATATCTGCAACATTGTGAATGTGTATATGTAATATATAGCAAAACCAAAGAAATGAGCCGGACGATAAGCAGGTATACGTGCAATGTGTAGGAGAGCGTTCACACTGCGGCCATTTCACAGACAAAACCCAAGAGAAAAGAAACAAAATGAGCAAATTTCCTGCAGTAAGTAAATAGTAATCATACATGTAGATATCATAGGGACATGGCTGACACAATCTTGATTAAAAAAAAGCCGTCCCACCACGACAAGGTGTATCCATCGGGACGGTCCTATCCTACCTCAAATATTAAAACCTCACCTTGTGTCAGCTGACATCAGTGGGGATAAGGTCAGAGCAGGACAGGGGCCGATTGTCCAGACACCTGTTCATGGGACGCTAGATAGAGGAAATGCCTAGCTCAGAAAAAATTTAAAAAAAACCATGGTGCAAGCCCCTGAACACCGACCTAAGGTTCACTACATAGAATATAAAAAGGGCAGTCAGCGCTCCAAACAAAGTGAATAGAAAAGTGAGGTGACATTATTATAGTCTATAAAGTAAATAAGCTCAATAGATTCCCCTCTTTTTTGTACACTTTTTGGAGTACTTCCTGCCTGCTTTACAAAAAAAAAAAAAAATATATATATATATATATATTCTTAGAAATAGTTAATTTTGCACTATACAGACCAAATAATACCATTATACAGTTGTCACAAGTGTGTCATGTCCTCCTAGGAGATCTGGGGTTAGGCGATCTTTACATACTGTGAATCGCAGGTCTTCCATTTAGCCTGTGTGTTTTATTCCTCATATTAAATGGACTTTGATTCCTTTGGCACTGAAGACGTTAACGACTCTTTGTCTGCTGGTTAGAGACATGCAGCTCCATCTCACAGCTGCTCCTGCCCTGCTCGTTTTCTCTCTATAAAACCTGGCCAGACCTTCTCATCCCTGCCTGTGAAAGTTTTACTTCCTGGCTTGCTGGAGTTGATGTGCTGAAGTTGGAGTTTGTAGTTGCTGCTAGAGATTGTGGTGTGCTGTTTTTGGGTGTATGCTTTCTCCAATATCCTATTCCCATTTGGTTTGTACCTTCCTATCCTTCCCTTTAGTCCTTTATACTGTGGTGAGTGTTTTTGTATGTAAGTTGCTTTTTGTTATCCCTGTTTGTCTTACGTGAACATACACTAACATATCTGTTCCAGGCCTCCTGGAGGAGGAGGAGGTGACAGCTTAGGACATTAACAGGAGCATAGTAAAGTCGGAGACTCAGGCCTCTCTACCTTCCAGAGTACCCCCGGGACAGGGATAGTTAGGGTCCCAGTTCCAGGGACAGTTTGATGTCCCCCTTGCTTATCGAAGACCGTCATAGCGTGATAACAGTGCCCAAATGATACCGTGTTTCCCCGAAAGTAAGACAGTGTCTTACTTTCTTTTTATCCCCAAAAGCCCCACTATGTCTTACTTTCGGTGTATGTCTTATATTGAAAAAAAATTACCTGTATCTAACCCAGTGTGATACAGTACCACCTGCTGTATTTAATCCAGTGTGACACCTGCTGATACCCACTGGGTTACATACAGCAGATGATACCCAGTATGCCAGTGTATATGTTTTACTGATGTATGATTAATACTGTGTAGGGAATCTACCACCAGAAAAACTCACCTGAGTTTTTCTGCAGCCGCCTTCCGTCACGGGCTCCGGCTCCCTGCAGCCGCTGGTCCCGCCGCGCTGCGTCGCTCCGTTCGCCCGCAGTCCCGGGCTGAAGTTCTCGCGGCTCTATTTAAATTTCTTCTTCGGTCCCGAAACGTCATCACGTTGGTCACTCACGTGACCGGAGGCCGCAGTGATAGACAGTTCTCTCCGGCCTCCGGTCACGTGAGTGACCAACGTGATGACGTTTCGGGACCGAAGAAGAAATTTAAATAGAGCGCGCGAGAACTTCAGCCCGGGACTGCGGGCGAACGGAGCGACGGAGGACGGCGGGACCAGCGGCTGCAGGGAGCCGGAGCCCGTGGCGGAAGGCGGCTGCAGAAAAACTCAGGTGAGTTTTTCTGGTGGTAGATGGCAGACGCGGCGACGTATGGAGAGGAGGACGGTGCGGACGTGGGCAGGAAGCGGCGCGCAGCTAGATGAGAGGGAGGCGGCAATACCCCGGTGTTTCCCCGAAAGTAAGACATATGTCTTACTTTCGGGGTACGGCTTATATTAGCCGACCCCTCTGAAACTCCCGATACGTCTTACAATCGGGGGTGTCTTACTATTGGGGAAACACGGTAGATAATAAGATTCAGTGAAGAAAGTGGTTTTGAACCCTAAAGTAATGTGAGGACCTCCACTTTGCAGATAACTAAGGGGCAGCATGGTGGCTCAGTGGTTAGCACTGCAGCCTTGCAGCACTGGGATCGTGGGTTCAAATCCCACCAAGGAAAATATCTGCAAGGAGTTTGTATGTTCTCCCCATGATTGTGTGGGTTTCCTTTGGGTTTCTGGTTTCCTCCCAAATTCCAATATGTCTGTAGATTGTGAACCCCAGTGATGATGATGTCTGTAATGCGCTGTGGAATTAATGGCACGGTTTTCTAGAAAGTTGTGACCTCTGTGATTGGTGCAGTGCTGTTTATGTGACTTCAGCACTGCATACAAATAACAGAGACTGGTGCAGCAACTGAGCCTCAGCGCTGGACCTGTGGAGGGTGAGTAAACATCATTTTCTTTTTAAGAGAAAACGGCCCCTGATGACTCAACTTTTCTGAAACTGGAAATCCCTTGAACCCGGGTGGCCTTCGCTTCCATTTACACCAGCCGTTTCAGTACTGGAAGTAGCTGTATACAGTCTGACACATGAACTTCAGCTATTCCGAATTGCTTTAATAAATTGTTTATGGGGAATGTGCTTGTAATGGTCACATAGCAGTGAGATCCGAGAGCATCGTACGCTCTGTATGTATATTTATCTTCAGTCCCCGAGACTTAGCACTTCACCGAACAGAGATGGGTGAGCGTCCTCCGCCAAGAACCATCGCCTGCTCAGATGAAATAAGGTCAACACAACCTAATACCATTAGCCCCATTTATAATATTTCTCTGCTTTGATACTTTGTAAACTTTTTACAGATTAAAAACATGTTTTGGCTCCATGATAAAATGAGATTTACTCCTCAGTTTATTTGTAAAAGTTATAAATAATTGAGTCAAATTGATCTCAAGATTTCTCCGCACAACATAAATGTTTAGCATATGTAACGCAGCACCGAGAGCATGTAATGTCAGCGGGAGAAAAAGGGGCAACATCAGTTCAGCGCCGGTAGGGGCGGAGATATTTGTCATAAGACTTGGTAGATAGCAACCGTCCCTTATCATGTGTATATAAGGGTGGTATAGTAATATATATTGTTCATAGGGCAGTATTATAGTAGTTATATTCTTGTACATAGGAGGCAGTATTATAGTAGTTATATTCTTGTACATAGGGGCAGTATTATAGTAGTTATATTCTTGTACATAGGGCAGTATTTATAATAGTTATATTCCTGTTACATAGGGGCAGTATTATAGTAGTTATATTCTTGTACATAGGAGCAGTATTATAGCAGTTATATTCTTGTACATAGGGGCAGTATTATAGTAGTTATATTCTTGTACATAGGAGCTAGTATTATAGGTAGTTAGTATTATATTCTTGTACATAGGGGCAGTATTATAGTAGTTATATTCTTGTACATAGGAGCAGTATTAATAGTTATATTCTGTACATAGGGTGCAGTATTATAGTAGTTATATTCTTGTACATAGGAGCAGTATTATAAGTAGTTATATTCTTGTACATAGGGGCAGTATTATAGTAGTTATATTCTTGTACATAGGGGTAGTATTATAGTAGTTATATTTCTTGTATCATAGGGTGCAAATTTTTATTGTAAAAACCAAACAAATACAAATATACTGACATTTCTCCAGTAATACAAAACTAAATTCACTTGGATTGTACATTCATTACATATCCGGATTATACATATAAAATTATCTTAAAGAGTCCATACACCTGGTTGGAAAAAAAAAAAAAAAACATCATATTTCAACCCAGTGACACATCCTTCCATAACTTAACATTTCCTAATGATTTTATCTATCTGGGCTCGGACATTATGTGGTTGACAGCGTCACAGATCTGAGTCGGAGTTATTCTGGTCACCGCGGGTCTCCATTTCAGACTTTACCCGAGAGCCCTCAGGTAATGGCTTCCGCTTGGGCGGAGGACAGTCCTCTACATCCCTATCAAACTCTGCGTCAATTCTTCTAAGGTCATCCTCAAAATCACCGTCAGACTCAGACAGAACACCAAACCTATTAGATAAGTCCATTACACCTGCAGAACTCTGGACCTTCTTCCTGGCTCCTTGGCCAGTGTCATACTCCTTCTCAGGTTTACGGGAGGTCTTGTCCTTTTTCTTCCTTTTAGTCTGAGACACAGATGGTAGTACTGAAGTAATGCTTCCCTGTGACTGCTGCCCCTGAGGGACAACCTCCATACTTCCCTGTACATCCTCTGAACCCTGCTGCTCTGGTGTCACCTGAGTAGACCCCTGGTGGGCCTCCGGTCTGGCCAGTATTTCCCCTGACAGTAAAGCTGCTGTGTAGCCCTGGTACACAATACCAGGAGGATGAGTGGAGAGGTAACAGTTAAGGGCTCTTCATAACATCACGTACACTTCTGACACACCCAGCAGGGGTGTGGAAGGGAGTGATTTAGTCAGTCAGTTTCCTGTCCTTGGACAGAGGAAACGTGTCCAGTCTGAGCCTGTTAGCAGTTCAGAAAGTGGAGGCTAGTACAGGTGGTCTAGTTCACCTCAGCCTAGTCAGAGCTGTGCCCCACTGGAAGACAGACGGAGATATCTATTAAGAGTCGAGCAAATCGAAGGGCAAAGTGGAAGGAATATTTAAAAAGTGCTTTTGGCTTGGAGAAGTCCTGCACATTGCTACCGGTCACTGGGGACCGAAGGATCACTATTAGCTACAAGCATAGTGGTAAGAAAACCAGAGATTTACCGGACCTTAGGTCGCGGCAAACAGCCCTGAAGAGTCAGTACGTAACTGGGGTCAGGGGGAGTGAAGACTTTGAGCCTGATCAGCAAGATAGGAATTCAACTCTCTCACAGGAAGGCTCCGACCACAAAACTGACTGGGCAGTACAGCTTTGGAATAGCTGGAATTATTGAGGGAACTACGCTGCAGGCTGGTTGTACTCATCGTGTTGAAAGTAAAGGAGGCCCCTAACTTGCTTAGCCGTTGCCTCAAAGCTCATCCTCCATCAACCCCATCAGCCTCCCTGGGACCTGCCTTACCATCTTACAAGTAAAGGTATGGAAAGACGCTGACGGTGTGAGACTGAGTTATTATTGCATGCCTGCACAATCCCTACCTAACTACCGACCTGAGGGAAGAGTCCCACCTGTGGGGACCCGACATCTAGCTGCCTCACCATCCCCTCAGAGATCTACAGCAGCGCTGGTACAAATTACCAGAAGACTACAGGTGGCGTCACGAACTGTATATAAATCTATCCCCTGTAAATATTCCCCCAACATACGCCAGACCGCTAGGGCCACAGACCGAGCCACCGCTACCTGTGACAATCCCCATAGACTTCCATGGGCTCGGCTCTGAGTACCCCATTGCCCTGGTAATCCACAATTGTGGTGGCGGGTCGATACAAATTGGCGTCACGAACAGGATACGAAACTTGCAGCATTGCGAGCCCTGTGTGCCTGTGGAGTGTTTTGATGAAAAAGACTGTTGCTGTTGTTTGGCGCCAAATACCGCCATATTTGCCGCCAGATTCGCGCCCTAAGGCGCTGGAGAAGAAGGTGGGCGTACCTGAAAGAGCGCGCAAAGTCTTGGACACGCCCCCGGCTCTGACTCATCGGCAGGTCCTGCAACAGGAAGTGAACGCTCTGACATCAGAGCGCCTGCGACGAAGGTCCTGTTCCCACTGCGGTGCCTGTGAAATAGCAGCGTCTGAAACCGGTAGGCTCCGTTTAACCAAGGGGGCGCTAAGATGTCACAACAACCGGCTGACAGTGCGGCCCCGGCCGGAGGCCCCAATCCCGCACCGTCTGGTATTGTAGCGCCAGATGGGGGCGCAGGCCCTGCACCCAGTCCGGTAGTCCCGATCATGCCACTAACGCTCCCATATATGCCTGGGGCGAAATGGCTTCCCCAGTACAGCGGTGAGCCAGGCACATTAGCAGGCTTCAAGCGGAAGTTATGCAGCATCCTAGAAATGTACTCTATGCCTGAGAGACAAAAAGCTGCTGTGCTAATAGGGCAGCTAACTGGCGCTGCTGAGAGGGAAGTGGAGACTTGGGATACCGTTGATCAGGAGTCGGTACCTGCGATCTTCCTTAAGCTACATGCCATATTTGAAGACCGCACAGAAACGGATCTCCGGATGGCCTTCTATCACTGTTCACAACAGCCAGGTGACAGCATCCGGGACTATGCTTGCCGACTACAGGGAGCCCTGAGAGCCCTCA
This sequence comes from Oophaga sylvatica, assembly GCA_033576555.1. Lineage (NCBI taxonomy): Eukaryota > Metazoa > Chordata > Amphibia > Anura > Dendrobatidae > Oophaga > Oophaga sylvatica. The sequence continues at coordinate 74,525,482 of JARQOD010000009.1, forward strand.
AGCAGATTAACAATTTAAATGCTATCGATGAGAATAAGATGCTGAAAGAACAATTTATACAGGGATTGAGATCCCAAGAGGAACGCAGAACTGTAAACTGGTGGTCCTTGGACCATCCGGATGCTACCTTTGATGCCCTAAAAGACATGGCAATAAAAGGGCTGCGGCCCCTGGGCAAACCTGAGGTGGCAACCCAACATCATCAGGGTGAAGTCACTCTGGAACCGGCAGTAACCCCCTGTTCCCCGCTAGTGGCTGGAGCCAAAGCGCAGGTGACACCTCCTAGTGAATTGGACTGTCTGCGCTCAGAGGTGCGCCAGCTGACTAAAAATCTGGCTGCTGTAATGAGTGCCCTGCAGCTGCGGAAAGAGGAGGAAGGAAAGATCTTGTTAGCTGACTGCCCAGAGGACGTTCCGTGGATGCACCGGAGAAGAAAGAAGACGTCGCCCCCCCGGAGGAGGACAACGCCACCCCCAGGAGCGACCTCTGATCAACACCCTCCTCGTCGAGAGATCATCTGTTATCGCTGCAACCGGAAAGGTCATCTGTCTCCACAGTGTCCTTTAAACGGGCAGAACCTGGGTCCGAGGGCCAACACCCAGGAGAATACCCGTCAGGCCCCCTAGACTGGAACCGCAGGTATGTGGGTGGGCGACCCTACCTGTCTATCATCCTAGATGGTATTGCAGTTCCGGCATTGTTAGACACTGGGTCCCAGGTGACCCTAATACCTGATGCCCTATATACCAAGTACTGGTCAATGGACAGTCTTAAACCCCCGAGCCTTGACTTTACCGTGTATGCTTCTAATGGTCTTCCTGTAGAAGTACTCGGGACAAAATGTGTAGATGTAAAAGTGGGCAGAGAGGAATTGAAAGACCAGGGGCTTCTGGTAGTAAAGACTGTAAATGAGGAGAACGGTTTAAATATAATTTTGGGTACTAACATTATCGGTAATTGTTTGGGAGAAGTTGTGTTCTTGCTCCAACAGCTCGCTGAGATTGCCCGACCAAGGCAGAGAGGAGTAATCCAAAGAGAGATCCGGGCCCTGGTGTGTCAGCAGCAAGCGAAGCTTACCGACGGCGAAATTGGTAATGTACGGGTCACTGACTCGGATCCTATTGTGATACCCCCAATGAGTGAAATGATCATTTGGTGCAGGGCAGCCATAGGTCTGAGAGGACAGAATTACCAAGCTGTAGTAGAACCCCACCATTCAGAACATAGACCTACACTTATGACTGCTAGAGGAGTAGTAGAAGTGGTGAATGGAAGAGTACCGGTACGGCTTCTCAATTGGGGAGATGATGAGGTAAACTTACCCCGTTATGCAACCATTGCTAAACTACATGCTGTTGATAATAATTCTATTCTCCCGGCTGAGTCCTTAGACTCCTGTCAAATAGCGGAGGACAATGACCCAGCAACTCAGGTGGCGGAATGGTGTCAGCAACTCCATGTTGGGACGGACACCACTCCCGCTCACCAGAAGCAAGGGGTATTACGGGTGGTGCAAGAGTACGCCCAAGTGTTTAGCAAAAATCCACTTGATTTTGGGATAATTAAGGGAGTACAACATCATATCCCTACAGGCAATCATCCTCCCATCAAAGAGCGGTATAGGCCCATACCTCCAGCTCATTATCAGAAGGCTAAAGAAATGTTGAATGATATGAAGAAAGCCGGGGTGATAAGGGATAGTTGTAGCCCTGGGCAGCCCCTCTAGTTCTGGTTAAAAAGAAAGATGGTAGTATGAGAATGTGTGTGGATTACAGGCAGGTGAACCGCATAACACACAAGGATGCATACCCGTTACCACGTATAGAGGAATCATTAGCTGCTCTGAAAACGGCTAACTACTTTTCTACCCTTGATCTGACTAGTGGTTACTGGCAAGTGGCTGTGGCTGAGGAGGATCGTGAGAAAACGGCTTTCACCACCCCAATGGGGCTCTGTGAGTTCGACAGAATGCCGTTTGGGCTCAGCAGTGCCCCAGGAACATTTCAGAGAGTGATGGAAAACTGTCTGGGACATCTCAATTTTGAAACCGTGCTGCTATACCTAGACAACGTTATCGTGTATTCCAAGACATATGAGGACCATCTGAAGCACCTGGCAGAAGTATTTGAATCCCTGTCCAGGTACGGGATGAAGTTGAAACCCTCAAAATGCCATCTACTCAAACAGAAGGTACAATACTTGGGGCACATCATCAGTTCGGAAGGAGTAGCGCCGGACCCAGAGAAAGTCACCGCCATCCAGAAGTGGCCGGAGCCGAAGAACCTTAAGGAAGTGCGACAGTTCCTGGGACTAACGGGTTACTACAGAAGGTTCGTGAAAGATTACACGAAGAAGGCAGCTCCTTTACAGGACCTCCTGGTAGGACAATCCTTAAAGAGCCGAAACCCTCCCTTTAATTGGGGTAAAGAACAGGCTGAAGCATTCCAAAAGATGAAAGAGATCCTTACAGGTGATGAGATCTTAACCTATCCTGATTACAGCCAACCGTTCCTGTTGTACACCGACGCCAGTAATGAAGGTTTGGGAGCAGTTCTCAGTCAGAAGCAGAATGGCCAAGAAAAAGTCATCGCTTATGCCAGCAGAAAACTCAGGCCAACTGAAAGGAATCCGGAAAATTATAGCAGCTTCAAGCTGGAGTTTCTGGCGCTGGTCTGGGCCATTACTGAAAGATTTAAGCATTATCTGGCCTCCAATCGGTTCACTGCGTTTACAGATAACAACCCCTTAACGCACCTGGAAACCGCCAAGCTGGGCGCCATGGAGCAGCGATGGATGGCTCGGTTGTCCAATTACCAGTTTACTATCAAGTACCGGGCAGGTCGAAAGAATGCTAATGCTGACGCATTGTCCCGAATGCCGCATGACTCTGATACGGAAGAAGAATCAGACGACCTGGAAGAAATTGAGCTCCCTGCGTTCCATCGAAATGGGGTAGTCCACGAGCATCGAGTCAACAGAAAGCAGTATGGTGCAACATTAAATCCTTTACCCCATCACAGTTGGAAAGAGACTCAGGACAGTGATCCAGTGGTCAGCCGCATCAAGGAGTTGTTAAGACAGGAAGGCTCCTCTTTGGAAAAGGATGCACCTATGTCAGCAAAGCTCCTGTGGAACGAGAAAAGCAGGTTGTTCCTATACCGTGAGAAGTTGTGCAGGAGATACGTCAACCCCAGAACCCATGAGATGGTCTGGCAAATCGTGGTCCCCAAGGCAGACGTCCCAATGGTGTTGGAAGCGTACCACGATCAAGCAGGACACTTTGGCTGGAGAAAGCTGGAGACCCTGTTGAGATGCCGGTTCTACTGGGTAGGGATGCGCAGCTCCATCGAGAGGTGGTGTCGGAACTGTGGACCCTGTGGTCTCAGAAGAAAGGACTACGGTAGTCAGAAGGCACCCCTGCAACCTATCCGGACGACTCGTCCCCTGGAGATTGTGGCCCTGGACCACGTCAAACTGTCGCCAAGTAGATCTGGATACTCATACGCCTTGACCATGGTGGACCATTACTCCAGATTTCTGGTGGTTGTTCCAGTTAAGGACCAGACCGCAGTGACGGCCGCGAAAACCTTTCAAGCAAGCTTCTGCAGACCGCATGGGTATCCGGAGCAAGTATTAACCGATCAGGGACCTGCTTTCGAAGCTGATTTATTCAAGGAATTCTGTCACATGTACGGGTGCAAGAAAATAAGAACAACACCATATCACCCTCAAACCAACGGTCTTTGCGAAAAAATGAACCATATTGTCCTTGATTTGTTGAGATCCATACCGTTGGAAGACAGGAATCGATGGCCGGATTTACTACCTGATTTGGTTGATTTGTATAACCATATACCTGTCAGTTCCACTAACTGCACTCCAGCCTATCTTATGAGAGCAAGGCCCGGAAGACTACCAATGGATCTAGAACTTGGAGTGGTAGAACCGGAGGCAGACGACGCTGTTGAAAACTGGGACGTCAATCGGCAAGAGCAGTACAGAAGAGTGCAAATCTGTGTGGAGGAAAGTCTCAACAAGGCACGGGAGAAACAGGAAGATGTTTACAACCGAAATGCTCCTGCCAAGCCTTTGATGCCTGGAGAGGTAGTATTAAAAAGAAAAAGGAAGATGCACAAATTGGATAATCAGTGGGAGCAAGAACCCTACGTCATACAAGATTCTAAATATGACAACAGAAAAGTTTGTATCATCAGTAAGGACGGAGGAAGAACAATAACCACTGTGTCCAGAGACCATTTGAAATTGTGTCCAGAACCCTTAAAATGTTGTGACAAGAACCCTGTCATCAATCAAAAAGAAAGGAAAGAAGAAGTCATACACACCGATCTGGGAGATTTTCCTGCGGATTGGCCTAGACTGGGAGATGCTGTAATAATTCCGGTGTTGCAGTTTTATCAGCCACAAGAGGAAGTTTTACCTCCAGTTGTGCCCGTGGTGCCAGTCGAGCCCGTTCAGGAGTTACCCATCCCAGCAACACCTCAACCTATGGAATCTCAAGAAGGATCATCTGAAGCAGCGCCCCATACTATGGGATCCCCTGGTGAAGCTGACTCACACCGCCCAGCCATCAGTACGCTTGCCAGATCCATAGAAAGATTGAGGCAGTTCTATAGTTTGCCGTTACGCAGTGCAGACAGATCGCAACTTGATATACCTGAAGCTACACCACGTAGATCAGAGCGAACCACCAAAGGGAAGTTACCCATTAGATATCAGCAGTGATTATAACGAATTGATGTGAATATTGTAAAAAGTCTATATATATATATATGTGTTTTTCCCTATTATGTCTTATAATGGACTCAGAGGCTGAGGACTGAGCCAGCCCAAAAACTGTATCTTGTAAATAGTTGCACTAAGGTGCCTTTTAATGGTTTCACATGAAGCCTTGACTTACCTCTGAACATAAAACCCGTGTGGTGTGGCACTGAGTGAGGTCTGCATTCGGATGTCCTGCAGCCCACCCAGGACCCACGTTGAAGGTTTGGTGCGGGTCCTTCACAAGTATATTGTCTATTTTTATGAACATGTTTATTTAATATTTGTATTTCTCTATAATGTTATTGTTCGCAACGTTTAAGACATCCTTACCTCCCGGATGGGACGAATTAATGTTTAATGTTAAATGCATAAACAAAAATGTCTCTTTATATTTTACAGCCCGGGAGTGCTGTCGTTTACCATGGGGGAATGTGTAGCCCTGGTACACAATACCAGGAGGATGAGTGGAGAGGTAACAGTTAAGGGCTCTTCATAACATCACGTACACTTCTGACACACCCAGCAGGGGTGTGGAAGGGAGTGATTTAGTCAGTCAGTTTCCTGTCCTTGGACAGAGGAGACGTGTCCAGTCTGAGCCTGTTAGCAGTTCAGAAAGTGGAGGCTAGTACAGGTGGTCTAGTTCACCTCAGCCTAGTCAGAGCTGTGCCCCACTGGAAGACAGACGGAGATATCTATTAAGAGTCGAGCAAATCGAAGGGCAAAGTGGAAGGAATATTTAAAAAGTGCTTTTGGCTTGGAGAAGTCCTGCACATTGCTACCGGTCACTGGGGACCGAAGGATCACTATTAGCTACAAGCATAGTGGTAAGAAAACCAGAGATTTACCGGACCTTAGGTCGCGGCAAACAGCCCTGAAGAGTCAGTACGTAACTGGGGTCAGGGGGAGTGAAGACTTTGAGCCTGATCAGCAAGATAGGAATTCAACTCTCTCACAGGAAGGCTCCGACCACAAAACTGACTGGGCAGTACAGCTTTGGAATAGCTGGAATTATTGAGGGAACTACGCTGCAGGCTGGTTGTACTCATCGTGTTGAAAGTAAAGGAGGCCCCTAACTTGCTTAGCCGTTGCCTCAAAGCTCATCCTCCATCAACCCCATCAGCCTCCCTGGGACCTGCCTTACCATCTTACAAGTAAAGGTATGGAAAGACGCTGACGGTGTGAGACTGAGTTATTATTGCATGCCTGCACAATCCCTACCTAACTACCGACCTGAGGGAAGAGTCCCACCTGTAGGGGACCCGACATCTAGCTGCCTCACCATCCCCTCAGAGATCTACAGCAGCGCTGGTACAAATTACCAGAAGACTACAGGTGGCGTCACGAACTGTATATAAATCTATCCCCTGTAAATATTCCCCCAACATACGCCAGACCGCTAGGGCCACAGACCGAGCCACCGCTACCTGTGACAATCCCCATAGACTTCCATGGGCTCGGCTCTGAGTACCCCATTGCCCTGGTAATCCACAATTGTGGTGGCGGGTCGATACACTGCCTCCTCCAGAATCTCTGCCCCTGCCACCAAATCCTCATCAGGATAGTCCTTACAGATATTGTGCCAGGCGTCAGGACAGTCCCTGTGAGGGTGACCGATCTTCCCACAGAGGTTGCACCTGATGTTCTGGCAGTCTGCAGCCACATGGCCGACCTCCCCACACAGGTTGCACTTCACCACAGTACACGTATTCGCCAGGTGACCCGCCTTGCCACATTTGAAGCACTTACGAGGCTGCCCAGGATAGAAACACACACCCCTCTCCCTCCCAATAAAGAAGGAGTTGGGTAAGTGGGCAGTGATATTATCGCACTGTCGCAGTTTCACCAAAACCCTCCACCCTCCCGTCCAGATACCATCATTGTCTCTGCTTTTGGTGAGGTCAGAGACCAGGTCACAATGCCTCCGGAGCCACACCACAATGTCCTGCGGGGGAACAGACTCATTCCAGAAGATGAGATTTACCGTAACGGTATCTGGCTTAGAGATAGGAATAAAGCTGAACTTACTCCAGCCCTCAGTGTCTCTAAACTTGGGGAAATTAGACCAAAACCTGTCCAGGTCACTCATGAGCTTAAAGCTGACGTCATAGCCCTGCCTGTCTGGAAGATTAATCACCGCCAAGATGCTGACTGGCGCAAACCCCATCTGGCGACACAAGAGCTCCCTGACCACAAACCTTCTATCTGGCAGATCCTCCTTGGCACCTCTGTGCCGGAAACGCACAACGTTTCTCCTGTTTAAACGCCTGGCCGGTATAATTGGCACCAGAGGTGAAGGACGGAGCGCCACGACTCCAGGCATTACTGGGGGGAACCTGCGGGGTCACACTAGGCTGACTGACGGGGTGAGGGTCTGCATCAGGGGGGGCTTCTACACCTTGTGTGCTCGGAATTAAAGGGGGGAAATCACAGACATCATCATGAACATTGTTATCATCAACATCAATGTCACTATCAGACTGCGCAGCGTCCAGCAAAGATACTGTGCTCCCCCAAACCCCCGACCCCTCAGATACAGCGCGGTTATCCCCAGCATCAGAGCCCTGCTGGGCACCATCAGGAACTACCGGCACATGTCCACTGCCCAACTGTGGTGCATGGCATTCTGAGACTTGTAGTCCCTGTGCTGAAAAATGTCCATGCTGCTGCTTGGAATCTGCTGCAGGCGGCTGTACTGGGCATTCTGCGACTTGTTGTACCTCTACTGGAATGTGCCCTTCATGCTGCTGCTTGGAATCTGCTGCAGGCTGTTGTGTTGGGCATTCTGTGACTTGTTGTACCTCTGCTGGAATCTGCACTACATGCTTCTGCTTTGGATCTGCTGCAGGCAGTTTTGCTGGGCATTTTGAGACTTGTGGTACGTCTGCTGGGGTCTGTACTACAGGCTGCTGCTGGTGCGGCATTTGCCCCTTTTGGAAGCAGAAACTTGCAGGCTGCAGCACTGTCCGCACCTGCTTCTGGGGTCCACCTGGGACAATGTCTGACCTGGAACCTGCAGAGTTCTGCTTCTGTGACTTAAACAGTTCCTGGTTACTATAAGTCTCCGCCAGGGGCCCCATCCTCTCTAGGACGCAGTCCATGTCCCTCACCACTTTTGCCAGCAATACACCCAGTGTGTTCAGAGTCTCATCATAAAAATCATGACTCCCGGGATTAATAGCCTTTAGCTTATAGCAAGTGTCTATCTGCATCTGTAGTGCGTCTTTCTGCTGCTGTAACTCACCGAACTTCTTGACCAGTCCTGGGATCTCCTCTGCGAGCTGAAGCTCAGGTGCACGTGGCGTCTCCTCCTGGGATCCTGCATTCAGCGATGTCCCCGGCTGCTTGAACCCAGACGTCTCCTTAATTTTCACCACCGCTGGTTTCATGGCTCCAGGCTCCACAGCACTTTTACTGCTGCCACCTGACTGCGACCGTGTGCGTCCTGACCGCGCCATACTGCCATGCTGCTGTAAGTTCTCCTGGATGGTTTGTCTTTCCAAAGACGTCCGTCTCTGCCTGGGAGCAGGAGAGGTGATCTGCACAGCTGGGGCTGATCTCAACTGTGCACCCGGCAGGAGCTGCTTGCTGACTGGGGAGTTACCTGACTTCACATTGTGCTGTAACCATCACTGACCGACACTTTTCCTTCTTGCTTCTTTGCTGGACTTGGAGAAGGTTTTCCTCCCAAAACTTTACTGACGGCTTTTTCCTCCTTCACAGAACTGCTGCAGCTTTGGCTCGCTGCATTCACTGGTCTGACAGTGGCTCTGGGATTAACATTCCCATTAGGAGAGGCCTGGGAGGCTTGTCCCAGTGTAGGCCGGGAAGCCTGGGCCTTGCCTGGGGAGCTTCCCCGCCCAGGGTGGCCCCTCCCTGGGCTTGCTCCAGACATCAGGAGAGCTACAAAACACAACCTCTCAGCTAGGAGGCAGTATTATAGTAGTATATTCTTGTACATAGGAGCAGTATTATAGTAGTTATATTCCTGTACATAGGGGCAGTATTATATTAGTTATATTCTTGTACATAGGAGCAGTATTATAGTAGATATATTCTTGTACATAGGAGGCAGTATTATAGTAGTTATATTCTTGTACATAGGAGCAGTATTATGGTAGTTATATTCTTGTACATAGGAGGCAGTATTATAGTAGTTATATTCTTGTACATAGGGGCAGTATTATAGCAGTTATATTCTTGTACATAGGGGCAGTATTATAGTAGCTATATTCTTGTACATAGGAGGCAGTATTATAGTAGTTATATTCTTGTACATAGGAGCAGTATTATAGTAGTTATATTCTTGTACATAGGGGCAGTATTATAGTAGTTATATTCTTGTACATAGGAGCAGTATTATAGTAGTTATATTCTTGTACATAGGGGCAGTATTATAGCAGTTATATTCTTGTACATAGGGGCAGTATTATAGTAGCTATATTCTTGTACATAGGAGGCAAGTATTATATTATGTTATATTCTTGTACATAGGAGCAGTATTATGGTAGTTATATTCTTGTACATAGGAGGCAGTATTATAGTAGTTATATTCTTGTACATAGAGGCAGTATTATAGCAGTTATATTCTTGTACATAGGGGCAGTATTATAGTAGCTATATTCTTGTACATAGTAGTGCAGTATTATAGTAGTTATATTCTTGTACATAGGAGGCAGTATTATAGTAGTCATATTCTTGTACATAGGAGCAGTATTATAGTAGTTATATTTCTTGTATATAGGAGGCAGTATTATAGTAGTTATATTCTTGTACATAGGGGCAGTATTATAGTAGTTATATTCTTGTACATAGGAGCAGTATTATAGTAGTTATATTCTTGTACATAGGGGCAGTATTTATAGTAAGTTATATTCTTGTACATAGGGGCAGAATTATAGTAGTTATATTCTTGTATATAGGAGCATAATTTAGTAGTTATATTCTTGTACATAGGAGGCAGTATTATAGCAGTTATATTCTTATACATAGGGGCAGTATTATAGTAGTTATATTCTTGTACATAGGGGCAGTATTATAGTAGTTATATTCTTGTACATAGGAGCAGTATTATAGTAGTTATATTCTTGTACATAGGGAGCAGTATTCTAGTAGTTATATTCCTGTACATAGGGGCAGTATTATAGTAGTGATATTCTTGTACATAGGAGCAGTATTATAGTAGTTATATTCCAGTACATAGGGGCAGTATTATAGTAGTTATATTCTTGTACATAGGGAGCAGTATTATAGTAGTTATATTCTTGTACATAGGGGGCAGTATTATAGTAGTTATATTCTTGTACATAGGGGGCAGTATTATAGTAGTTATATTCCAGTACATAGGGACAGTATTACAGTAGTTATATTCTTGTACATAGGGACAGTATTATAGTAGTTATATTCTTGTACATAGGGGCAGTATTATAGTAGTTATATTCCAGTACATAGGGACAGTATTATAGTAGTTATATTCTTGTACATAGGGGGCAGTATTATAGTAGTTATATTCTTGTACATAGGGGCAGTATTATAGTAGTTATATTCCAGTACATAGGGGCAGTATTATAGTAGTGATATTCTTGTACATAGGAGCAGTATTATAGCAGTTATATTCTTGTACATAGGAGCAGTATTATAGTAGTTATATTCTTGTACATAGGGAGCAGTATTATAGTAGTTATATTCCTGTACATAGGGGGCAGTATTATAGTAGTGATATTCTTGTACATAGGAGCAGTATTATAGTAGTTATATTCTTGTACATAGGAGCAGTATTATAGTAGTTATATTCTTGTACATAGGGGCAGTATTATAGTAGTGATATTCTTGTACATAGGAGCAGTATTATAGTAGTTATATTCTTGTACATAGGGGCAGTATTATAGTAGTTATATTCTTGTACATAGGGAGCAGTATTATAGTAGTTATATTCTTGTACATGGGGGCAGTATTATAGTAGTTATATTCTTGTACATAGGGGCAGTATTATAGTAGTTATATTCCAGTACATAGGGGCAGTATTATAGTAGTTATATTCTTGTACATAGGGAGCAGTATTATAGTAGTTATATTCTTGTACATAGGGGGCAGTATTATAGTAGTTATATTCTTGTACATAGGGGCAGTATTACAGTAGTTATATTCTTGTACATAGGGACAGTATTATAGTAGTTATATTCTTGTACATAGGAGCAGTATTATAACTAGTATTGGTCCACGACGCGTCTAGCTCTGCTACATCTAGTTGGCAGGCTGCATTGTTGCATGATGCAACTATACAGCCTGCCATCCAGCAGAGACACTGAGCTGTGCGTGCTTACTCAGCTCAGTGCCTCAGTGTTCGGCGCTTGCTCTGTCGTTATTGAGTTGAACTGAGTTTGTTGGCTCTGAACTTTGATGACCTTTCTGATGGCACTGCGCGTGTGAGCATGTTCTCACGCTCGCAGTGGCATCAGTGAGGTGAAATGAATTAATTGGATATGAACTCCGCTCAGCTTTATCATGTCACTGCGAGGTGCTGAACTGAGCAAGCACACTCAGCTCAATGTCTCTGCTGGATGGCAGGTTGTATAGTTGCATCATGCAACAATGCAGCCTGCCAACTAAATGCAGCAGAGCTAGACATATCGTGGGCCAATTGGATTATTATCTTCTCATTGAACAGGTGAGGAATATGTTATTTTAATTCTTTTACAGGGGACATTGGCTTCAGTGGATTGGGCATAAGGTGATTTAAATGTTTTTGTTAATTTAGAGTCAATAAAGGAGTCTGTGTCATTTGTTCAAATAAAGGATTTTATTCTGGGTGTTATTAATTTTACAATATTACTATGGGGTTAGTAATGGGGCCATCTTATAGACCCCTCTCCATTAGTAACCCCTGGGCTTGATGTCACCTGACAATACAAAGGTGACATCAACTTCCTCAACTATCACCCCATTTGCCACCGCACAAGGGCAAGTGGGAAGGTTGAGGCTCAATGCCAGATTTGGCGCATCTTATGGATGCACTATTTCTGGGGCCACTGAGAGCTGATGGTTATTAGTCTAGGACAGGGCCAATATCCATGGTCCCTTCTTAGGCTATTAATATCATCCCTCAGCTGTCTGCCTAGCCTTTGCTGGTTATCAATTATAGGGGCACCGTATGTTATTTTTTTTTGGGGGGTCCCCCATTTTAATAACCAGTAAAGGCTAAGTATACAGCTGTGAGCTGATATTAATAGCCTGGGAAGCTCCATGGGTATTACTCCCTTCCCAGGCTATAAACATCTGCCCCCAGCTGTCCGCTTTCCCTTTGCTGGTCAATAAAATTTCAGAAGACCCCAAGGTAGTTTTTTCAGAAAATTATTAATAAAATACATGTACAGTAAACTACATACACAAAGCACTGACTATATATCTCACTCACATATTTCTGTCTATCTTCTATCTCCCTGTATATCTATCTAATGTATGTATATATATATATATATATATATTCAGACTTCGATGATTATCCGAACCTGTTCCTTTCCCTGTACCTTTGCCCACCACATAGCCTGCTGCCATGTAGAGTTATCAGTGAGATCAGTGTAGCATTAGTCCAGTCCTATGGCGCCATTTCCTGGAGCTACAGGGGTGGCAGCATGTCATGTGGGTGAGTAACGGAGAGCGATAGCCATCTCTGACATGTATGAATTGATTACGTTAGTGACCAGTGGTGGTCCTTTCGTGCGTCCCTCCCCCTGTTGCTCTTTTTTTTATTTTGTTACTGTAAATCCCCCCGCATCGGTTTACAATTAGGACAATAATAACTGAAATCTGCTTTCATCTGTGCTCACAATTACGCTGAGCTACATGCCTTAATAGGATTGCAAGGAATCCGAGTCTGACCCATACGGAAAAAAAATAAGTAAACATTCCCATTCTGGATACTATATCATTATCACAACAAAGCCGAACTGCTGAAATCCGAGGATTTCACCATCTGGAGAATGTTAATCACTCCAAAATGACGGAGTTTTTTTATTTCAGCTTGTGACAGACACACTCCGCTCCTAGATAGATGATTATTTGTATAAATGACATCATCAATGTGGAATATATATGGTGTGTCGGGCGGTATATAGCGGGTGGACGTATAGAATATCGTGTGCGGCAGAGGGACGTACGCAGGTAGAACGCTTTGTGCCTTTAATGCCCCTTTGTTTCCACAAACCTGCCGGTAATGTCATTATATTCATGAAATATGAAATTATAACTTGCTGATCGCTGGGGGGTCCGACTGCAGGGTCCGATCCTGAGGCCGAGTGCACGACTCTCAAATGCCACTATGATATGGAGCATTTACACTGACACTGCGTTCATTATCCTGTGACTGCGGGAGAAAGCCCAGTGCTGTACTCCGATATATCCGACAGCCCCATAGGCAATGGATGGTGTGCGGTGCCATCGATCGATTCTACCAGGGTATTTCACAGCCTCTCCTCTGGGTTGGTGAGTGCCTGTAGTCTGGGAATGCAAGATTTTTGCATTTAAGGCCCATTTTCATGTAGATGGGTTTAGCATATACAATTATTGAACCAGTGGCAATTCACATGCCCAGCCAGCAATCTATCACAATGGAGCTTTTTGTGGATCCATGACTGGAGTCCAATAGACAATTCTTGGACCAGAGACCACACATGTGGAGACACCAATCCATTCTATCACAACATTTCAGGACCCCACGGTGGGAGCCCCATGCCAAAAATTATAGCATTGGCCGAGCATGTGCAGCCATCTCTCCAGCTCAGTATTTCAGGACACCAGGATGGAAGTTGCATAGACAATATCAATCACAGGAGCATGTGCAGCCACCATTCCATTCAAACATTGGTCTTCAGAACCCATTTTTTAGCTTTCTGGGAGTCCCATAGACAATGAATGGACCGGTGGTGCACAATCTCCACTCCATTCTAGCGGGGCATTTCAGAGCCCCGTTCTCTGGATTGATTGAGTCTTATGTAATCTCAGTTGAGCAGGCCACCGCTCCATTCTACCATTTCAGAGCCACATTCTCTAAATTGGTTGTGTCCCATAGAGAATTACTGGAGCAGTGGTGCCCATTCCGTTCTACTGCGGCATTTGAGAGCCACCTTCTCTGGAGTCATGGGTTCCATAGACAGTTAATTATATAATGTCGTCATCTCTCCACTTGGACCGCCAGCACTCGTCAGCTGGGAATAACCCTTATAATATTTGCAGTTGTATTGCAGTATATAAAGCAGATGGGTAATTCAGCGTTAGTGTCTCTTCCTATTACTGGCCCTCACAATAATTTTGGCTACTCTAGGAGGAGATCGGTGCATACACATCCTGTGCAGCCTCAGCTACACTAGGGGGAGCTCAGGAGCTTGGTGCATACACATCCTGTGCAGCATCAGCTACACTAGGGGGAGCTCAGGAGCTCGGTGCATACACATCCTGTGCAGCCTCAGCTACACTAGGGGGAGCTCAGGAGCTTGGTGCATACACATCCTGTGCAGCCTCAGCTACACTAGGGGGAGCTCAGGAGCTCGGTGCATACACATCCTGTGCAGCATCAGCTACACTAGGGGGAGCTCAGGAGCTCGGTGCATACACATCCTGTGCAGCCTCAGCTACACTAGAGGGAGTTCAGGAGCTCGGTGCATACACATCCTGTGCAGCCTCAGCTACACTAGAGGGAGCTCAGTGCATACACATCCTGTGCAGCTCAGCTACACTAGAGGGAGTTCAGGAGCTCGGTGCATACATCCTGTGCAGCTCAGCTACATAGAGGGAGCTCAGTGCATACACATCCTGTGCAGCGTCAGCTACACTAGGGGGAGCTCAGGAGCTCGGTGCATACACATCCTGTGCAGCCTCAGCTACACTAGGAGGAGCTTGGTGCATACACATTCTGTGCAGCCTCAGCTACACTAGGGGGAGCTCAGGAGCTCGGTGCATACACATCCTGTGCAGCCTCAGCTACACTAGAGGGAG
>JARQOD010000009.1:74540350-74584805 GCA_033576555.1 Oophaga sylvatica
ATTGTACAGGAGGAGGAGGTGAGCTGTGACATCACCTATTGTGAATGGTGGATCCTGTGTTATCTACTGTATATAGAGGTGTTATCAGTCATTGTACAGGAGGAGGAGGTGAGCTGTGACATCACCTATTGTGAATGGTGGATCCTGTGTTATCTACTGTATATAGAGGTGTTATCAGTCATTGTACAGGAGGAGGAGGTGAGCTGTGACATCACCTATTGTGAATGGTGGATCCTGTGTTATCTACTGTATATAGAGGTGTAATCAGTCATTGTACAGGAGGAGGAGGTGAGCTGTGACATCAGCTATTGTGAATGGTGGATCCTGTGTTATCACTGTATATAGAGGTGTTATCAGTCATTGTACAGGAGGAGGAGGTGAGCTGTGACATCACCTATTGTGAATGGTGGATCCTGTATTATCTACTGTATATAGAGGTGTTATCAGTCATTGTACAGGAGGAGAGGTGAGCTGTGACATCACCTATTGTGAATGGTGGATCCTGTATTATCTACTGTATATAGAGGTATTATCAGTCATTGTACAGGAAGAAGGAGGGTGAGCTGTGACATCACCTATTGTGAATGGTGGATCCTGTGTTATCTACTGTATATAGAGGTGTTATCAGTCATTGTACAGGAGGAGGAGGTGAGCTGTGACATCCCCTATTGTGAATGGTGGATCCTGGTTATCTACTGTATATAGAGGTGTTATCAGTCATTGTACAGGAGGAGGAGGTGAGCTGTGATATCACCTATTGTGAATGGTGGATCCTGTGTTATCTACTGTATATAGAGGTGTAATCAGTCATTGTACAGGAGGAGGAGGTGAGCTGTGATATCACCTATTGTGAATGGTGGATCCTGTGTTAACTACTGTATATAGAGTGTTATCAGTCATTGTACAGGAGGAGGAGGTGAGCTGTGACATCACTATTGTGAATGGTGGATCCTGTGTTATCACTGTATATAGAGGTGTTATCAGTCATTGTACAGAGGAGGAGGTGAGCTGTGATATCACCTATTGTGAATGGTGGATCCTGTGTTATCTACTGTATATAGAGGTGTTATCAGTCATTGTACAGGAGGAGGGGTGAGCTGTGACATCACCTATTGTGAATGGTGGATCCTGTGTTATCTACTGTATATAGAGGTGTTATCAGTCATTGTACAGGAGGAGGTGAGCTGTGATATCACCTATTGTGAATGGTGGATCCTGTGTTATTACTGTATATAGAGGTGTTATCAGTCATTGTACAGGAGGAGGTGAGCTGTGATATCACCTATTGTGAATGGTGGATCCTGTGTTATCACTGTATATAGAGGTGTTATCAGTCATTGTACAGGAGGAGGAGGTGAGCTGTGATATCACCTATTGTGAATGGTGGATCCTGTGTTATCTACTGTATATAGAGGTGTTATCAGTCATTGTACAGGGAGGAGGTGAGCTGTGACATCACCTATTGTGAATGGTGGATCCTGTGTTATCTACTGTATATAGAGGTGTTATCAGTCATTGTACAGGAGGAGGAGGTGAGCTGGACATCACATATTGTGAATGGTGGATCCTGTGTTATCTACTGTATATAAGGTGTTTATCAGTCATTGTATAGGGGAGGAGGTGAGCTGTGACATCACCTATTGAATGGTGGATCCTGTGTTATCTACTGTATATAGAGGTGTTATCAGTCATTGTACAGGAGGAGGAGGTGAGCTGTGAATCACCTATTGTGAATGGTGGATCCTGTGTTATCTACTGTATATAGAGGTGTTATCAGTCATTGTACAGGAGGAGGAGTGAGCTGTGACATCACATATTGTGAATGGTGGATCTGTGTTATCTACTGTATATAGAGGTGTTATCAGTCATTGTACAGGAGGAGGAGGTGAGCTGTGACATCACCTATTGTGAATGGTGGATCCTGTGTTATCTACTGTATATAGAGGTGTTATCAGTCATTGTACAGGAGGAGGAGGTGAGCTGTGATATCACCTATTGTGAATGGTGGATCCTGTGTTATCTACTGTATATAGAGGTGTTATCAGTCATTGTACAGGAGGAGGTGAGCTGTGACATCACATATTGTGAATGGTGGATCCTGTGTTATCTACTGTATATAGAGGTGTTATCAGTCATTGTATAGGAGGAGGAGGTGAGCTGTGACATCACCTATTGTGAATGGTGGATCCTGTGTTATCTACTGTATATAGAGGTGTTATCAGTCATTGTACAGGAGGAGGAGGTGAGCTGTGACATCACCTATTGTGAATGGTGGATCCTGTGTTATCTACTGTATATAGAGGTGTTATCAGTCATTGTACAGAGGAGGAGGTGAGCTGTGATATCACCTATTGTGAATGGTGGATCCTGTGTTATCTACTGTATATAGAGGTGTTATCAGTCATTGTACAGGAGGAGGAGGTGAGCTGTGACATCACATATTGTGAATGGTGGATCCTGTGTTATCTACTGTATATAGAGGTGTTATCAGTCATTGTATAGGAGGAGGAGGTGAGCTGTGACATCACCTATTGTGAATGGTGGATCCTGTGTTATCTACTGTATATAGAGGTGTTATCAGTCATTGTACAGGAGGAGGAGGTGAGCTGTGACATCACCTATTGTGAATGGTGGATCCTGTGTTATCTACTGTATATAGAGGTGTTATCAATCATTGTACAGGAGGAGAAGGTGAAAAAGCCAAACCATGGTCCCGTCCCCCCAAGCTCTCAAGGGGGCGTCTCAGAATGTAAACTTTGAGAACATCTCGTATTAGTTCTGTTTAGCCCTAAACATTGAGAGGAAAGTTTGTGATGTGATCTTTCTATATTTTGTAAGTTCTTCCCATAAGACAGATGAAATGTTCCCATCAGTGGGAATTAATCGCAGAACGCAGCCAGATCCCCTTAACTCCTTATAGAATGAGGCCCTTAATCCCCGGATTATTATAGAAAGTACTTGAATTAAACACTTAAGAAGCGTAAGACTCGTCCTCAGCCGTTCTAATTATTTCCCGCATTGTACCGCAAGTGAACGGAAACATCACAAAGAGATGATTACTTTTAATTTTTTCTTTTACATTTTAATACTTAGATATTTTCCTGACCGCACTTTAATTTCGCGGCTGATACGAGTGATCTGATCCGCAACGCTGGGATCAGACTCTTCACAGCTTTGTAATTTCACGTCTGCCCTCTGATTATGTTCTACAAGCTAAAGATTGGCAAACGATCCGCACGGAGCCCGCGGTGGAGTTCAGGGCCGCCGGCAATAATCACAACTTTATTGAAATGGCCACAAGACCAAAAGTAAATGTCAGGTGTGACGTTGTGAAAATGGCAGGACTCTCTTCAGTCCTAGATCTTTAAAGAGGTTGTCCACTACTTTCTATCCTTAGGAAAGGTCACCAATGTCTGATCAGTTGGGGTCTGATACCGGCCCCCACACCGACCAGCTTCATTCAATGTCGGCAGCCGCCAGCCGGAAAGACTCCTGACTTACAGAGCTGCCCGTCTGCTGATAGTGGCCGCCGCAGGGTGCTACTGAGTTGAATAGGACGCGCATGTCTTCTCGTACTACTGTGAGCACCCTATGTCACGTCTTGTCTCCTATCGAGCACATCTGGCGACGTCATTGGTCGATGATTACACAGGAGCTGCTGGCAGGGGATCTTGATGATTTACACATTCAGCGGCAGAACCTTCCTCAGTAACAGCCGCCGAGGCTGGAGGTGCCGGGATTTCTGCACAAGGCTCAGACTCTGGACTAAAGAGATCCAAAAGTTTGCAAATTTTGTTTCCATTTTTCATAATTTTGCAGGTCAATAACATCCCATCCTGTGATTTCCATAACTCCACGACTTCTCCATCTTGGTGATGCAATTTCAGTGTTGAGGAGGGGATAGATAGATATTCAGAGCCATACTGTGTGCTCAGATCCAGCCAAATGCAGCCAAACTGATTGGTCGTCGTTTCATACTACAGATGGACAATGACCCAAAACATAAAGCCAAAGCAACCCAGGAGTTTATTAAAGCAAAGAAGTGGAATATTCTTGAATGGCCAAGTCAGTCACCTGATCTCAACCCAATCGAACATGCATTTCACTTGTTAAAGACTAAACTTCAGACAGAAAGGCCACAAACAAACAACAACTGAAAACCACCGCGGTGAAGGCCTGGAGAGCATCAAAAAGAAGGAAACACAGCGTCTGGTGATGTCCATGAGTTCAAGACTTCAGGCAGTCATTGCTAACAAAGGGTTTTCTACCAAGTACTAGAAATGAACATTTTATTTACAATTATTTAATCTGTCCAATTACTTTTGGTCCCTTTAAAAACAGGGTGGCACATGTTAAGGAGCTGAAACTCCTAAACCCTTCATCCAATATTAATGTGGAGACCCTCAAATGATGAAAGTCTGAACTTCAACCGCATCTGAAATGTTCTGTTTACAATTCATTGTGGTAATGTCTAGAACCAAAATTAGATAAATGTTGTCTCTGTCCAAATATAGATGGACCTAACTGTAGATAATAGATAGATAACAGATAGATAATAGATGGATAGATATATACTAGAGATTAGTGTTGAGCATTCCGATACCGCAAGTATCGGGTATCGGCCGATATTCGCTGAATCGGAATTCCGATACTTAGTTCCGATATTTTTCATATATCGTATACCGGAATCGGAAGTTCCCATAATTCTTTGAGAGGCAATGTGATTTTAGTCAGCCAATGAGGAATCTTATGAAGTGTGGGCACATCCTATAATGCTGCGGTCATCTTAACTAATGGCATGGCTGTGATTGGCTGCTGAAATTATGTCAGAATGCACTATAAAGGCGCCGCCTCCATTTTAGCGTCACTGTGCTGTGAACTCAGTTAGGGACAGAACGCTGTTCTGCTGACTTTGAGGGACAGTTAGACATTGCGATTTAGTGTACTGTGCTTTAGGCAGGCTAGTTTACCAACCGCTGTGTAAAGCTTCCTTTTGCCTGCAGTGTTGTTTTAACAGCTCTGTGCAAGGTGTGTGTGAGTGCAGGTGACGCTGCAGTTTGCTCTGCATCCACCGCTGTTTGTAGGCATCTGCACGTGTCACTCACTGACTCTTTTTTTTATTTTATTTTGTGGAATTGGTGCAGCTCCATTATATTTGAAAAAAATCTAATCTATTAGTGTGACGCGCTTCCATCCGTATACAATACATTGGTTGCAAACACTATAGAAGTACAGAAAGGAGCCTTTCACAGATAGTGAACAGTTGTGTTTCAGTGTTCACTGCAGTCTGTGAGGTTTTGATTTTTTGAGTGCAGATCACGCTCCAGTTAGTTCTTCAACCACTGCTGGTTGTAGTCTGCTGAGCGTGTGTCACTGCCTCATCCTTCACATTTTTCTCTAATTGGTGCTGCTCCATTATATTTGAAAAAAATCTAATCTATTGGTGTGACGCGCTTCCATCTAAATACAATACATTGGTTGCAAACACTATAGAAGTACAGAAAGGAGCCTTTCACAGATAGTGAACAGTTGTTTTCAGTGTTCACTGCAGTCTGTGAGGTTTTGATTTTTTGAGTGCAGATCACGCTCCAGTTAGTTCTTCAACCACTGCTGGTTGTAGTCTGCTGAGCGTGTGTCACTGCCTCATCCTTCACATTTTTCTCTAATTGGTGCTGCTCCATTCTATTTAAAAAAATATAATCTATTAGTGTGACGCGCTTCCATCCGTATACAATACATTGGTTGCAAACACTATAGAAGTACACAAAGGGGCCTTTTACAGCTACTGAACAGTTGTCTGCAGTGTTCACTGTAGTCTGTGAGCTTTTCATTTTTTGAGTGCAGATTACGCTCCAGTTAGTTCTTCAACCACTGCTGGTTGTAGTCTGCTGAGCGTGTGTCACTGCCTCATCCTTCACATTTTTCTCTAATTGGTGCTGCTCCATTATATTTGAAAAAAATCTAATCTATTAGTGTGACGCGCTTCCATCCGTATACAATACATTGGTTGCAAACACTATAGAAGTACACAAAGGGGCCTTTCACAGCTACTGAACAGTTGTCTGCAGTGTTCACTGTAGTCTCTGAGCTTTTCATTTTTTGAGTGCAGATTACGCTCCAGTTAGTTCTTCAACCACTGCTGGTTGTAGTCTGCTGAGCGTGTGTCACTGCCTCATCCTTCACATTTTTCTCTAATTGGTGCTGCTCCATTATATTTGAAAAAAATCTAATCTATTAGTGTGACGCGCTTCCATCCGTATACAATACATTGGTTGCAAACACTATAGAAGTACACAAAGGGGCCTTTCACAGCTACTGAACAGTTGTCTGCAGTGTTCACTGTAGTCTGTGAGCTTTTCATTTTTTGAGTGCAGATTACGCTCCAGTTAGTTCTTCAACCACTGCTGGTTGTAGTCTGCTGAGCGTGTGTCACTGCCTCATCCTTCACATTTTTCTCTAATTGGTGCTGCTCCATTATATTTGAAAAAAATCTAATCTATTAGTGTGACGCGCTTCCATCCGTATACAATACATTGGTTGCAAACACTATAGAAGTACACAAAGGGGCCTTTCACAGCTACTGAACAGTTGTCTGCAGTGTTCACTGTAGTCTGTGAGCTTTTCATTTTTTGAGTGCAGATTACGCTCCAGTTAGTTCTTCAACCACTGCTGGTTGTAGTCTGCTGAGCGTGTGTCACTGCCTCATCCTTCACATTTTTCTCTAATTGGTGCTGCTCCATTATATTTGAAAAAAATCTAATCTATTAGTGTGACGCGCTTCCATCCGTATACAATACATTGGTTGCAAACACTATAGAAGTACACAAAGGGGCCTTTCACAGCTACTGAACAGTTGTCTGCAGTGTTCACTGTAGTCTGTGAGCTTTTCATTTTTTGAGTGCAGATTACGCTCCAGTTAGTTCTTCAACCACTGCTGGTTGTAGTCTGCTGAGCGTGTGTCACTGCCTCATCCTTCACATTTTTCTCTAATTGGTGCTGCTCCATTATATTTGAAAAAAATCTAATCTATTAGTGTGACGCGCTTCCATCCTATACAATACATTGGTTGCAAACACTATAGAAGTACACAAAGGGGCCTTTCACAGCTACTGAACAGTTGTCTGCAGTGTTCACTGCAGTCTCTGAGGAATAACCACACTTAGGCCTTATAACTTTTCTGACTTTCTTTATCAATCTACCAAGATGAAGAAGGCAGGGAGTAAGGCACGTGGTCGTGGCCGTGGAGTTTCAGCAGGGAGAGGACGTGGGGATTCTGTGGCTGCTGCCGCACCCAGTGACACAGCATCCACCAGTTTTCCCCGTGAGCGTTCCTTTATGCGCACTTTTGTAGGAGCTCAGCGTACCCCCCTGCTGCGGGAAGAACAAATTGAAGCCGTTGTTGGTTGGATGGCAGCCAATGCATCGACTTCAATTGCTTCCACCTCCTCTCAGGACCACAGCACTGTTGAACAACCATCTGTCTCTTCACCGCCTGCCAAATTGCCCAGGCAGTCAGAGAGTTCTGAACTGGAGCCAGCTGAGTCTCTGCTTCTGTTCTCAGAATCTGTTGGCTTGCAAACAGGGGCCCAGCCAAGCAGCATTCTGGAATGTGAAGAAGAGGCAGTATGCAGTGATGCGCAACAGCTGTGTCTCTCTGAATCTGAAGAGGCGGGTGAGCCAGTGCCGATGGTCAGCACACCGCAGAACGCATCTGATGATGATGAGACTCAGGTGCCAGTTTCTGTTGAGCATGGTGCTGGCCAGACCACCCAACAGCAGCAGGTGTTGGAAGAGGGTAGTGGAGATGATGAGGTCCAAGACCCAACATGGCGTGAGGAACAGGAAGGTGGTGGTAGCAGCTCTGAGGAAGAGATTGCCCCAACGGTCCAAACAGTAGGGAGAGGTAGGCTGCAGACTCGGTTGCCTGTAGCCTCCAGTTTGGCACCCGTTCGTAGCAGTTCTCTTCCAACAGCCAAAACGGGCGCTCCCAGGACTTGCACTGCGTGGTCCTTTTTTGACACACTTGCAGATGATATTTGCTATGTCAAATGCAAGCTGTGTAATCAAAAAGTAAAAAGAGGTAAAAGTGTCAGTAACCTTAATACCACAAATATGTGGAAACATGTGCGGTCAAAGCACGTGGTTGAGTTACAAAGACACACTGGAGATGTAGGCCAACCTACAGCAGCACCTACATCTTCAGCTCGTGTTGGAGCCTCTTCCTCCAGCTCACACACAGCTGGTTCGGCTTCCTCACAGGATCGCCATGGAAGAACCTCTGTCACTGTTGTCCAGAGACCCAGTGTTATTCCACCCACAGCTGCAAGTTCCCTGTCATCCTCACACTCCCAGGCCACAAAACAGCCATCGGTAGCACAGGCATGGGATAAAAGACGGCCATACTCGGCAAACCATCCACGAGCACAGGCTCTGAATGCTGGCATTGCAAAACTCCTGTCCCTTGAAATGCTGTCATTCAGGCTGGTGGAGACTGACAGTTTCCGTAACTTAATGGCATTGGCAGTCCCACAATACAATGTGCCCAGCCGATTTTATTTCAGCAGGCAAGCCGTCCCTGGTCTGCAAAAGCATGTTGAGGGAAAAATTAAACATGCGCTACTAAACGCCGTCAGTAGCAAGGTCCACCTGACCACCGATGCGTGGACCAGTACCCATGGCCAGGGACGATACCTTTCCCTCACTGCCCATTGGGTCAATGTTGTGGAGCCGGTACAGATCTTGCGAGTGGCGCTGTACGTGTTCTGCCAACTCCAAGGATTGCAGGAATCAAGTCTGTCCACATTGACTCCTCCTCCTACTCCAGTTCCTCAGAATCATCGCTGCAGGAGCCGTCACGGTCTACCTCCACATGGACCCGTGAACGCTTACCTGTTGCGACCGATATGAGCACAGCCGTGGCCAAACGTCAACAGGCCGTCCTCAAATTAATTTCCATGGGGAATCGAAGCCACACAGCGCAGGAGCTCTGGAATGCCATCAAGCAGGAGAGCGACGTGTGGTTTTTGCCAGCGAATCTCCAGCCAGGCTTGGTAGTGTGTGACAATGGCCGAAATCTGGTGGCAGCTCTGGGCCTTGGCAACCTCACTCACATACCATGTCTGGCACATGTGCTCAACTTGGTCGTGCAGAGTTTTTTGAGGGACTATCCGGATCTTGATGCACTGATGCACAAGGTCCGCCTAGAGTGCGCTCACTTGCGACGTTCCAGCATGGCCAGATCGCGCATTGCAGCTCTGCAACGCAGATTTCGCCTTCCTGAACATCGCATCATATGTGACGTACCCACCAGGTGGAATTCCACGTTACATATGTTGGAGCGGTTGTGTGAGCAGCAGCCAGCAGTAATGGAGTATCAGCTGCATCAGGCGCAATCAACTCGCAATTTGCGCCGTTCACACTTCACCACTACTGAGTGGGCCTCTATGAAGGACATCTGCCACGTTTTGCGTGCGTTTGATGAGTCAACGCGGATGGCGAGTGCAGATGATGCACTAGTCAGCCTGACTGTCCCCCTTATCTGCCTGCTTCAAAAAACACTGCAAGCACTAAGGGATGAGGTTTTGGAAGAGGTGGAGGATGAGGAGTCACAAATTCCATCACCTTCTGGACAGTCAGCGCAACGTGGTTCCTTACAAAGGGCTGGGCAGGGCTCACTTTGTGAGGAGGATGAGGAGGAGTCAATGGAGGAGGAAGACATCGCTCCAGAGGGAGGTACACAACGCTCTAGTCAGTATGTAGAGCGAGGGTGGGGTGATGCAGAGCAGGCAGAGATGACGCCTCTTGCAGGGGACAGCGTTTCTTGGCCAGTTGGGAGTCTGCAGCACATGGTTGATTTCATGCTGCAGTGCCTGAGAAACGACCGCCGCATCGCCCACATTCTCACCACGTCTGATTATTGGGTGTACACCCTCCTAGACCCTCGCTACCGGGACAACTTACAAAGCCTCATCACACCGTTGAACCGGGAGCGTAAAATGCGGGAGTACCAAGACACACTGGTGCAATCCATAATGTTCTCCATTCCAGCCGAGAGCACTGCTGCTGCTACTGCTTTACAAAGCAGCTCTGTGCGTCGAGGCAGTGGAGACAGCTCTGCAACAAGAGGGAGCACAAGCAGCGCCTCTGCACAGGGCAAGACCAGTATGTTCCAAATGTGGCGAAGTTTTGTGGCAGCGCCACAAATGTCTACACCATCCGAGACGGCTCCAGTCAGCAGGAGGCAACGTTTCCGTAAGATGGTGACAGACTACATGTCTTTCCCTCTCAGTGTACTCCCAGATGGCTCTTCCCCATTCAAGTTTTGGGTCTCTAAGCTGGATACATGGCCAGAGCTTAGCCAGTATGCATTGGAGGTGCTGGCTTGCCCTGCTGCCAGTGTATTATCGGAGCGCGTCTTTAGTGCTGCAGGTGGTGTACTAACAGACCGTCGCATGCGACTATCCTCCGATAATGTAGACCGGCTTACTTTTCTGAAAATGAACAAGGCATGGATCTCGCCAGAATTTGTCTGTCCGTTTTCAGATTAAATAACTGGTTCGCAACGTTATCCATGTCTCCTGTTATGTTCATCTTTCTACCACCTGAACTCTACTCCCTGGGCTACAACACTGCCAGTTGCTGCTCAGAAGTGTCGTGTCCACAGACCAATACACAAGCTATAGTGTTAGTGGGGTTCAGTAACGCCAGCTGTTCCCCTGCTGTGTGTCCGGCAAGAAGTCTCCTGTTCCCTACACATGCACAGAAAAACCCATGTCGAACATGCTCCAAATAGGGAAGAGCCGTCACCCTGATTGTTATGCTTAAAACAGAAATTGTGAAGTTTTCCAGGCCTAGAATGATAAATTTTTATGACAAATATGGACAAATAATAATTTGTCATCACAGCGCATATCTGCACATGTCTATTAGAAATGGTAACAAAAACTAAAACATAGTCTTCACTTTTTGAAATTAATGCATAAAAGTACATTTCATACTTATCAATTAATGCTTTTTAAGGAACTTTATCTGTACCTGTAAGATAATGCAGTCAATGGATGTACGAATCATAAAATCCTCATCATCATCATCACGAGTTTTATTTATGACAGACATTATAAAATACACATACTGATGCCAACTGTAACTTCACACACCATATATGAAATGGCCAGCATCTAAACCTGGTAATAATGTGCAATAATAAATTATTACATCTAGAAAGTGCATCATGCATACTGACAATAGGTAGTTATACCTGCAAGTGCTGTTGAAACAACCACAACAGATATAAATTAATAATGGTATATAGGTATCACAGTGCATAGTTACTCATGGACAATGTCGATGTAATACTGTACCTCAATAAAGTCAGCGTCAACCATTATGCTTGTTAGTCTTGTAGATTGTTAAAGAGGGAACGGTCTTTTTTTGTTGGTCATAGGTGGAGTATTAGACAGTAAATGATTACTGCTGTCGTATTTTTGGCGTCCCTAGGGCGCAATAACGCTGCGTAACGTCACATTTTATAGAGTCATCTAATTGACACACGCTACCCTACCCTACGCGTGACAGTAGGAAGGTAGTGTTGACGGATAAAGCCTTGCGCAACCAGACATGCTTTTACCCTCTTCAACACTGTACAAGCAAAAAATGCATGATTGCAGCCGCAGACTTTATTGACGTACAGTATAACATCGCCATTACCCATCAGAGGCTGTCCACTGTCTGATACAGACATAGAATATACCTTTGCTATCCGTAGCCTTTGTTTCACCTACACTTGCAGGCACACACTTAAATTGTGACAATGCATAAAGTTTTTTTAAATGGTTATTTTTTATCGTACATTATTGGGTCATCACATTGATGAGTCCATGCTTGACATGTCATACATGCTGTACAAAGTAATGATTTTATTAACTTAAATAATTGA
Source organism: Oophaga sylvatica (assembly GCA_033576555.1). Lineage (NCBI taxonomy): Eukaryota > Metazoa > Chordata > Amphibia > Anura > Dendrobatidae > Oophaga > Oophaga sylvatica. The sequence goes on from JARQOD010000009.1 coordinate 74,552,286, forward strand.
AATGTCTGTGACTGTCACATCTAAATTGCAATGACTGATGAGATGAGTGACTATTACAAAATCCATTGTCTTCACTATGTTATGGTTACATAGCGTTCCTTAAGCATTATTCATAAATACAAAAAGGACTTTTATTCTTAAATTTACTAACACTATATTTTGTAACCAATTTTTTGGGTGGTGTGTTGTTCCATTTCTTGTTGGCATGTGCATATATGCGTTTATTTTGCAGTGTCTTTATTTTTATTCTTGAAGTCTAGAAACATGTGTATCTTCGTACCGTGTTAGCCAGTAGATAGAAAAATATTTAGACTTGAGAGTCCCAGTGGTTGATACCTTTTATGGATAACTGAAAAGATGGTAACAAATTGCAAGCTTTCGAGGCTACTCACGTCTCTTCATCAGGCAAAGACTAAATACAAAAAATGAAGCATCACATATTTCTATACACAACAGACACAGGAATAGTGCAATAGGTAAGACAAGTAAGTACGTGTAGCAGAACCTCATTATCACAGAGGGATGAACATAAATATTGGAACAGTTCCTAGATAAGGATAAAATTTTATGCCCTCTGATTGGGGTCTGTTATTGTGTTTTCATGCCCCTGGAGGGCAGAAGACGCAGATTCTGTAATTGATATATGAATGACATAAATCCGTGTGATCTATTCAATTGTCCATCACTAACAAGTTAGCTCATAAGGTCATATGACTAATCTGAGACCTTCGATCTTGTCATATTTGAAGTTATTTTTAATACCAGTAATTCCATATCCATCATGCTATGACCGGGCATACAAAGTGTTTGCCACAGGTAATATATCTCTATTATGTCGTGATAATTCATCTTTTCTCATTTTTGGCCTGTCTCCCCTCACTTGTCCCTCCTCACTTGTCTTACCTATTCCTGTGTCCTGTTGTGTGTAGAAATATGTGATTCTTCATTTTTGTTTTAGTCTTAGCCTGATGAAGAACCTGAGTAGTCTCGAAAGCTTGGAATTTGTTACCATATTTTCAGTTAGCCATTAACAGTATCAACCACAGAGGACTCTCAAGTATAAATATTTTCTATTCTTGGAATTGAAATTCATCATTTTATTGTCCTAGTAAAACTTCATTTATTCTTGTTTGAAGTACATACATTTGCAATGGCCACGTAACAAGGCAATAACTCAATATTTTATGCCTACACCCTCCTTGACCCTGGGCTTCAACACCGCCAGTTGCTGCTCAGAAGTGTTAGATGCACAGATGAAAACAATCGCTGATGTGTTTGTGGGGTTCAGTAACGCCTGCTGTTCCCCTGCTGTGTGTCTGGCAAAAATTACTGCTGCTAACTACAACTTCAACTTCAAACATCTCATACTAGGCCTCTGCCTACACCCTCCTTGACCCTGGGCTTCAACACCGCCAGTTGCTGCTCAGAAGTGTTAGATGCACAGATGAAAACAATCGCTGATGTGTTTGTGGGGTTCAGTAACGCCTGCTGTTCCCCTGCTGTGTGTCTGGCAAAAATTACTGCTGCTAACTACAACTTCAACTTCAAACATCTCATACTAGGCCTCTGCCTACACCCTCCTGACCTGGCTTCAACACCGCCAGTTGCTGCTCAGAAGTGTTAGATGCACAGATGAAAACAATCGCTGATGTGTTTGTGGGGTTCAGTAACGCCTGCTGTTCCCCTGCTGTGTGTCCGGCAAAAATTACTGCTAGCTACCTAATCATGGTGAAAAAAACATGACATGTCAAAGTGTCTAGTGCTACACATAGATATGAGGCTACACCCTGATTCTAAGCTGTAAACATTTGAAACGTCAACTTTAAAACCATAAAATGATTAGTCTTTGTCACAAATCTGTTACAAAATAATTGTGACATATTATTACAGATATGCACATGTCGAAAACAAATGCAAACACAAAAGCCTACTTATGCTATAGGATACTGATGGTCAACCTTGTCACTCCATAGCTTAGACAAATCCAACTCACATCATGACTCAAATGCTGCAATGTTGGAAGTGCATAATGTGGGTTGAACTTTGACAACTGCTGCAGTGCGAAGGTTATACTTCAGTGTTCTTGCCTTTTAAATAAAAGCATACAAGTAAATATAATAATCCAATGTTGATTAAGGGACGTGATGTACACCTGTAATATTGTGCAAACAATGCATGTAGGAATAGTCCTCTTCAACATTACTTATATTTGTGTCATTTTAAAAAATACATATTTAATTAGAAAGTTAACAGCCCATATCATAAAGGTCCTTCATGTAAACATGATAATCGCTAACAAAAATCATGCATTACCTTGGTAAAGTCAATAGTGCATAGTCACAATAGCAAAATATATACCTGTAAGTGGTGCTGAAAGAACGACAACTGATAGAATAGGTGAATGATATCTATTTATCAGACTGAATAGCGACACCTGTACAATGTCGATATAATACTGTACCTTAACAAAACAGCTGTGTCACACCTCACACTCGTTTTTCTTGTAGCTTGTTATGTAATAGGGCACATGCGTGTATGTTTCATCATAGGTGCATGTTTACTGAGTAAAGCAGTCATGACAACGCCTTTGTGTTGTCGGTACGCTTGCGATGATGAACGATGCGCACCGTGAATGTTAGTCTGCGTCATAAGACGTACAGACGCTCCAATACCCAACGCGTCACAGCAGGAAGCCAGTCTGTGCGTCCAAACAAAGGCGCAACCATACATGCACGTAACCTTTTATAAAGCTATATAAAAAAAAGGATGTAGTAGTAACGCACACTTTATTGAGGTACAGTATTACATCGCCATTCACCATCTGTGGCTATGCAGTCTCATCTATATATACCTTATCTATCCGTTGTCATGCTTGCAAGTCCACAGTCAGGCATAAATATCTGTTTTCACTCTGCACTATGCACTTTTTAAATTTTTGTTTGTTAATATAAATGATTGGCACATATTATCAGTATTACATGATGGAAATTTTAGATATTTTTAAAAAAATTTTAGTGATATTATTCACCAAATGTAAAGTTTTATGAATGTCAAAGATAACTTGTAATGCTGATTATGTTTTTAAGTCAGCCATTCATTGTCTACACAATAAAAATGGTGTACATACTGTTACTTAGCCATCATTAATGGATTCTGATATGTACTTGTATGCTTTTATTTTAAACCGTATAGCAGATTATTTAACCTATTTTAATTGTGGTTTGCATTGCTTTTCAACATGTTAATGTATGCGTTTATGTTTGTAAATTATTAATTTACATATATTTTTTTAAGTAAAATCATCATCTTATGGTACTAAAGGTTATATTTCTCTTGTTTGAGTATAAATTGACATTTTTATATTGAACGTAGACAAGGATGACTGTAAAGTCATGACGTAACAAGTTGTTCGATGCTAGCAATGACATGCTTGATGATAGTCATGTTAAACAATCTGCTTGACCCTGGCTCCAACACCGCCATTGTTGCCGAAGTGCTGTTAGCATAACTGTGTACAAATGTAGTGTCCCCTTGTTGAACGAAATCTGCGCCTCCCAGTTCTTTCATGGGCTGTACTACATACCTTGCTCCTTGTATGTTGTAGTCAGCTGTTCTAGGCAAAAGTCTGCTGTTTTCTCTGCTACAACAGTTGTTGCTGAATCGTTGCACATTGACTTCCCTGTGTTACTGGGGTTCAGTAATATGTTCTTAAGCAAAATCTGTTCACCATCTTTATCTGCTAAAGATTGTTGAATCTTAGCGTCACAAATGTCGTATATGTCATTGTCCTCCTGCTTTAACGGCAGTTCTCTACATTTCTCATCAATCCTGGGCTACAACACCGCCATTGTTGCTCGAAGTGCTGTTAGCACAGTAACACTTGCTCCTGTGTTACTGGGTTCAGTAATGTCAGCTGTTCCCCTGCTGTGTGAACGGCAAAAGTCCTGCTGCCTCCACCATGTTCTCTTCTCATCCCTGGGCTCAACACCGCCAGTTGTTGCTCGGAAGTGCTGTTAGCACAGTGAACACTTGCTCCTGTGTTACTGGGGTTCAGTAATGTCAGCTGTTCCCCTGCTGTGTGAACGGCAAAAAGTCCTGCTGCCTCCACCATGTTCTCTTCTCATCCCTGGGCTCAACACCGCCAGTTGTTGCTCGGAAGTGCTGTTAGCACAGTGAACACTTGCTCCTGTGTTACTGGGGTTCAGTAATGTCAGCTGTTCCCCTGCTGTGTGAACGGCAAAAAGTCCTGCTGCCTCCACCTGTTCTCTTCTCATCCCTGGGCTACAACACCGCCAGTTGTTGCTCGGAAGTGCTGTTAGCACAGTGAACACTTGCTCCTGTGTTACTGGGGTTCAGTAATGTCAGCTGTTCCCCTGCTGTGTGAACGGCAAAAAGTCCTGCTGCCTCCACCATGTTCTCTTCTCATCCCTGGCTACAACACCGCCAGTTGTTGCTCGGAAGTGCTGTTAGCACAGTGAACACTTGCTCCTGTGTTACTGGGGTTCAGTAATGTCAGCTGTTCCCCTGCTGTGTGAACGGCAAAAAGTCCTGCTGCCTCCACCATGTTCTCTTCTCATCCCTGGGCTCAACACCGCCAGTTGTTGCTCGGAAGTGCTGTTAGCACATGAACACTTGCTCCTGTGTTACTGGGGTTCAGTAATGTCAGCTGTTCCCCTGCTGTGTGAACGGCAAAAAGTCCTGCTGCCTCCACCATGTTCTCTTCTCATCCCTGGGCTACAACACCGCCAGTTGTTGCTCGGAAGTGCTGTTAGCACAGTGAACACTTGCTCCTGTGTTACTGGGGTTCAGTAATGTCAGCTGTTCCCCTGCTGTGTGAACGGCAAAAAGTCCTGCTGCCTCCACCATGTTCTCTTCTCATCCCTGGGCTACAACACCGCCAGTTGTTGCTCGGAAGTGCTGTTAGCACAGTGAACACTTGCTCCTGTGTTACTGGGGTTCAGTAATGTCAGCTGTTCCCCTGCTGTGTGAACGGCAAAAAGTCCTGCTGCCTCCACCATGTTCTCTTCTCATCCTGGGCTACAACACCGCCAGTTGTTGCTCGGAAGTGCTGTTAGCACAGTGAACACTTGCTCCTGTGTTACTGGGGTTCAGTAATGTCAGCTGTTCCCCTGCTGTGTGAACGGCAAAAAGTCCTGCTGCCTCCACCATGTTCTCTTCTCATCCCTGGGCTCAACACCGCCAGTTGTTGCTCGGAAGTGCTGTTAGCACAGTAACACTTGCTCCTGTGTTACTGGGGTTCAGTAATGTCAGCTGTTCCCCTGCTGTGTGAACGGCAAAAAGTCCTGCTGCCTCCACCATGTTCTCTTCTCATCCCTGGGCTCACAACACCGCCAGTTGTTGCTCGGAAGTGCTGTTAGCACAGTGAACACTTGCTCCTGTGTTACTGGGGTTCAGTAATGTCAGCTGTTCCCCTGCTGTGTGAACGGCAAAAAGTCCTGCTGCCTCCACCATGTTCTCTTCTCATCCTGGGCTACAACACCGCCAGTTGTTGCTCGGAAGTGCTGTTAGCACAGTCAACACTTGCTCCTGTGTTACTGGGGTTCAGTAATGTCAGCTGTTCCCCTGCTGTGTGAACGGCAAAAAGTCCTGCTGCCTCCACCATGTTCTCTTCTCATCCCTGGGCTACAACACCGCCAGTTGTTGCTCGGAAGTGCTGTTAGCACAGTAACACTTGCTCCTGTGTTACTGGGGTTCAGTAATGTCAGCTGTTCCCCTGCTGTGTGAACGGCAAAAAGTCCTGCTGCCTCCACCATGTTCTCTTCTCATCCCTGGGCTCCAACACCGCCAGTTGTTGCTCGGAAGTGCTGTTAGCGCAGTGAACACTTGCTCCTGTGTTACTGGGGTTCAGTAATGTCAGCTGTTCCCCTGCTGTGTGAACGGCAAAAAGTCCTGCTGCCTCCACCATGTTCTCTTCTCATCCCTGGGCTACAACACCGCCAGTTGTTGATCAGAAGTGTCATTGGCACGGGTACTCACTTCCTGCCCAGACTGGTTACAGCATGCCATCTGTTTCCTGTCAGTGTAAACGTCACTTAGCCTCCAATAAGTTGTCCTGTCATGTTGCGGTCGGGTTAGCCGACTCTATGGTGCTTGGAGTTTAGGTGCTTCCTATGTGTGCTGCGGGATATGCAAATATTGGCTGTTTCCGTTGTGACAATAGGACAATCACCCACTGTAGTACTGTGGGATTCGGTAACTGCGGCCGGCTCGCGGCCTGTCAACTTAAATTTCCATGGGTACCTTCTGCTACCCGTCCGGTTCCAGTACCGTCAGCTGGTTCTCCGCAGTGCCTTTGGCCTAGGTGCCTCCATCTCGGTATCCGAGTTCCAGCAACGTCTGCTGGTCCTTGGTAGTGCTTTGGAGCACAGGTACCTCCTGCTTAGTAACCGTGTCCCAGTAATGTCAGCTGGTCCTCGGTTGTGCCATTGGCTCTTTTCCTTCTGCTGCCCCTCCGGGTTCCAGCACAGTCAGCTGGTCCTCGTTACTTGCATTGGCTCTTGTACCTTCTGCTACCCATCCGGGTTCCAGTACCGTCAGCTGGTTCTCCGCAGTGCCTTTGGCCTAGGTGCCTCCATCTCGGTATCCGAGTTCCAGCAACGTCTGCTGGTCCTTGGTAGTGCTTTGGAGCACAGGTACCTCCTGCTTAGTAACCGTGTCCCAGTAAAGTCAGCTGGTCCTCGGTTGTGCCATTGGCTCTTTTCCTTCTGCTGCCCCTCCGGGTTCCAGCACAGTCAGCTGGTCCTTGTTACTTGCATTGGCTCTTGTACCTTCTGCTACCCATCCGGGTTCCAGTACCATCAGCTGGTTCTCCGCAGTGCCTTTGGCCTAGGTGCCTCCATCTCGTATCCGAGTTCCAGCAACGTCTGCTGGTCCTTGGTAGTGCTTTGGAGCACAGGTACCTCCTGCTTAGTAACCGTGTCCCAGTAACGTCAGCTGGTCCTCGGTTGTGCCATTGGCTCTTTTCCTTCTGCTGCCCCTCCGGGTTCCAGCACAGTCAGCTGGTCCTCGTTACTTGCATTGGCTCTTGTACCTTCTGCTACCCATCCGGGTTCCAGTACCGTCAGCTGGTTCTCCGCAGTGCCTTTGGCCTAGGTGCCTCCATCTCGGTATCTGAGTTCCAGCAACGTCTGCTGGTCCTTGGTAGTGCTTTGGAGCACAGGTACCTCCTGCTTAGTAACCGTGTCCCAGTAACGTCAGCTGGTCCTCGGTTGTGCCATTGGCTCTTTTCCTTCTGCTGCCCCTCCGGGTTCCAGCACAGTCAGCTGGTCCTCGTTACTTGCATTGGCTCTTGTACCTTCTGCTACATTTACAAATTGAAGATTTTTTAAATGTTTTTTTGGGTAATCACTCTGGATCTCCAACAATGAAGACGACGACCCTGATGACCACCCCGAAGAAGATAACGACCACAAGGACGACGAGCATCAAGCCAACCAGCCTAAACACCATCACAAAGAAGAAATAAAAGATTACCCAACAGGACTAAGAAGGTTAAGACAAACTGCAAGATACAGAACAAGAGACTGAAGAACAATAAGCAGAAGATCAAAAAGCAGAAGAACATGAAGTATAAGACCAAAATGAAGAGCAAAATATATGCTCTAAATTATAAGCAGAAGAAGACTAAGCAGTGTATGGGGGTGAGTCCGTTCCTCCTCGTGGTGCCCCTGGAAAATGCCTGATGCTGCAGGCTAAACTGAACACGGACAAATACTGTTGTAATTTAAATCTTTTGTGACAGCAAGAACGGAAGGATGAAAAATTCATACTTTGACAGATTACAAGTACAGGATTCTCTGTCACAAATAAGAATATGATGAAGAAGATAAAGTACAATATGAATAAGAATAATAGTTTAATAAGAAGAATATGAGTAATGTTAACAAAAAGATGAATAGCAAGAAGTTTAAGAAGAAGATAAAGAAGGTGAAGATGAAGAATAATTTGATGAAAAAGATGATGCTGCTGAAGATTATGAAGGAGAAAGTGTGTCAAAAGTTAAAAAAGTGAAGAGCATGGAAGTTGTGAAATATACATATTTGCCAAAAAGAAAAAACGTTAACAACATTGTCAATTTCTTCGTCAATCCGAACATCTTTAAAAAAAAAATATTTATGCTATTCCATTTGATTGGGTTAAACATCTATGCCTTTAATGTCTCCTCAACCTTCCCCAATACATTCTACATTACTCTTTGTTGTTTTCCTTCATGTACAATTAACCAACAAGGCAAGAATGGTTTTTTTTTAATTCCGATATTTTGTTCCCATAGACTTACATTGGATTTCCGTCGGTATCGGGTATCGCCGATATTTTTTGGGTATCGGCGATACCATTCCGATTCCGATACTTTTGGATATCGGAAAGTATCGCTCAACTCTACTAGAGATACATTATGATTCTGCTTTCCGTCTTCACTTATGCAGTAATATACCGCATTGAACAACCATACTTTCCACCTTTTTTCCACCACACCTAAGGTTTATCCGTCCGCCGGCCTTGTATTAGACAAGTAGTGATGTGTTAGAGGGGTGCACAGAACGCGCTCTTATGCTTCCCCGCGATGAATATCACATTCATATCTCCGGCTGACATTTATGCTGTAATTTTTGGCCGGTGTCCAGAGGAGCTCGATTGCAATCAGCAGCCTGCCGGGATACGGAGGAGAGGAGCTCCGCCACATTCGGGGTTTCCCTCTCTATCGGTGAAGCCCGTTTTCAGATCTGCACATAGGAACGACATAAAAAGCAAGAGAAAGTATAAACATAAAACTAGACGAGAAGCATTAAAAACCACACAAAGGTAATATGCAGAAGAGCCGTCACAGAAGGGCCATTGAGAAGGAGATGGCGGTGTAACGGTTCAGCACTCGCTGCGGACAGATACGGAATGTGTTCGGTGAATGGAAACCACCATGAACGGGATGTAATTGGTGTAAACCTGGAAGATTAGCTTCACAGTGGGGATAAAAACCCCTTTTAAGGGGAAAATGGGCTTGAAAGACGAGCTGTCAGCACATATCAGCCTTAAAGGGCCGGTTGGCCGGTGGAGCCATCTTGGCGTGCTCTCCTGACACTGATGAGGGGCGCGCGTGCAAACCGTTTGGAGCGGTTCCGCCTGGATGACACTGGGCCCCTAAACACCTCCTTGTATCGCTCCTGAAACAACACACGGGGCCCACTGCTGTTATTTTAGGAATTTTACTTGAAGAACTTCGTCCCCAAAACTGCACCATGCCTGAGCGAGAAGCGTCCAAGACCCCGTGATAAATAATCCACAGTTTTCTCTCCTTGTGACAGAATTATTTTATGCTTCTGTGGAAATGTATTTCTAACACAATGTTTGGATAAGCCGGGACTGGCGTGAATAGAAATGACTGGAAACTGAGGCCGCTGCAAATTCTACAAATTTTTCTCAAGAGACCCCTGATTTATATAAACTTATTCAGCCCCTCACCACCACCATCCCCCAAAAAAATACTAAATACAGGCGTCCATTAGTAAATTGGATCTTAAAGCAGCTGGAAAGGTTAGAGCTACTCATGGTGTGTGAGAACCGCTAAGAGAAGAAAGGAGGGGAAGGAAGGAAGAAAGGAGAGGAAGGAAGCAAGGAAGGGAAGGAAGGAAGAAAAGAGAGGAAGGAAGAAAGGATTGGAAGGAAGGAGAGGAAGCAAGGAAGAAAGGAGAGGAAGCAAGGAAGGGAAGGAAGGAGGGGAAGGGAGCAAGGAAGAAAGGAGAGGAAGCAAGGAAAGGAAGGAAGCAAGGAAAGGTAGGAAGCAAGGAAGGGAAGGAAGGAAGGAGGGGAAGGAAGCAAGGAAGAAAGGAGAGGAAGAAAGGAAGGAAGGAGAGGAATCAAGGAAAGGAAGGAAGCAAGGAGGAAGGGAAGGAAGGAGGAAGGAAGCAGAGGAAGCAAGGAAGTAAGAAAGGAGAGGAAGGAGAGGAAGCAAGGAAAAAAGGAGAGGAAGCAAGGAAAGATAGCAAGGAAGGGAAGGAAGGAAGGGAAGGAAGCAAGGAAGAAAGGAGACGCAGCAAGGAAGAAAGGAGAGGAAGCAAGGAAGGAAGAAAGGAGAGGAAGGAAGGAGAGGAAGCAAGGAAGAAAGGAGAGGAAGGAGAGGAAGGAAGGAGAGGAAGCAAGGAAGAAAGGAAAGGAAGCAAGGAAATGAAGGAAGCAAGGAAGGGAAGGAAGGAGGGAAGGAAGCAAGGAAGAAAGGATAGGAAGCAAGGAAGGAAGAAGGGGAAGGAAGGGAAGGAAGAAAGGCAAGTAACAAGGAAGGAAGGAGGAGTAGGAAGGCAGAAAGGAGTGGAAGGAAGGGAAGTAAGAAGGGGAAGGAAGGAAGAAAGGAGAGGAAGCAAGGAAGAAAGAAGGGGAAGCAAGGAAGAAAGAAGGGGAAGCAAAGAAGGAAGAAGGGGAATGAAGGAAGAAAGGAGGGAAAGGAAGCAAAGAAGGACGGAAGAAAGGAGAGGAAGGAAGAAAGGAGAGGAAGCAAGGAAGAAAGTGGAAGCAGGAAAGGAAGTGAAGGAAGGAAGAAAGGCAAGGAAGGAAGGAGGGGAAGGAAGGAAGGAAGAAAGGAGAGGAAGCAAGGAAGGAAGGGAAGGAAGCAAGGAGGGGAAGGAAGGAAGGAAGGAAGGAGAGGAAGGAAGGAAGAAAGGAAAGACAGGAAGGAGAGGAAGCTAGGAAGAATGGAGAGGAAGGAAGGGAAGCAAGGAAGGAAGCAAGAAGGGGAAGGAAGAAAGGAAAGGAAGCAAGGAAGGAAGAAAGTCAAGGAAGAAAGGATGTGAAATAAGGGAGAAAGGAGAGGAAGGGAGAAAGGAGAGGAAGGAAGAGGAAGCAAGGAAGAAAGGAGAGGAAACAAGGAAGAAAGGAGAGGTAGCAAGGAAGCAAGGAAGGAAGCAAGAAGGGGAAGGAAGGAAGAAAGGAGAGGAAGAAAGGAGAGGAAGCAAGGAAGAAAGGAGAGGAAGCAAGGAAGGAAGAAGGGGAATCAAGGAAGGAAGAAGGGGAAGCAAGGAAGGGAAAGAAGGAAGAAAGGCAAGTAACAAGGAAGGGAGGCAGAAAGGAGGGGAAGGAAGGAAGGATGGGAAGGAAGTAATGTGTGCAAACTGTAAAACGCTGCGGAATATGTTAGCGCTATAAAAAAATAAAGATTATTATTAAGTAGAGGAAGAAAGGAAGAAAAGAGAGGAAGCAAGGAAGAAAGGAGAGGAAGCAAGGAAGAAAGAAGGGAAGCAAGGAAGGAAGAAGGGGAAGGAAGGAAGAAAGGAAGCAAGGAAGGAAGGAAGAAAGGAGAGGAAGGAAGAAAGGAGAGGAAGCAAGGAAGAAAGAAGGGGAAGCAAGGAAGGAAGAAGGGGAAGAAAGGAAGAAAGGCAAGGAAGGAGGGGAAGGAAGGAAGAATGGAGGGGAAGGAAGAAAGGAGAGGAAGCAAGGAAGAAAGGAAGGAAGAAAGGAGGGGAAGGAAAAAAGGAGAGGAAGGAAGAAACAAGAGGAAGCAAGGAAGGAAGAAAGGAGGGGAAGGAAGAAATAAAGGAGGGGAAGGAAGGAAGAAAGGAGGGGAAGGAAGGCAGGAAGAAAGGAAGGAAGGGAAGAAAGAAAGGAGGGAAGAAAGGAAGAAAGGAGAGGAAGGAAAAAAGAAAGAAAGGAAGGAAGGCTCACTCTGTGGACATGGCAGTGCAGTATGTGAGTTAATGTCAAGTTAAATCAGCCGCAATGTCAGGGACTGTAGATGGCTGCTTGCATTATATGACAACTTGCAACTAAAGGGGTTCTCAGATCACATGGCTCACATACACGTGTGGAGCCGACCCTTGGAGGATGTAGCTCTGTGTCCCCTTTGCAGTCTCGCCTCTATACATCAGCCTCCCGCCATCTTGCTGCGAGGCCGGTTGTTTTTTGCACAGCTGTCAGGCAAGGAGCGCTGCTGTGCAGGGTGGATACAGCAGGAGAAGCAGCAGTGCTCCAGGGCTGTACTTATATCACTCTCAGTATCATGGAAGTCTTAAAAGGTCAGATCATAAAGTAATGGCATATAGAGGGGATGGGGAAACCCCTTTTATTCTTTCTTTATTTTCAGAAATGCCGCTTTGTTGCCATTCAGGGGCCATATCAGTGTCCAGTCACTTGCAGAGCACTTGTTTTCCCCCGTTATTTTTTTTATAACTCCACAAATGACATTTTTTTTAAAAAGGATTGATTAAAAAAATCCTCATTAACAATGTGTCTCCGTGGTAACAGACAACAAACCATCCCCGTGTAGTCTGATTGGCTGCCGTACTCTCTGCCGTCTGTGCCCCACTTCTTGCCAACCGACCTGTTGTTATGTAAAGGGCAGTAGGAGATGGAGGAGACAGAAGTGCGATAGCAGGATCTGACTACACATTCTCATTGTTGTCTGTTACCATGGAGACGTACAGCTTTGAATAGAAGAAATATACAATATTACAATTTTTTATATTCTTCTGATTAGACATCAGTGGTGACATCTGTGTAATCTGTTATGATCTGCTACAAGCACTAAGGAAAGGTGGGAATTCTGTCCCTACAATTGTAATGTATGTAGTACAGTTCATATAGCGTCTTGTGCGTAAGTCCATGCAAACGTGGATCTTTCAAAGAGCAGGGTTCAGAGTCCACAAGTGCTTCAGAGTTCCTCAGTAGGAATAGCTGGAGTACAAAGTCCAAGGCTTCCAGGAGTCAGGTCACAGGTTCACTGCAGGCTAGATTCTGAAGCACTGATTGCTCAGCTGTGGCTGCTTAAGAAGCAAGAGGGAGAGAATCAGGGCGGGAACATGCAAGCTGGAAACTCCATATTGACTGAGGGCAAGATAGCTGCAGCAAGACAGAAAGCAAAATGGCTGACGGAAAAACTGAGTTTCAAGAACATGTACAAAGAACCTTACATTACTCCCCCCTTAGGGACAACCTCCGGATGACCTCAGACCAGGCTTGTCTGGGTACCTCTGATGAAACTGACGGAGCAAGCGAGGAGCATTAACGTTATTGACCGGTTCCCATGAGTTGTCCTCCACTGGGTAGCCCTGCCATTTAATCAAATATTGTAACTGATTTCTGTATAACCTGGAATCTAGAATTCTTTCTACCACAAATTCTTCCTGACCATCGACTAGCACTGGGTCAGGGCAAGGAGAAGAACGTCCAGGAAACGTATTGGGTGTTGCAGCCTTTAGTAGGGATACATGAAAGACAGGGTGGATTCTCATAGTTCTAGGCAGTTGGAGACGACAAGCAACGGTACTTATAATTTTACTGATTTTATAGGGTCCAATGTACTTATGTCCCAACTTAGACGATGGAATCCTTAACTTAAGATTTCTGGTTGACAGCCAGACCAGGTCTCCTACCTTGAAAGCTGGTGCAGGTTTACGAAATTTATCTGCTGCTTTCTTGTACCTTTCCTGAGCCAATTCCAGATTCTCCTTTAGAAGATCCATATTCTTCTGTAAAGACATGATTCTTTCAGCCACTGATGGTAAAGGCGTTTCTATGGGAAATCGTGGAAGAATGTTAGGATGATAACCTAGATTGGAGTAAAAAGGAGACTGCTTAGTGGAGGCGCTCTGAGAGTTGTTATAAGAGAACTCAGCCAATGGAAGTAGATCCACCCAATCATCCTGTAGGTGGCAGATAAAGCAGCGGAGATACTGCTCCAGAGTTTGATTGGTTCGTTCGGTCTGTCCATTAGTCTGGGGATGAAAAGCAGAAGAAAGGTTTACTTTAATGTCCAATGCTGCGCAGAAATTTTGCCAAAACCTTGAAGTGAATTGCACCCCTCGATCCGAAATAACCTCATCCGGTACTCCATGTAAGCGAAACACATCTTTAATCATCAAATCTGATGTCTGTTTTGCAGTGGGTAAGCCGACACAAGGGATAAAATGAGCTGCCTTTGTTGAACGATCAACCACCACTAGAATGGTGTTTTTCCCTTGAGAGGTTGGTAACTCCACAATGAAGTCCATAGAAATGGATCCCCACGGGCGGGACGGGGTGGGAAGAGGTTGTAACAGACCAGTTGGTGAGGAGCGAGGTGTTTTGCATCTTGCACAGACTTCACATGAAGTGACATAGTTTAAAACATCCTTCCTGCAAGTGGGCCACCAAAAGAAACGAGAAAGAAATTCCTGTGTCTTTAGAATTCCTCTATGCCCAGCTATCTTGGAATCGTGAATGAGTTGCAATACTCTCAATCTGACTGTTTCAGGAATATACAGACGTTGTCCCAGAATCCACACACCATTCTTAAAGACAAGACTTACGTCCCTTGGGGGTTGTGCCAACAAGGAATCCGCATGGTATGCTTCCTTGATGTCCTTAAGTAGGTCTTGATTATGAATCACTCCCAGGAATCTAGAGTCAGGAAGAATAGTCTTAGGAGGAGTAAGTGGACGGGTCTCTGCTGAATGAATCCTAGAGAGTGCATCAGCCTTTCCATTGCGCGATCCTGGTCTATAAGAGATGACAAAATTAAATTGGTTTAAGAAAAGATTCCAGCGAGCCTGGCGAGGAGTCAGGCACTTAGCCGACCTGATAAATTCAAGGTTACGATGGTCTGTCAGGACGACTATTTGCTGTGCAGCTCCCTGAAGAAGGTGTCTCCATTCTTTGAAGGCGGCAATAATGGCCAACAACTCTCTATTGCCCACATCGTAGTTCCTCTCAGCCGAAGACAACTGCTGGGAAAAGAAGGCACAGGGATGCAAGACATTCTTTTCACCTGTTCTCTGAGAGAGTATAGCTCCAACGGCACAGTCTGAAGCATCCACCTCTATTATGAAGGCAAGTTCGGGGTTGGGATGTACCAAGATAGGTGCGGTGGTAAATTTATCTTTTAGACGGGAAAATGCTTCCTGGGCTTGGGGAGTCCAGGAGAACCTAGACTCTTTCCGGGTAAGTTGGGTGATAGGTGACACTACCTCAGAGAAATTCCTAATGAAACGTCTATAGAAATTGGCAAACCCGATGAAGCGCTGCACCTCCTTCACATTTCTAGGACTTGGCCAATCCTTGATGGCTTGGGTCTTGCTCCATCCATACTAATTCCTTGTGTAGACAGTACATACCCCAGAAATTGAATTTCGGTCCTATGGAATTCACACTTTTCAAGTTTGATGTAAAGATGGTTTTGTCTTAGACGTTCCAAGACCATTCTCACATGTCCATGATGTTCCTCTGTGGAGTTAGAAAAAATTAGAATATCATCCAAATAAATCACCACTAGAGTTGAGCGATACTTTCCGATATCCAAAAGTATCGGAATCGGAATGGTATCGCCGATATCATTAAAATATCGGCGATACCCGATACCGATACCGGAAGTCCCATGTAAGTCTATGGGAACAAAATATCGTAACTAAAAAAACCCCATTCTTTCCTTGTAAACACTAAATATACACACATAGAATACATATATATATATATATATACATGTCATTGTGACATATATATATACATATATGTATAGTTTATACACTTCTACATAGTAAAATATCCTCTGATTCAATTGCTGGGTAAAGCCGGCTTCAGTGAAAAGACAGAAGCACCCGACATGAAATGACACTTGGTGTACATAGGGTTAACCATGTATTTTCATGTCGTTTGCTATCTGATTTGCACAAACAATTAAATCAGTCTATGTGTGCAAAATTTCACACCTGTAGGGGTTAATTAAAGGTGTAAATTCGTTGTAAAAAAAACGGACTTTTTTGCTACGAATTTACACCTTTAATTAACCCCTACAGGTGTGAAATTTTGCACACATAGACTGATGTAATTGTTTGTGCAAATCAGATAGCAAAGGACATGGTTAACCCTATGTACACCAAGTGTCATTTCATGTCGGGTTCTGCATTTTCACAAAAGCCGGCAATTGAATTAGCGGCTATTATACTATGTAGAAGTGTATGAACTACAAATATAAATATTATATATGTGTCACAAATTCAATGACATGTATATATATATATATATGAGGTGTAAAATTGCTGAAAAAAAATGCGTGGGCTCCCGCCCTATTTTCGCAACCAGACAGACAAAGCCAGTGAGTGGGGGCAGATAATAATAGCCCAGAGAGGGACCATTATTTTTGGCCCCCCCCGGCTACTAAAATCTGCCCCCAGACACCCCAGGAAAGACAAATCTATAATTAGATTCGCCCTTTCTGGCACTTTGCCCGTCTATTCCCATTGCCCTGTAGCGGTGGCGAATGGGTTAATATGGGGTTAAAGCCACCTTGCTATTGAAAGGTGACCTTAAGCCAGGTTAATAATTGAGAGCTGTCAATTAGACAACTATCAATTATTAATCCTATTGCATGAAATAAAAATAAAACACACACACTTTAATTAAAAATCATTTTAATGAAATAAAGACACATGTTTTTGACCATCTTTTATTTTACTGCAAAAACCATTTCCTGTAATAAAAATAAAATAAAAAAGCAAAATTATTCTTACCTATCCCATGCACAGTCAGGTCCCACGGTGTAATCCTTCAGAAAGGGTTAATGTTTACTGCAGGGACCGCAGCTAATGCTGCAGCCTCACAGTAAACCCCAAATGAATGAGTTCCTCTCCTGGCTGACAGGAGAGTAAAGGCTGGGTGTCACATAACGATACACCAGCGATCCCGACAACGATATGCACTTGTCAGGATCGCTGGTGTATCGCTACATGATCGCTGCTGAGCTGCCAAACAGGCAGCTCAGGCAGCGATCTGGGACAGCGACACTGCGGGTAACATCGCTTAAGGGCCCGTCTCACATAGCGATATCGCTACCGAGATCGCTGCTGAGTCACTAGTTTTGTGACGCAGCAGCGAGCTCACCAGCGATATCGCTGTGTGTGACATTCAGCGACGATCAGCCCCCTGCCGGGTATCGCTGATCGTCGCAGAAATGTCAGGACCTTTTTTTGATCGCTGGTTTCCCTCTGACAGGCACGCATCGCTGCGTGTGACAGGCGGGAGACCAGCGATCCGCTGGTAACCAAGGTACACAGCGGGTTTCCAGGCGCGGGGCTGTGCCTAGAAACCCGCTGTGTACCTTGGATACCAGCTCCCTGCATCAGGGCGCTGGTATCCAAGGTACACAGCGGGTTTCTAGGCACAGCCCCGCGCCTGGAAACCCGCTGTGTACCTTGGTTACCAGCGGATCGCTGGTCTCCCGCCTGTCACACGCAGCGATGTGTGCCTGTCAGCGGGAAACCAGCGATCAAAAAAAGGTCCTGACATTTCAGCGACGATCAGCGATACCCGGCAGGGGGGCTGATCGTCGCTGAATGTCACACACAGCGATATCGCTGGTGAGCTCGCTGCTGCGTCACAAAACTAGTGACTCAGCAGCGATCTCGGTAGCGATATCGCTATGTGAGACGGGCCCTTAAGTGGAAAGCTTAATTGATTGCTTTCCACTTTCACTTCAGGTCAGCCAGGGACACAATCAGTGACGTCAGAGGGAACTGATTAACAAAAATAGGGGTTCCCTTCGAAAAAAAAATGGCGTGGGGTCCCCCCTATTTTTGTTAACCAGCCAGATGAAGCAGACCGCTGAGGCCTGGATTTTCAGGCTGTTAAGGAGCCAAGATCCATGGACCTTGCCAGCCTGATAATACCAGGCCACAGCAGTCTGCATATCTTGGCTGATTAACAAAAATAGGGGATCCCCTCGAAAAAAATTGGCGTGGGGTCCCCCCTATTTTTGTTAACCAGCCAGATGAAGCAGACCGCTGAGGCCTGGATTTTCAGGCTGTTAAGGAGCCAAGATCCATGGCCCTTGCCAGCCTGATAATACCAGGCCACAGCAGTCTGCATATCTTGGCTGATTAACAAAAATAGGGGATCCCCTCGAAAAAAATTGGCGTGGGGTCCCCCTATTTTTGTTAACCAGCCAGATGAAGCAGACCGCTGAGGCCTGGTTTTTCAGGCTGGTAAGGATCCAATATCCATGGACCTTGCCAGCCTGATAATACCAGGCCACAGCAGTCTGCTTAGCTTGGCTGGTTAACAAAAATAGGGGATCCCCTCGAAAAAAAAAACGGCGTGGGGATCCCCCCTATTTTTGTTAACCAGCCAAGTAAAATGCAGACTGCTGCGGCCTGGTATTAAAAGACTGTCAAGGCCCATGGATTTTGGCCCTCAACAGCCTGATAATACCAGGCTACAGCAGCCCCACATTTGGTGCATCAAAAGATGTGCCAATTGTGGCACTTTACCCGGCTCTTCCCACTGCCCTGTAGCGGTGGCAAGTGGGGTAATAAGGGGTTAATGTCACCGTTGATTGCACGGTGACAATAAGCCCGGTTAATAATGGAGAGGTGTCAATAAGACACCGATCCATTATTAATCCCAAAGTTTTTAAATGTTTAAAAAAAAGACAAAGCAAGAAAAAAGTCTTTTAATGAAATAAAAGAGACAACACAGTTTTCATTAATTTTATTATACACTCATTCCTGCGACGCCATCGATCTCCTGTAAAAAAAGAAAAAAAACAAACCAACAGTATACCACCTGTCCGACGCAGTCCATAACGACAGTCCCACGACGATCCAGCTCTGCTACATCGCAATGACAGGCAGAGCCTGTCATCGCGACGCAGCACAGCTGATTACCTGCTTCCCGGCAGTGACGTCATCGGACTGACTGCTTTACGGCCGGGATTACCCAGCAGTCACTGCAGTTATCGCGAGAAACTGCATGTGACCGCCGGGGAAAGAAGATTGCGGCCATGAAGCAGTCCAGCCCGTGACCGCCGGAGATCTTCTGCCAGGTAAGTGCCGCTGACTCCTGACAGACCCGACCGACGGACACTGACAGTGACAGTGACAATCCCGATTCCGGTATCCGATATGACGAAAATATCGGAACTCGGAATCGGAATTCCGATACAGCCAATATCGGCCGATACCCAGATATTTGCAGTATCGGAATGCTCAACCCTAATCACCACGAATGTATCTAGGAGATCCCTGAAGATGTCATTCACCAAGTGTTGGAAAGTGACTGGGGCGGTACTCAGACCAAAAGGCATAACTAGATATTCAAAGTGTCCATAGCGTGACCTGAATGCAGTCTTCCATTCATCCCCAGGTCTAATACGGACCAAGTTATAGGCCCCACGGAGATCCAATTTAGAGAAAATTTTGGCATGCCGCACTCTCTCCAATAACTCAGGGATTAAAGGCAATGGATAACGGTTTCTAATAGTAACCTTATTGAGTTCCCTATAGTCTACGCAGGGTCTCAGAGATCCATCTTTCTTCTTCACAAAGAAGATGGGTGCACCTGCAGGAGATGAAGAGGGGCGTATGAAGCCCTTGGCTAGATTTTCGTCTATGTAATCCTTTAAAGCCTTTAGCTCAGGCCCCGCCAGGGGTAGATCTTACCAAAAGGTATCTCTGCTCCAGGCAATAATTCAATTGGACAATCATATGGACGGTGAGGGGAAGCTGGTCAGCGTTCTTCTTGTCACATAAATCCACATAGTCCTGGTATACAGCTGGTAGTTCAGGGACTGACATGATTCCTTTAGGAACAGAGCAAGCTGAAACTTCTGGACTCATCTGTTTCTCTGGAAAGTGTAATTCCTTGGTCTCCCAGTTAATGGTAGGGTTCTGAGCCTGCAGCCATGGTAGCCCTAGAATAATGGGAAAGTGGGGAGAAGAGATAAGCATAAAGGACAGTTTCTCTTGATGATCTTTACCCATAAGGACCCTCAAAGGCTCCGTTTCCTGATCCACTGGTCCAGAGGTCAGCAGGGAGCCATCCACAGTCTCCATCTGTACTGGAGTAGCCTTCTTCACTGAACGTATCCCCTGTTTCAGAGCAAAGGAGACATCCATAAAATTCCCACTTGCCCCTGAGTCGATCATAGCAGAGCTAGACACCCAGACTGAGTCAACCCAGAGTTTGATGGAAAGGAAGCAATGAGAATTGTTTTTCCTACAACTCAGCTGGGACACCGCTGAGGAAACTTGAAAAATTGCAGCGTTTACACAGTCATCGTCCTCAGAAGTAACGGAGTTTAAGTCGAGAAATCAATATCTGTTGCTGCAGATCTCTCTGGAGCCTGAGGCTCGGACCTGACAGATCTCCTCTCGCAACACTCACAGTGAATGAGTGCTGCAGTAGTCTTACGAGAACGGCTGGGGCAGTTTATAATGAAGTGCCCTGACTTACCACAATAGAAACATAGATTTTCCTTAAAACGATGTTCTTTGCGTGCATCACTAACCCGTCGTTGTAAAGAGTCTACCTGCATGGGTTCAGGTTCAGGTTCCCGTGTGATCCTACTCAAAGGTTCCTTAGCTAGGGAGGAAGGTAGGAAAAGGTTAGTATGATTGCTTTCGAACCATCTCTCTTGCCTGCGTTCAGTCAGACGAGCATCAATACGGATGCAGTAGTTAATAAAATCACCTAACGCAGTGGGAGGGTCGGCACGAGCAAGTTCATCCTTAATTAGTGGAGACAACCCCTTTCGAAAAATAGATTTTTTGGCGGAACTGTCCCAGGTGGTATCAAGAGCCCATCTCCTGAAATCCAAGGCATATTCGGCTACCGAGTGCTTACCTTGGCGCAAGGTTAACATGGCTGCTTCAGCTGTTGCACCTCTATTGGGGTCATCAAACACCTGCCCCATGGCTGAAATGAAAGCATCAAGATGATCCAAACATTCATCCTCAGTCTCAATCAGAGGGTTTGCCCACATCAAAGCCTTGTTGGTCAGTAACATAATTATAGTAAGCACTTTAGATCGTTCAGTGGGAAATTGTGAAGCATGTGCAGAAAAAAACAAATTGCATTGGTTAATAAATCCCCTGAATTTTTCACGTTCACCGCCAAAACGAAAAGGGGGCAACTTGGGAATCCCAGAACTTGGGGCTACGGCAGGAGCCTGGACTCGCTCCTCTAGAACCTCAATCCTGGCTCGCAAATCCTGGGCAGTCTGTCCAAACACTTGCAAATTGTGATTAGTGAGGTCCTGTAGGTTTGTAAAACGGGTTTTTATAGTCTGTAAATCTGCAAGGATATTATCAGTCACTCCGCAAAGTTCCTTTATGCGGGCCTCCATTTTCCAGATCTTTTAAGACAGGAGTACTGGAAGGAGAGGAGAAAAAAAAAAAAAACAATAGTGTTTACCTGTGGTAACACTGCAGAGAGAAAAAAAAATTAAGGGAACTGCTCACCTGGAATGGTTGTGAGAAGTCACAACCACTATCATCACAGAAAGTTCAACCGGACATCTGATATCCACAGTTACAGCAGACACAAAAGAGGAAAAAAAAAAAAAAAAAAAACAATAGTGTTTACCTGTGGTAACACTGCAGAAAAAAAAACTTAAGGGAATTGCTCACCTGGAATGGTTGTGAGAAGTCACAACCACTGTCATCACAGAAAGTACAAGCGGACGTCTGATATCCACAGTTACAGCAGACACAGCCTTCCCAGACCCAGCAGACACTAACGTTTTGGCTTCAGAATCTTGTAATGTATGTAGTACAGTTCATATAGCGTCTTGTGCGTAAGTCCATGCAAACGTGGATCTTTCAAAGAGCAGGGTTCCAGAGTCCACAAGTGTTCCAGAGTTCCTCAGTAGGAATAGCTGGAGTACAAAGTCCAAGGCTTCCAGGAGTCAGGTCACAGGTTCACTGCAGGCTAGATTCTGAAGCACTGATTGCTCAGCTGTGGCTGCTTAAGAAGCAAGAGGGAGAGAATCAGGGCGGGAACATGAAAGCTGGAAACTCCATATTGACTGAGGGCAAGATAGCTGCAGCAAGACAGAAAGCAAAATGGCTGACGGAAAAACTGAGTTTCAAGAACATGTACAAAGAACCTTACAACAATAGGACTGAGCTGGATCCCTACGATGTAACGGGGAACCTGATCCTGCGACCAGACCCGCTAAAGTCCTCAGCTAGTCTGAACGAAGACCTATAGTTGCGAGGGAGGAATCCCTACAAGATCTAGGGACTGGGTGAAAAGGTGGACACCTCCTAACAGAAATTGTAGCAGGGAAAATAAAACAGAAAACAAATACTAAGAGATCCTAAGATCAAGCAAAACTGACAGAGTAAGGCACCTAAGCACCCGGCTAGCTTAAGAGTAGATAATACAATGAAGTCCAGCAAAGCCAGAAGGGCGGAGCCAGACTAAATAGGGAAAAAAGGTCATGTGACAGCAAACTGAAACAAAATCTGACAAGAGGGTTATAACAGTACCCTCCCTTCTAAGAGGATCCTCCGGATCCCCTATGACTTAGGCTTATCCGGAAATCTCTTGTGAAACGCTCTGACAAGTCTAGACGCAGAAACATCATCCGCCCTCACCCATGAGTTATCCTCGGGTCCATAACCCTTCCAAGCGACGAGGTACTGCAAACCCCTCTATACCGTCTAGAATTTAGGATGCGGGAAATCTCATATTGCCCGTCCTCCACCACCAGGGGAACAGTGGCCGAGACGTCTCCATCTGAGACCTCAGCTTTTTTCAAGAGAGAAACATGAAACACCGGATTAATCTTCCAGGAGGTAGGAAGCTCCAACTTAACAGCAGATTGGTTAATAACCTGAAGCACCTTAAAGGGCCATACAAACTTGGGACCCAATTTCTTAGACGGAATCCTCAAGCGCAGATTCTTAGAGGACAACCAAACCATGTCACCAATAGCAAACAAAACCTCTTGTCGTTTTCTATCAAAATACACTTTGGATCTTTTGTTAGCCTCCTGAAGATTACCACGCACATCAGTCCAAACTCTCTCCAAAACACCAGAAAAATTCTCCTCTTCAGGTACAGCCGATCCCAACTTGGAAAATGACCCAAAAGACGGATGTCTCCCAGTACAACAAAAAAAAGGCGAACAACCAGCAGAAGCGGATGTATGATTGTTAAGAGCAAACTCAGCAAGTGGCAGAAACTCAGACCACCCCTCTTGATTATCAGTCACAAAACAACGCAAGAACTGCTCAACATCCTGGTTTTTCCTTTCTGTCTGGCCATTAGACTCAGGATGATATCCGGATGAAAACGACAAATGAACTCCCAACCTGTCACAAAAGGCGCGCCAAAAACGAGCCACAAACTGAGGTCCCCTATCAGAAACAATGTCAGTAGGAACACCATGTAGTCTGACTATTTCCTTGACAAAGGCCCTAGCGAGAGTCTTAGCGCAGGGCAATGTAATGAAAGGAACCAAGTGACACATCTTGCTAAAACGGTCCACGACCACCCAGATGACAGTGAAACCCTCAGAGGGGGGAAGGTCAGTAATAAAGTCCATAGCCAAATGTGTCCAAGGTGCACTAGGGACCTCCAGAGGGTAAAGCAACCCCGCAGCAGGAGTATGAGAAGACTTAGATCTAGCACACACAGTGCATTGACGTACCCACTTAATGACTTCCTTCTGCCATCCTGGCCACCAAAAACTGCGACCCACAAGTCTCTTGGTCTCAGAGATTCCAGGATGACCTGCCAACCGAGAGTCATGACATTCAACAAACAAATCTCTCCTCAGGGTACCAGGCACAAACAACCTCCCATGCGGCGTGTTAGATGGGGCATTCTCCTGTGCTTTAAGAATCTCATCTTCCAACACGGAGTCCAAAACAGCAATAACAACCCCCTCTTGCAAGATGTTTTCCTCCTCCTCCTCAGTACCCACCATAGGAGAAAAGCTGCGAGACAAAGCATCAGCTTTAACATTTTTAGTACCTGGGATGTAAGTAACGGTAAAATTAAACCGTGAGAAAAACAGTGCCCACCTAGCCTGACGGGCATTCAAGCGTTTGGCAGCATCAAGGTAGATCAGATTTTTATGATCGGTGAAGACTTGAATGGGAAATTCCGCTCCCTCCAAAAAATGACGCCAGTGTTCAAATGCGAGTTTAATTGCCAACAATTCCCGATTACCGATATCATAATTTAGTTCAGACTCAGAAAATTTCTTAGAAAAAAAAAGCACAGGGATGTACTCCATCCGTCTTTGCCTGAGACAACACCGCGCCGACCCCCACAGAAGAAGCATCAACCTCAACCAAAAATGGTTTAGTCACATCAGGCTGCGTAAGGATGGGAGCAGAGCTGAACCTCTCCTTTAGCAACACAAAAGCCTCAATGGCCTCAGTAGTCCACTGAACCGCATCAGCACCTTTCCTGGTGAGATCGGTCAGAGGTTTGGCAATCACAGAAAAATCTTTTATGAATTTTCTATAATAATTGGCGAACCCCAAAAACCTCTGTATTGATTTCACACCAATAGGTCTAGGCCAATCCTGCACAGCTTGCACTTTCACCGGATCCATCTCAAAACCTTCACTGGAGACAATGTAGCCCAAAAAACTAAGTCTCTGTACAGCGAACTCACATTTTTCTAGTTTGGCAAAAAGTGAATTATCACTCAGTAACTGTAATACTTCACGCACACTCCTCCAATGAGACTCCAATCCGGTGAATAAATCAAAATGTCATCCAAATACACAACCACACTTCTGCCGATCAAAGGTCTAAGGATGTCATTAATAAGATTCTGAAAAAATGCCGGAGCACTGGAAAGTCCAAAGGGCATGACCAGATTCTCAAAATGACCCAGTGGAGTGTTAAACGCAGTCTTCCATTCATCCCCCTCCTTCATGCGCAACAAATTGTATGCCCCTCGAAGATCAATCTTAGAGAACCACTTGGCCCCCACTAACTGGTTAAACAAATCAGGAATCAATGGCAGTGGGTAAGGATTGCGTACAGTAATCTTATTAATCTCACGAAAGTCTAGACAAGGCCGTAAACCGCCGTCCTTTTTTTTAACAAAAAAAAATCCAACCGCCACAGGAGATTGGAAGGCCTAATGTGACCGGCGGCCAAGCTTGTCTGTATGTATTCCTCCAAAGCCTTTCTCTCAGGAATAGTCAAATTAAATAAACGACTTTTAGGAAGAGTCGCTCCAGGGACAAATTCAATTGCACAATCATAATCTCTATGAGGAGGCAATACCTGCGATTCCTTATCAGAAAAAACTTTCCAAAAATCCTGAATAGGTACAGGTAACTCCCCCTTAAAGGTACTGCCACACTAAACAATCCCGCTAGCGATAACGATAACGACGCATACTAATGCGATCGCTAGCGGGATTGTTTCTATATCGCTGATAGCGGCTTAACTTAGCGATGTCGTTAAGGATGCTATCGCGGTTAGCGATCTCCTTAACGACTTTAGCGGTACAAAAGTACCGCTAAATCGCTAAGAAAAGGTGCCACACTCAGCGATAAGATACTTACCCAGCGGGAGCGCCGACGAGAAAATAGGGTCCGGAACGATTCCAGCAATGAGCGAGATCACAGCAGGATCTCAGCAGGGAGCTCGTCGCTGACAGATGCCGCACACAACAACATCGCTAACGGGATCGCTAAATAGTGACATTTTTTAGCGATCCCGTTAGCGATGTTGTTTAGTGTGGCATACCCTTAACTACAGCAGCAATACGCCGTTACAACACTTGTCATAACAATTGGGAATCCAGGACTTAATTTCATTGGTAGACCAATCCAGTACCGGATTGTGCAATTTTAACCAGGGTAACCCCAAAATCACCGGTGAGGGCAAATTATTCAAAACTACCAAATCCAAATTCTCTTGATGAACACCATTAATAGTAAGAGGAAATTCACAGATATGGTGAGTAACATTTTTCAAGTGAGAACCATCCACAGACACCACATTAATAGGGGAAGACAGAAGTTTGGGTTTTAATTTTAGTTTTTCCAAAAATTTCCCATCAATCACATTGAGAGTTGAACCACAATCCACAAATACCCGAAACTCCATTAATTCCTCCTCACCAGCAGTGGTAGCAGAAAGAAAGACACCTTTATTGTTTAAACAAGCTATACGGGCGAAACTGACCTCATTTTTTTTTTCTCTTTATTCATTCGAAGCGCACAGTTCTTAATGAAATGCTCAGATTTACCACAGTAGAAACACAAGCCCTTAGCAAATCTGCGTTCTTTTTCCCGAGAGTGAGGTGTCATTGCTCCAATTTCCATCGGCTCTGCAATGTCAGTACATTCCTTCTCCAAACTTGGAGCTGACAAGGCAGATTTACTCTCATTAACCCTTGCACGCAGTCTCCTATCCACCCGTATGGCTAATTGCATAGCCTCTTGCAAGTTACCAGGTATAGGATAAGCAATCAGCAAATCTTTAACCCTTTCACTTAACCCTGCAAGAAATAAACTTTTCAAAGCTGAATCGTTCCAGCCCACCTGTGTGGACCACCTTCTGAAGTGAGTACAATATTTTTCCACATTACCTGATCCCTGTCTCAAACATCTCAATTCTGTCTCAGCTGATGAAACACGATCAGGATCGTCATATAATAACCCAAAGCAGAAAAAAAACTATCCACTGATCTAAAGCATGGATCACTAGGCTGCAGAGAAAAGGCCCAGTCCTGAGGTTCTTTGCGCAAAAGTGACATTATGAACCCTATGCGCTGTGATTCATCACCAGAGGATCTGGGTCTCAAACGGAAATACAACAAGCAAGCATTTTTAAAAGAAAAAAAATCTTGTTGTTCACCAAAAAATAAATCAGGCAAACGTACCTTTGGCTCCACGAAATGTGCTCCAGGACAACTACTCACGTGTTGCTGGATTTCAGCCACCTCCAGAGAGAGACCCTGCAGGCGTTCAGCCAAATCCCGAACCGACACCATGATAGAAAACAGAAAATCTTTCCTTAGAGATTTTTTTTTTTTTTTTCTTTGGGCTGGACTTACTGTTATGATCTGCTACAAGCACTAAGGAAAGGTGGGAATTCTGTCCCTACAATAGGACTGAGCTGGATCCCTACGATGTAACGGGGAACCTGATCCTGCGACCAGACCCGCTAAAGTCCTCAGCTAGTCTGAACGAAGACCTATAGTTGCGAGGGAGGAATCCCTACAAGATCTAGGGACTGGGTGAAAAGGTGGACACCTCCTAACAGAAAGTGTAGCAGGGAATATAAAACAGAAAACAAATACTAAGAGATCCTAAGATCAAGCAAAACTGACAGAGTAAGGCACCTAAGCACCCGGCTAGCTTAAGAGTAGATAATACAATGAAGTCCAGCAAAGCCAGAAGGGCGGAGCCAGACTAAATAGGGAAAAAAGGTCATGTGACCAGCAAAGTGAAACAAAACCTAACAAGAGGGTTATAACATAATCTTAATTAAAGCTGATGATGACTTGCAATGACCTATTGATTATGCCATTGTGACATGACCTCGAGTCCCCATAATCATAGATAACAGTTTGTGATTTCACTTATGGGTACATTTAAATTTTAAAAAATTATGACGGTGACCTATGTGCATAGAAGTTAAAGTGTGGTCCACCTATGGGACATTTTATACTTAAATGCATTTATTTTGGGCTAAGAATCATTTTTGTATTTGGGCCGATCACAAATGTTGCATCGTTCACCTTTAATATTGATATACTCCAAAGTGATTATAGACCTGCAAAATGCCTAAACATAGATCCCAGACCAGGCGACCTAAATAAATACAGACCCCACACCTGACCCTAGAACAGGGTCCCAAAAGTCCAGACTCCCGTACCCTGAACGAACCGACCACCCACCCTCTTCCTCCATTCTTGTGGTCGTCTCTACTCATGGACCACCACCCCCAACATCCCGGCACCGAGCCTCGACTACCACAAACTCAGGAGTGAAGATTCTATCGGGACTCAGCCCCTGACGGCTCTTCCATGGGGGTCTCCCCTCTTTCTGGGAGTCCCCCAGCAATCTCTGAGAGTTGGGATGTATGTACATAAGGTGGTCTCCTTACTCTACAATGCCCCCGCTGTGTTCCTGGCAATTTTTAAGAACGTGAGGAACTATAGAAAGGATGCAATACATAGAATATAAACCGCGGAGCAGTCAGGAGATCGGGGGGCTTCCACCACCACCACACTGGATTCTTACAATGTGACATTTCTTATGGAGGTTGGTAATTCCTGTCCTTGAAGAAGTTAAGAACAGTCCAAGCTCAAGTGAAGGAGTCACAATCTAGAGGGCCGGGTGTCACATTTGTCCGTGACTTCTAAGCGTCTCCAAACTCAACGTGG
Organism: Oophaga sylvatica; assembly: GCA_033576555.1. Classification (NCBI taxonomy): domain Eukaryota; kingdom Metazoa; phylum Chordata; class Amphibia; order Anura; family Dendrobatidae; genus Oophaga; species Oophaga sylvatica. Next base: position 74,580,412 of record JARQOD010000009.1, read on the forward strand.
AGATTGTAGAAAGTTCTCCTAGAAGTTTAGGAATATTCATTATAGGATTGAGGAAAGCAAAGAACGGGTGTAGATCAGAAAGGAGGCCCGGACGTCATCGATACATTCTGGGGGATCGATGTGAGTTTCTATAGGACCTTTAAAGGCGATGGTTCCCTCAGGGGCGTAACTATAGTGGGTGCAGGGGCTGCAGGCACAGCCGGGCCTGAGGAGGAGGCACAAAATATAGACGGAGAGTTGCCATGTTTGTCTTATCATTACATTGTGTAAACAGGGTCAGAAAAAAATGGTCTGGTGGTGCCATGATGTCCTAATATCCAAAAATATGGAGGAATGAGGAAAACTAGGATCAAATGTCCCCAAACAAATGGTTAAAACCAGCAGCGGTTATAAGGTGAAAAGGTAATACCGAGATTATCTGCAAGAACTTGTCATCAAGCTTCCACCAAAGAGGACAATTGTCCTGCACCCCAAGTGTCAGTGTCACTCACCTGTACCCCGTCAGTGTCATTATCCTGCACCTCGAAGTGTCAGTGTCATCATCCTGTACCCCAAGTGTCAGTCTCACTCTCCCATACCCCAAGTGTCAGCGTCATTATCCTGTACCCCAAGTGTCAGTGTCACTCTCCTGTACCCCAAGTATCAGCATCATTATCCTGCACCCCAAGTGTCAGTGTTATTATTCTGTACCCCTAATGTCAGTGTCATTATCCTGTATGCCCAGCATCAGTGTCACTCTCCTGTACCACAGTGTCACTCTCCTGTACCCCCAGTGTCAGTGTCATTTTCTTGTACCCCCAGTGTCAGTGTCATTTTCCTGTACCCCCAGTGTCAGTGTCATTATCCTGTACCCCAAGTTTCAGTGTCATTTCCTGTACCCCATAGTGTCATTCATTCCTGTACCCCAGTGTCAGTGTCATCCTTGTACCCCAGTCAGTGTCATTCCTGTCCCCAGGTCAGTGTCACTCTCCTGTACCTCCAGTCAGTGTCATTCCTGTACCCCAGGTAGTGTCACTCTCCTGTACCCCAGTGTCAGTGTCATTATCTGTACCCCAGGTCAGTGTCACTTCCTGTACCCCAGTGTCAGTGTCATTATTCTGTATCCCAGTAGTGTCACTCTCCTGTACCCCAGTGTCACTCTCCTGTACCCCAGTGTCATCTTCTGTACCCCAGTGTCAGTGTCACTCTCCTGTACTCCCCAGCGTCAGTGTCACTTTCTGTACCCCAGTTGTGTCATCTCCTGTACCCCAGTGTCAGTGTCACTCTCCTGTACCTCCAGTGTCAGTGTCATTATCTGTACCCCAGCGTCAGTGTCACTCTCCTGTACCCCAGTGTCAGTGTCATTCCCTGTACTCCTCAGTGTCACTCTCCGTACCCAGGTCAGTGTCACTCTCCTGTACCCTCAGTGTCAGTGTCATTATCTGTACCCCAGCGTCAGTGTCACTCTCCTGTACCTCCAGTGTCAGTGTCATTATTCTGTACTCCAGTGTCACTCTCGTACCTCAGTGTCAGTGTCACTCTCCTGTACCTCAGTGTCAGTGTCGATTATTCTGTACTCCGAGTGTCACTCTCCGTACCCTCAGTGTCACTCTCCTGTACCCCAGTGTCACTCTCCTGTACCCCCAGTGTCAGTGTCATATCTGTACTCCGAGTGTCACTCTCCGTACCCCAGTGTCAGTGTCACTCTCCTGTACCCTCCAGTGTCAGTGTCATTCTGTACTCCAGTGTCATCTCCTACCCTAGTGTCAGTGTCACTCTCCTGTACCTCCAGTGTCAGTGTCATTATTCTGTACTCCAGTGTCACTCTCCAGTACCCTCAGTGTCAGTGTCACTCTCCTGTACCCCCAGTGTCAGTGTCATTATTCTGTACCCCTAGGGTCAGTGTCATCACTCTCCTGTACCTCCAGTGTCAGTGTCATTATTCTGTACTCCGAGTGTCACTCTCCAGTACCCTCAGTGTCAGTGTCACTCTCCTGTACCCCCAGTGTCACTCTCCTGTACCCCCAGTGTCAGTGTCATTATCTTGTACATTTCATACAATTTCATGTTTCTCTATAATAAAAAAGAATTAAAAATGGGACAAAACAAGAAGATAAAAGTAAAAGAGATGAGAATTTTCCGTCGTTCTAACAGATGAGACGATGCGTGTGAACGGTCGGACATGATCCATACGGCGCTCGCACCTCTGCGCCGTCAGCGCCCATTCGCACACGTTACGGCCATCAGGACGCTGAAAGTCGACTTTTACTAGAAGTGAAATAAAGTGAGGATTGTAACTTCAGCGCCGTCGCCGGAACGATCATTTATTTATTTTCGATCTGGTCGTTCTTTAGGTTTTTTTTTTTGTTCTTGAAGCCGCTTTAAAATTCTGCATTTCTAGCAAAAGAAATTAATAAGAGGTCATTTTTTTGTAGCAGAGATTTTTTTTTTTCGAGCCCATCCTCTCTAATCATCATTAAGAGCCAGATCCACGGGAGAAGAGGTACTTTACTGATTGTCAAGTGGGAACCATTACATGTTTGATGAGGCCCTTGGCACGGCGCCATTTGCTCTACTGTAGTGCCTGCTGCTTGTTCAGATTCATCGCTCGCAATCAAGGCTGTTTCTGCTTGCGAGAGTTTATTTATAGGAGGGGTTGGGGGGGGATATGTTCTCCTGCCGCTAAAAAAGAAAAAAAATCGAAAAACTTCCAAAGTTTGCAAGTGAAGACGTCTTTATTTGTTCTTTCTTTCCAACAAGACCCGTGGCCACTACCCGGTGAGGTTAGAAGCGGCAACCTACCAAAAGAGAGGAAATCTCCTTCACCGTCCGGGAGGAACATGGACAATAGGGGCTGGGGGTGTCCTGATATATTTGGGATTGTTTGTATCGGTGTTTGCAATGTTCCTTCCTACAATGGGGCATTCAATGGCGTCTTTCAGCTCCGGAGACCTACACAATGCCATATGCCGGGAGCTGGGGCGTTTTCGTTTTCCTCCACATGTGGATGTATTTTTTCCTCAGGATGAGCTGCCTGAATAATGATAGAACGTTTAAAGGGAGAGACGCGCGGTCGATGGAAGCTTTTGTGGGATGCATTAGAAATGTTTCATCCTTTAAATGGAAAACAAATGTTCGTTTGTTGACGAGTCTGAATGTTCTATTGTATCGCGGAAGCGGACGGAGAACAACCTTAAATGTCGTCCCGGTATTTATGGTGCACAATCCTGTCTGAATCCTCCATCGTATTGGCAGATGCAAAAAGATGGCGCAAATATAGAAGGAAAACTGTGAAGTCGCTGTAAATTAAAGGGGACGTCCACTATTCACAAGAAAGGATCAGAGGAAATCCAGATGCAAGTGCTCAGTTTCCCTGCAGTGCCCCCGCAGGACAGATGAGGCATGACACCATGCTTATTTATATGGATTATCCAGATTAGGAAGTCTGTTTCCATATACATTGCTAGAAAATCGGGGGTCCTCAGGATCCTCATCTTTTTAACAGACCAGAGAGAGGTTATAAAGAACATCACCCACTCTGTAGGCCCTGTCCTGTTATACATTGATGAGAATGGACTCTGTGTAATACTTCATTTATCCTGCGGGGGAGCTGTGGGGAAATTGAACATTTACTGCCAGGTTCACCCACAGATTCCAATAGGTGGACACGGCACTCTGCTTATCATAGGGACTTTTGTAACAAATAGGGATGGTCAAAAATGGAAGACCCCCTTAAGTCACTGATATGTGAGAGACGCCTTGGCTCTAACAAACATATCAGTGTCCAGAAAAGGAGATTTTCTACTCTGTAAAAACTGCCTAATAGGGTGTATGAATGTAGGCGTTTTACATGAAAATACCCCATTTAATACATGGGGAGTAGCTTCACTGAAGCCTACAGTAATAAATGCCCCCGTGATGGTAAAATCCTAAAAAACACGTCGTGATCTCCATTTCTAGAATGTGCGGAGGAGGCAATATGAGCTATGAGGGTCAGCGGTACAGGGGGTATTATGTTTTTTAGACTTTGCGGTTTCTTAGTCCCAGATACATAATGTCCCGAGTTACCATAAATGTTGACTTTCCTCTTCTGGTTCCTCAAAGTGCAATTGAGAAGCTGAAATGTAGAAGACAATGTGCGAACGCCGTCCCAGGGCGTCCTCATATCGGATGCTTCCCCTGACACTAAAATGACAAAACGTGATAGTAACTAATAAATAATAATATCTACATAAATCAGAGAAGATCCCTGCCCGGATGTGTCCAGACCACCGGGTAAGAAGGCCAGAAGAGGTAATGGATACAAGTTGTCATCCAGAGTTTCCAGGAACGTAAGAATCGGCTTAAAGGGGTTTTATCACAGTTTGTTTTGGGAAGCGCACCGCTCCTCTGCCTGTTTGTCGGAGGTCAGCGCA
>JARQOD010000009.1:74584905-74683922 GCA_033576555.1 Oophaga sylvatica
GAGGTGGGCATTCTCTGAGTGACACGGTGAGGGGCTTCTCTGAGTGACACGGTGATGGGATTCTCTGGTGCACTGGTGATGGGGCATTCTCTGGGACACGGTGATGGGGCTTCTCTGAGTGACACTGGTGATGGCATTCTCTGGGCCTGGTGATGGGCATTCTTGGTGCACGGTGGGGGCTTCTCTGGTGACCGGTGATGGGGCTTCTCTGGTGACACTGTGATGGCTTCTTGAGTGACACTGGTGATGGCATTCTCTGAGTGACACGGTGATGGGGCTTCTCTGAGTGACACTGGTGATGGGGCTTCTGGTGACACGGTGATGGGGCTTCTTGAGTGACACTGGTGATGGGGCATTCTCTGAGTGACACTGGTGATGGGCATTCTCTGAGTGACACTGGTGATGGGCATTCTCTGAGTGACACTGGTGATGGGGCATTCTCTGAGTGACACTGGTGATGGGGCATTTCTGAGTGACACTGGTGATGGGCATTCTCTGAGTGACACTGGTGATGGGCATTCTCTGAGTGACACTGGTGATGGGGCATTCTCTGGTGACATGGTGATGGGATTCTCTGAGTGACACTGGTGATGGGGCATTCTCTGAGTGACACTGGTGGGAGTCAGTCCTCGGGCTGTGAGGGCACCGGTGAGGTGGGGCATTCTCTGAGTGACACTGGTGATGGGGCATTCTCTGAGTGACACTGGTGATGGCATTCTCTGAGTGACACTGGTGATGGGGCATTCTCTGAGTGACACTGGTGATGGGGCATTCTCTGAGTGACACTGGTATGGGCATTCTCTGAGTGACACGGTGATGGGGCATTCTCTGAGTGACATGGATGGCATTCTCTGAGTGACACTGGTGATCGGGCACTGTGGGCATCTTGAGGGCATTGGGCATCTTGATGCGTTGGCATTCCTGAGTGACACGGTGATGGGGCATTCTCTAGTGACATGGTGAGGCATTCTCTAGTGACACGGTGATGGGCATTCTCTGAGTGACACGGTGATGGGGCTTCTCTGAGTGACACTGGTGATGGGGCATTCTCTGAGGACACGGTGATGGGGCATTCTCTGAGTGCACGTGGGGCTTCTGAGTGACACTGGTGATGGCTCTCTGAGTGACACTGGTGATGGCTTCTCTGAGTGACACGGTGATGGGGCATTCTCTGAGTGACACTGGTGATGGGCTTCTCTGAGTGACACTGGTGATGGGCATTCTCTGAGTGACACGGTGAGGGCTTCTTGAGTGACACTGTGATGGGGCATTCTCTGAGTGACATGGTGATGGGGCATTCTCTGATGACACGGGATGAGGGATGTCCTGGATGTGACACTGGTGATGGGGCTTCTCTGAGTGACACGGTGATGGGGCATTCTCTGAGTGACACTGGTGATGGGGCATTCTCAATGAGCTCCGATACGTGAGGCATTCCGATACACTGGGATGGCATTCTCTGAGTGACACTGGTGATGCATTCTCTGAGTGACACTGGTGATGGGGCATTCTCTGAGTGACACTGGTGAGGCATTCTCTGAGTGACACTGGTTCTCGGAACTGGAGGCATTCTCTGATGCACTGGTGATGGCATTCCTGAGTGACACTGGTGATGGGCATTCTCTGAGTGACACGGTGATGGGCATTCTCTAGTGACACTGGTGATGGGGCATTCTCTGTGACACTGGTGATGGGCATTCTCTGATGACACTGTGAGGGCATTCTCTGGTACACGTGATGGGCTTCTCTGAGTGACACGGTGATGGGGCATTCTCTAGTGACACGTGATGGCTTCTCTGGACACTTCGGGCATCCTGTGACACGGTGATGGCATTCTGGTGACACGTGTGGGGGTTCTCTGAGTGACACGTAGGGTTGAGTGGGTGATGGGGCATCTCTGAGGACACTGGTGATGGGGCATTCTTGAGTGCACTGGTGATGGGATTCTCTGGTGACACGGTGTGGGGCTTCTCTGAGTGCACGGTGATGGGGCTTCTCTGAGTGACAGGTGATGGCATTTCTGATGACACTGGTGAGGGCATTCTCTGAGTGACCTGGTGATGGGTTCTCTGAGTGACACGTGTGGGGCTTCTCTGGTGACATGGTGATGGGGCATTCTTCTGAGTGACACGGTGAGGGCTTCTCTGAGTGACACTGGTGATGGGCATTCTCTGAGTGACCGGTGGGCTTCTCTGATGACACGGTGATGGGCTTCTCTAGTGACACGGTGATGGCATTCTCTGAGGACATGGTGATGGGGCTTCTCTGAGTGACACGGTGATGGGCTTCTCTGATGACCTGGTGATGGGCTTCTCTGAGTGACACTGGTGATGGCTTCTCTGAGTGACACTGGTGATGGCATTCTTGAGTGACACTGGTGATGGGCTTCTCTGTGACACGGTGATGGGGCATTCTTGAGTGACACTGTGATGGGCTTCCTGAGTGACACGGTGAGGCATTCTCTGAGTGCACTGTGATGGGCTTCTCTGAGATGGACACTGAGTGACACGGGGGCATTCTCTGAGTGACACTGGTGAGGCTTCGAGTACACTGGTGAGGGCATTCCTGATGCAGGAGGCACTGATGCACGGTGAGGCTGGTGCAGGGGATTTGACACGTGAGGTCTGTGCCGGGCTTTTGGGCATGACATCTCTAGTGACAGGGAGGCTCTGGTCAGGAGGCTCTCTGTGACACGATGGTTCCTTCACGTATTTTAGTGACCTTGATGGCTTCTTGACATGGTGGGGCTTCTTGAGACACGTGGGCTTCTCTGAGTGACACGTGGGCCTCGGGAGTGATGGTTTCGTGACATGAGGTCTGTGACATGATGGGTCCTATGATGTGGCCTTGTGTGCATTCCTGAGGACACGGTGATGGGGCATTCTCTGAGTGACACTGGTGATGGGCATTCTCTGAGTGACACTGGTATGGCATTCTCTGGTGACACTGGTGATGGGCATTCTCTGAGTGACACTGGTGATGGGCATTCTCTGAGTGACACTGGTGATGGGGCATTCTCTGAGTGACACTGGTGATGGGGCATTCTCTGAGTGACACTGGTGATGGGCATTCTCTGAGTGACACTGGTGATGGGGCATTCTCTGAGTGACACTGGTGATGGGCATTCTCTGAGTGACACTGGTGATGGGCGTTCTCTGAGTGACACTGGTGATGGGGCATTCTCTGAGTGACACTGGTGATGGGGCATTCTCTGAGTGACACTGGTGATGGGGCATTCTCTGAGTGACACTGGTGATGGGGCTTCTCTGAGTGACACTGGTGATGGGGCATTCTCTGAGTGACACTGGTGATGGGGCATTCTCTGAGTGACACTGGTGAGGGGCATTCTCTGAGTGACACTGGTGATGGGGCTTCTCTGAGTGACACTGGTGATGGGGCATTCTCTGAGTGACACTGGTGATGGGGCTTCCCCCCCCCCCCCCCCCCCCCTGAGTGACACTGGTGATGGGGCATTCTCTGAGTGACACTGGTGATGGGGCATTCTCTGAGTGACACTGGTGATGGGGCATTCTCTGAGTGACACTGGTGATGGGGCATTCTCTGAGTGACACTGGTGATGGCATTCTCTGAGTGACACTGGTGATGGGGCTTCTCTGAGTGAACTGGTGATGGCATTCTCTGAGTGACACTGGTGATGGGGCATTCTCTGAGTGACACTGGTGATGGGCATTCTCTGAGTGACACTGGTGATGGGGCATTCTCTGAGTGACACTGGTGATGGCATTCTCTGAGTGACACTGGTGATGGGGCATTCTCTGAGTGACACTGTGTGAGGGCATTCTCTGAGTGACACGGTGATGGGGCATTCTCTGAGTGACACTGGTGATGGGGCATTCTCTGAGTGACACTGGTGATGGGGCATTCTCTGAGTGACACTGGTGATGGGGCATTCTCTGAGTGACACTGGTGATGGGCATTCTCTGAGTGACACCGGTGATGGGGCATTCTTGAGTGACACCGGTGATGGGGCATTCTCTGAGTGACACCGGTGATGGGGCGTTCTCTGAGTGACACTGGTGATGGGGCATTCTCTGAGTGACACTGGTGATGGGGCATTCTCTGAGTGACACTGGTGATGGGGCTTCTCTGAGTGACACTGGTGATTGGGGCATTCTCTGAGTGACACTGGTGATGGCATTCTCTGAGTGACACTGGTGATGGGGCATTCTCTGAGTGACACTGGTGATGGGGCATTCTCTGAGTGACACTGGTGATGGGGCATTCTCTGAGTGACACTGGTGATGGGGCATTCTCTGAGTGACACTGGTGATGGGGCATTCTCTGAGTGACACTGGTGATGGGGCATTCTCTGTGTGACACTGGTGATGGGGCATTCTCTGAGTGACACTGGTGATAGGGCATTCTCTGAGTGACACTGGTGATGGGCATTCTCTGAGTGACACTGGTGATGGGCATTCTCTGAGTGACACTGGTGATGGGCATTCTCTGAGTGACACTGGTGATGGGCATTCTCTGAGTGACACTGGTGATGGGGCATTCTCTGAGTGACACTGGTGATGGGGCATTCTCTGAGTGACACTGGTGATGGGGCATTCTCTGAGTGACACTGGTGATGGGGCATTCTCTGAGTGACACTGGTGATGGGGCATTCTCTGAGTGACACTGGTGATGGGCATTCTCTGAGTGACACTGGTGACGGGGCATTCTCTGTGTGACACGGTGATGGGCATTCTCTGAGTGACACGGTGATGGGGCGTTCTCTGAGTGACACCTGGTGATGGGGCGTTCTCTGAGTGACACCGGTGATGGGGCGTTCTCTGAGTGACACCGGTGATGGGGCGTTCTCTGAGTGACACTGGTGATGGGGCATTCTCTGAGTAGACCCGGTGATGGGGGCGTTCTCTGAGTGACACCGGTGATGGGGCATTCTCTGAGTGACACTGGTGATGGGCATTCTCTGAGTGACACCTGGTGATGGGCATTCTCTGAGTGACACCGGTGACGGGCATTCTCTGGTGACACGGTGATGGGCATTCTCTGAGTGACACTGGTGATGGGGCATTCTCTGAGTGACACGGTGATGGGGCATTCTCTGAGTGACACTGGTGATGGGGCATTCTCTGAGTGACACTGGTGATGGGGCATTCTCTGAGTGACACGGTGATGGGGCATTCTCTGAGTGACACCGGTGATGGGGCATTCTCTGAGTGACACCGGTGATGGGGCATTCTCTGAGTGACACCGGTGATGGGGCATTCTCTGGTGACACGGTGATGGGGCATTCTCTGAGTGACACTGGTGATGGGGCATTCTCTGAGTGACACCGGTGATGGGGCATTCTCTGTGTGACACCGGTGATGGGGCATTCTCTGAGTGACACCGGTGATGGGGCATTCTCTGAGTGACACCGGTGATGGGGCATTCTCTGAGTGACACTGGTGATGGGGCATTCTCTGTGACACCGGTGACGGGGCATTCTCTTGTGACACTGGTGATGGGGCATTCTCTGAGTGACACTGGTGATGGGGCATTCTCTGAGTGACACTGGTGATGGGGCATTCTCTAGACACTGGTGATGGGGCATTCTCTGAGTGACACTGGTAATAGTTATTCTTTGTACTGGTAATGGGTATTTTCTGTCTTGCAGTGGTAATGGGGTTTTCTGGGACTGGCAGTGATACTATGCATTATCTGGTACTGGCAATAGGGCGTTCTCAAGCTCCAGTTGTAATAGTGATTATTTGATACTAGTAATGGGGTATTCTCTTTCTGGTAATGCAGTATTCTCTTTAAGTAACTGATAAAGGGGTATTTTCTGTCTGGCACTGTTAGCAGGGAAACACTGACACAGATAGTGGAGGTTTTCAGGTTGGTACTGGTAATGTGGTATTCTCAGGTAATGATAATGGGGATTTTCTGTTTGGAACTGGTAATGCTTATTGTCTGGCTTTCCAGATGGCCGCCTGCTGGTGGCAGTTTAGTCCCCTCTCACATGGGGCCTGGTGTGTGACCATATTAACTATATGGGATTACTGACTTCTCGATATGTTCATAACTTGCCCAACTTTTAGAAAGTTTACATCATCTCCTCTAGGGCCACATCTTACAACAGATTGTGTCTTCCATTGAAATAGTCACATTGCTTATGTAAAGGGGAAATTGGGTTTTTTACTACTTAAAGGGGAAGTCATGTCTAATGTACCAAAGGGGTTTGGGCTTTATGGAGCCCCTCACTAATCCCCAGAATAGAGGACCCAGCGCCCCTCATGTGAGACCTAGAGCAGAGAGTTTCTCCAGCACTACAGACCTAGATCAGAGTCTCTCCAGCACTACAGAACTAGAGCAGAGTTCCTCCAGCACTACAGACCTACAGCAGAGTTTCTCCAGCACTACAGACCTAGAGCAGAGTTTCTCCAGCACTACAGACCTAGAGCAGAGTCTCTCCAGCACTACAGAACTAGAGCAGAGTTCCTCCAGCACTACAGACCTACAGCAGAGTTTCTCCAGCACTACAGACCTAGAGCAGAGTCTCTCCAGCACTACAGAACTAGAGCAGAGTTCCTCCAGCACTACAGACCTACAGCAGAGTTTCTCCAGCACTACAGAACTAGAGCAGAGTTTCTCCAGCACTACAGACCTAGAGCAGAGAGTTTCTCCAGCACTATAGATCTAGAGCAGTCTCTTCAGCACTACAGACCTAGAGCAGAGTCTCTCCAGCACTACAGAACTAGAGCAGTGTCTCTCCAGAACTACAGACCTAGAGCAGAGTCTCTCCAGCACTACAGAACTAGAGCAGAGTCTCTCCAGCACTACAGACCTAGAGCAGAGTCTCTTCAGCACTACAGACCTAGAGCAGAGTTTCTCCAGCACTACAGACCTACAGCAGAGTTTCTCCAGCATTACAGAACTAGAGCAGAGTTCCTCCAGCACTACAGACCTAGAGCAGAGTTTCTCCAGCACTATAGATCTAGAGCAGAGTCTCTTCAGCACTACAGACCTAGAGCAGAGTTTCTCCAGCACTACAGACCTACAGCAGAGTTTCATCAGCACTACAGAACTAGAGCAGAGTTCCTCCAGCACTACAGACCTAGAGCAGAGAGTTTCTCCAGCACTATAGATCTAGAGCAGAGTCTCTTCAGCACTACAGACCTAGAGCAGAGTCTCTCCAGCACTACAGAACTAGAGCGGTGTCTCTCCAGAACTACAGACCTAGAGCAGAGTCTCTCCAGCACTACAGAACTAAAGCAGAGTCTCTCCAGCACTACAGACCTAGAGCAGAGTCTCTTAAGCACTACAGACCTAGAGCAGAGTCTCTCCAGCACTACAGAACTAGAGCAGTGTCTCTCCAGAACTACAGACCTAGAGCAGAGTCTCTCCAGCACCACAGAACTAGAGCAGAGTCTCTCCAGCACTACAGAACTAGAGCAGTCTCTCCAGCACTACAGAACTAGAGCAGAGTCTCTCCAGCACCACAGACCTAGAGCAGAGTCTCTCCAGCACCACAGACCTAGAGCAGAGTCTCTCCAGCACTACAGAACTAGAACAGTCTCTCCAGCACTACAGACCTAGAGCAGAGTCTCTTCAGCACTACAGACCTAGAGCAGAGTCTCTCCAGCACTACAGAACTAGAGCAGTCTCTCCAGCACTACAGAACTAGTGCAGAGTTTCTCCATCACTACAGACCTATAGCAGAGTTTCTCCAGCACTACAGACCTATAGCAGAGTTTCTCCAGCACTATAGACCTAGAGCAGAGAGTTTATGCAGCACTATAGATCTAGAGCAGAGAGTTTCTCCAGCACTACAGACCTAGAGCAGAGAGTTTCTCCAGCACTATAGATCTACAGCAGAGTCTCTCCAGCACTATAGAACTAGAGCAGAGTTTCTCCAGCACTACAGACCTATAGCAGAGTTTCTCCAGCACTACAGACCTAGAGCAGAGTTTCTCCAGCACTATAGATCTACAGCAGAGAGTTTCTCCAGCACTACAGAACTAGAGCAGAGGCTCTCCAGCACTACAGACCTAGAGCAGAGGCTCTCCAGCACTACAGACCTAGAGCAGTGTCTCTTCAGCATTACAGACCTAGAGCAGAGAGTTTCTCCAGCACTATAGATCTAGAGCACAGTCTCTCCAGCACTACAGAACTAGAGCAGAAGCTCTCCAGCACTACAGACCTACAGCAGAGTCTCTCCAGCACTACAGACCTAGAGCAGTGTCTCTTCAGGACTACAGACCTAGAGCAGAGAGTCTCTTCAGCATTACAGACCTAGAGCAGTGTTTCTCCAGCACTACAGACCTAGAGCAGAGAGTTTTCCAGCACTATAGATCTAGAGCAGAGAGTTTCTCCAGCACTACAGACCTAGAGCAGAGAATTTCTCCAGCACTATAGATCTAGAGCAGAGAGTCTCTCCAGCACTATAGATCTACAGCAGAGAGTTTCTCCAGCACTATAGATCTAGAGCAGAGAGTTTCTCCAGCACTATAGATCTAGAGCAGAGTTTCTCCAGCACTATAGATCTAGAGCAGAGAGTTTCTCCAGCACTATAGATCTAGAGCAGAGAGTTTCTCCAGCACTATAGATCTACAGCAGAGTCTCTCCAGCACTATAGAACTAGAGCAGAGAGTTTTTCCAGCACTATAGATCTAGAGCAGAGAGTTTCTCCAGCACTACAGACCTAGAGCAGAGAATTTCTCCAGCACTATAGATCTAGAGCAGAGAGTCTCTCCAGCACTATTGATCTACAGCAGTTTCTCCAGCACTATAGATCTAGAGCAGAGAGTTTCTCCAGCACTATAGATCTAGAGCAGAGAGTTTCTCCAGCACTATAGATCTAGAGCAGAGTCTCTCCAGCACTACATACCTAGAACAAAGTCTCTTTAACACTACAGAACTAGAGCAGAGTTCCTCCAGCACTACAGACCTAGGGAAGAGAGTCTCTCCAGCACTATAGTCCTAGAGCAGAGAGTTTCTCTAGCACTACAGGCCTAGAGCAGAGAGTCTCCCCAGCACTATGGACGTGGAACAAAGAGTCTCTTCAGCACTATTGTCCAAGACCAGAAAGTCTCTAGCACTACAGGCCTAGGGAAGTGAATCTCTCCAGCACTACAGGTCTAGAGCAGAGAGTTTCTCCAGCACTAAGATGTAGATCAGAGAGTCTCTCCAGCACTATAGGCTAGACCAGAGAGTCTCTCCAGCACTATAGTGCCTAGAGCAGGCAGTCTCTCCAGCACTATATGTTCCTTCTCCATGGACCAACTCACGACTTTTAACAAGGACTGGAAGGGCCAAAACATTCACATCCCTTTTAGAAAACACCTTCTTGGTAGCTATTGCTTCTTTAAAAATACATTTGAAATTATATTGTGGAACAGGTAGCAAAGTTTGGCATCAGGATTGGTTTGTCTATCGCATTAATAATTAGGAAAAGACATTGTTAGCAAGCAGTGGGGGCAGAACTAAGATAGATAATGGGATACTATTAATGCTCCATAAGCCCAAAGCGCCTTAATGGAGATGATAAACAGGAGTAACTTATAGTTTAAATGGTCGCTGTCATTTCAGGTGACTGTAAGCAACATTGCAATTATATATTGTGGTAGTTCACTCACTCGGCGTTACACGGAGGTAGAAAGCAGGAACACTGTCTCTTTAAATCTTTGGTTGGTTTATTTTACGGCATCATAAACCAACAAGAAGGGGACAGTAAACACAGCCCTTCAGGGGAAAACAACAAAGAAAACAAAATGGGTAGCAGCCAGCTCTGGAGCAACACAGGTTCAGGCTTTCCTCCTCAGGACACAACTCACTGGAGGTCCTCCCTCCAGTCCTGCTGAACTAAGACTGCCTCTGGAGCCCAGCTATTGAAGCCCCAGAGAACACCCTGGGGTGGAGATAAGGTGGACATCCTCCCACCCGCACTATGGATGTCCACATAAAAGCCAGCACCTAATGAAACTTAGCTTAACCCTCACAGCACTTAGTGTGCTGGAGGAAAATACCCTGGTTTCACATCACTGACGCCATTAAGCTCAGTGACACAAATCTCCCTCCAGTACTTTATATATATCAATTTTTGCTGTCTGTTCTTTTTGCACGGCCTGACGACGGGACCATTCTGCACCAAATTTATCACATAGGTAAATTGGGCGCTTCAGAAGGTTTTAGATCAGGTTTCAACCCTATAGAACGTACCGTTCCCTAAATATTAACAAGTTCACATCAGGTAAGTTGTAGGATTCACGCAGATCAGCGCAACCAACTTTACTGGCTCTGTATATACAACAGCAAAAGAAGAACACAAATGATGCAAAATAAAATCCTTGGCGGCTGCTACCAGTACATGAAGATCCCGACTCGCCGGTCTATGTAGAATTATTATTTTCGTGCAATATTCTTATCATTGGATATATTGGTGTTGTCAATAATAATATTTCTTGATGTTATTGTTGTTCAGTATCCTTATCGTTCCATATTGATATTGCTCGCGGTAATGGCCTTTCTTACAGCTATACTATTCAGTACTGAAGTTTAATGCCGCTATGCTGCAACTGCTTTCTAGAGAGTGTTCACCTCATCTCAGAGATTGATTCACAGCTACTTTGCTCAGTAGCTGCCACTTTCTAGTAAGTTTTTTAGCTTACCAATGCGCTGGACTCACAGCTACACTGCTCAGCAGTGCTGCATAATTTCATAACTCCTGCTTTCTAGTAAGTGTTTTATCTCATCTCTGTGCTGAATTCACAGCTATACTACTACTCATTAGTGCTGTATAATGTCCTCCATGCTCCTGCTTTTTAGATGCTGTTTTATCTCACCCAAGTGCTGGATTCAGAGGTACACTGCTCAATAAAGTTGCATAATGACCTGGTGCTGCTGCTGTCTAGAAAGTTTTCACTTCATTGCTTAGCTTGCTTAACATCTACACTGGTCAGTACTGTTGTATATTGTCCTCCTGGTGCTGCTGCTTTCTAGATAGTTTTTACATCAATGCATAGCTGGATTCACATATACACGGTGCAGTACTGGGTCCTCCATGCCGCTACTGCTTTCGAGACAGTTTTTACTTCACAACATTGCTGGATTCACATCTGTACTGCTCAGTACTGCTGTATAATGTCCTCCCTGCGGCTGCTTTCTACTGGCATCTACACTAGGACTTCTGTAGAATGTTTCTGAATATGTGCTACATTGAGAGAGGAGAGCAGAATAGGAATCCCTCCTGTCTGTGTGCGCTGTGGATGGAGGACCCCATAGCAGCTAGTCTCCACCCAGTAGCTCAGAGACAACTAAAAATTAGAGATAAAGACTGCAGAGAGGTGAACTGTAGAAAAATGCAGAATAAGGCCGGGATCACACATGCGAGAAACACGGCTGAGTCTCGCATGTGAAATCCCAGCTCTGGCGCCGGCACTTGGGAGTGGAGTGTGCGGCTGCATGTAGTTATATGCAGCCGCGCACTCCACTCCCGGGTGCCGGCACCAGAGCTGGGATTTCACATGCGAGACTCAGCCGTGTTTCTCGCATGTGTGATCCCGGCCTTATTAGAGTGATATAATGTCCACAGATCATGTTATCTCTCTGTACACAGCTTATTCTGATCAGACACCTGAAATGACAGGTTTAGGATACTGTGTAGCTGGTGCATTGTAGTTCTGCCTTTCCTTTTCCATCAGTTATAACAGGAGTGTGCAGCTACTCCTAAGAGGATCCAGACTAATTATTTTGCAAGGAACGCATTCATATAAAGTCCTATATTTTGGCAGGTGCGGCCCTGGAGGGAGGCGCCATCAGTCAGACGGCGCAGCACCTTACAGTTCCACGGAGTGCGCGAATATTGCGGAGTCTGTGCGCGCAGCATCGCTCATCGACATTACACGCTCCAGTCTGGTGGAGATTTAGCTAGGGGGAGCAGTTAGTCTCACGCTCCTTTATCTGACGTGAAATATGATTTCAATTAAAATGTACAAAATTACCATCTGTTTGCCGAGTATCAGTCTCCTGTCTCCAGGTCCGGGGACATTATGTCTCAGCTTCTACTGTGAATAGTGCGATATCTACGGGACCTGAAATCTACGGTATTATCTGAGCTGGAAACATTTAGTCATCGTCATGGTGAAATGGAAACAATTACACAGAGGTACATTACCTCCGAATCGTTATGATGCTGGCGGCCATGGTAGCGCTGCGTTTCGTGCACGGAGGCACTTAGCAAGAAATCACCGAGTTTTAAAACCTACATCGATGATTACGAGACATTAAAGCGTAGACATCCATAATGGGGAGAAGAGACTACGGCCCCTCTGGATAGAACAATTGCCGGGCGATTAAAATGGCCTCTAAGAACAAGACTTGAAGGGAATTTTGCAAATGTAACTGCTCCAAAAACGTGAAAAAAATCATGAAACGCGTTAGAAGAAACTTTCCCGAGTTGGGGGTGATGGTTATAGCAGTCGCCTGGATTAGAAAACCTGGAATTATATGTAAAAAAAAAAGGATCTATATTCAGAACACCAGGGCTTGCGATTGCAGAGGTGACCTTGGATGGTGAGCAGATAAAAAGAAATGTCCGGCTCGGGCAGCCGGTACACCAGAGGAGAGCACAGCCATGACCCAGGAGGGTTTCGGGGTCTGGTTTATGTCAAAGTGAGAAATCAAGAAACGCGTTAAAACACCATTCCCTCTGGAGGTGATAGTTTAACCTCTTTACGTTCCATTATATATATATCCGCCATGGTGTGGGTCGGAGTGTGTGGACCAGGATCAGGAGATGAGCCCGCTCTGTAAAGATGTCAAGTGACAGCTGTGTTATACAGCCAGCAGTGATCAGAGATACCGCTGATCGCTTCTGATTAACCACTTAAGTGACCCAATCAATGACTGACAGTAGTGTTTAAGGTGCACCCATGGGATTCCTGGACAACATGATGGCAGTGTGAGGATGGGTTGCGATGGTAACAGTCACTGCATTTATGGAACTCATAGGAAACAATAATTTACCCTGCATATTGCAACACTGCACAATTGTAACAGAACGAGTGATCACAGAACTGCAGGATTAAGTTCCCTGAGTCGCCGAAAAAAAATGATTGCAATATAAAAAAAAAGCATTTAAAAAAAGGATAATTTTTTATTAATCACTCTCTTTCACCAAATTGATTAAAAGAAATTTAAAAAAAAGTCAATAAATCATCTATGAAGATATAAATTATTTAATCTGTACAGTAAACACTGTAAAGAAAAAAATGAAACTTCAGAGTTGCTTATTCCAAGCGCCGAAACTCCTCCAAAAAGTGAAGAAAAAAAATGTAAACGTTGCATATACGACAAAACGACACCACGAAAACCTACAGCTCGTCATGCGAAAACAAAGCAGCCAAGAAGCTCCATCGATGGAAAAATAAAAAACGTACAGGTCTCGGAAAATGGCGAAACCCCAATATTATTATTACAAAGTTTCTCTTTTTTTAAAGTGCTCAAAAAACAATAGCAGAATTGAGTTTTTATTCTTCATTTCACCACTCTCGGAATCTCTTATTTCATTTTTCAGTAAATTATATAATAAAATGAATGAAGTTATTCAGATCTACAACTCAACTCGTAGGTGGAGGGAAAATAAAAAGTTATGAAGTCCTATTGCAAAAACAATCTTTAGGCAAAAGTACATTCATTTAAGAAGTAAAATGGCGCCTGACGGTGTCCACATCCTTCATATTTAGGTTCTGTTCTGTAAACGTTAACCCTTCCATGCACGTTCTTCTGTGATTCCCCCACACTGTTCCTTCGCCAACATTCGGATTCCCGGCTCTCAGCTTGTTATTTCCTTTTTTTATGGAAGCATTTTTTTTCCTTATTAACGTGCGGAAGTTTGACCTCCATATCTGTGACCTCGGGAACATTTCTACAAATGAACAACACATTCATCAGCGTCACCGGCGAGTTCTTCTAAGGGAATTCTGTTATTGAAGGTCGATAATTAAAACCTCCTAGTGTGCGGCAGGGACAGCGGCGCGGACATGGACGTCACCTTGACATTTCAAAAATCTCCTGTCATTGACTAGATGTCATAAGAAATCGATCACATTACCTCTGAGTTGGGACCGAGAGCGTTTTTTTGACAGGTCTACAAAAAGTTGAGCTAATTTTTTTTATGAATTTGAAGAACGATGAGATAATTATTGAAGACGTGATAAACTTCATAATAAAACTTCTTAGCCATAAGTGGCAAGACGACACCATCTACAGTAATAGGGGAAGATGTAGGAGCAGGGCCGGCTGCAGGTTTTCATGGGCCCTCGGTCTAAGAGTCTCATTGTGCACCTGGGTCCGAATGGTCTGATATAAGTGACCTGAACTCCCATCAGCCTTGCCGGTAATCAATTGTTCTTCCAGGTCTTGGTTGGAGCTCAGCTTGCATTCCTGCTATCATTCAGATAAGTGATTTGCTGTTTTTTTTTCCTCTGGTTGGATTTTCCTTGCTGGTTTGCTGCCTTGCAGTAACTTCAGCCTGGTCCCCTTTTGGGGCCTGGCTCTGCAATTGTGCTCAGTTTGTGTTTGCACTTTTCCTCTGTTCCTATGTCACTTTTTATTTGCTGAATTGCTGTGTGTTACACCAGAGATCTGATTTAGGTGGTTGAGATCGTGTGATCTCAGGTTTTTTGTTAATCAGAAGTGTTGGTATTTTTGTCAGAGTTTTTTTGGGTTGCAGTCAGAATTCTTTCCTGTACTTTTCTATCTAGACAGATTGGGCCCCAGTGTTTGCTCATTCTATTTTCTGTCTGTGTTCGTATTTTCTTCTTGTCTAACCGCCATTACATGTTTGGGGGCTTCCTATTTCTTTGGGGATTCTGCTCCGGGGCAGATAACTTTCATCTTTCTGTCTTTAGGTGTAGCTATCTCTCCGGCTGTGACGAGGCGTCTAGGATCACCGTAGGTACGCTCCACGGCTACTTCTAGTGTTGCGGTTAGTTTAGGGTTCTGCAACCCAGTAGTTTCCAGCGTCTCTGGTGTATTGCTACTTTGGCTATTTTTGCTATTTTCCTCAGCTACCAAAACATAACAGGGCCCCATATAGTGCTCCATACAGAATGAGCCCCATATAATGCTCCATACAGAATAATGAGCCCCATATAATGCTCCATACAGAATAATG
Source organism: Oophaga sylvatica (assembly GCA_033576555.1). Taxonomy (NCBI): domain Eukaryota; kingdom Metazoa; phylum Chordata; class Amphibia; order Anura; family Dendrobatidae; genus Oophaga; species Oophaga sylvatica. The sequence goes on from JARQOD010000009.1 coordinate 74,600,036, forward strand.
AGCCCCATATATTGCTCTATTCAGTATAATGGGCCCCATATATTGCTCCATTCAGTATAATGAGCTCCATATAATGCTCCATTCAGTATAATGGGGCCCATATAGTGCTCCATTCAGTATAATGGGGCCCATATAGTGCTTCATACATTAAAAATAAACAAATACTCACCTCTCCCCATTCCCCTGCTGCTCCAGTCTCTGCAGTCACTGACCCTCTGTACTGATCAGCACAGACGTCATAGAGCTCAGACGCAGAGGGGGAATGATGGGAGAGGAAGAGTCAGCAGACGGCTTCGTCTCCCTTCATTGTTTTCAACTGTATTGCCATCCAGGATGCGTGGTCTGCTGCCATTGGCAGTATGATACTGAGTGGACCCCCCTGTTTGTCCAGGGATCCAGCACTTGCCCAGGTGCGCCGGGTGGTGATGCCGACCCTGTGTAGAAAACCTGCATCTTGGACGAACAGAGGCCTTTATGTGTGGTCTTAGCATTACTGTACTGCCCAACAGTTTGCATCCCGTTATTATACCTTTATTAGTAACACTTGCCACAGCCGTCTCCTAGAAACCCCCCTAGAATAGAGAGTGCAGCTCTGGAATATAATACAGGATGTAACTCAGGATCAGTAATGTAATGTATGTACACAGTGACTGCACCAGCAGAATAGTGAGTGCAGCTCTGGAGTATAATACAGGATGTAACTCAGGATCAGTAATGTAATGTATGTACACAGTGACTGCACCAGCAGAATAGTGAGTGCAGCTCTGGAGTATAATACAGGATGTAACTCAGGATCAGTAATGTAATGTATGTACACAGTGACTGCACCAGCAGAATAGTGAGTGCAGCTCTGGAGTATAATACAGGATGTAACTCAGGATCAGTAATGTAATGTATGTGCACAGTGACTGCACCAGCAGAATAGTGAGTGCAGCTCTGGAGTATAATACAGGATGTAACTCAGGATCAGTAATGTAATGTATGTACACAGTGACTGCACCAGCAGAATAGTGAGTGCAGCTCTGGAGTATAATACAGGATGTAACTCAGGATCAGTAATGTAATGTATGTACACAGTGACTGCACCAGCAGAATAGTGAGTGCAGCTCTGGAGTATAATACAGGATGTAACTCAGGATCAGTAATGTAATGTATGTACACAGTGACTGCACCAGCAGAATAGTGAGTGCAGCTCTGGAGGATAATACAGGATGTAACTCAGGATCAGTAATGTAATGTATGTACACAGTGACTGCACCAGCAGAATAGTGAGTGCAGCTCTGGAGTATAATACAGGATGTAACTCAGGATCAGTAATGTAATGTATGTACACAGTGACTGCACCAGCAGAATAGTGAGTGCAGCTCTGGAGTATAATACAGGATGTAACTCAGGATCAGTAATGTAATGTATGTACACAGTGACTGCACCAGCAGAATAGTGAGTGCAGCTCTGGAGTATAATATAGGATGTAACTCAGGATCAGTAATGTAATGTATGTACACAGTGACTGCACCAGCAGAATAGTGAGTGCAGCTCTGGAGTATAATACAGGATGTAACTCAGGATCAGTAATGTATGTACACAGTGACTGCACCAGCAGAATAGTGAGTGCAGCTCTGGAGTATAATACAGGATGTAACTCAGGATCAGTAATGTGTGTACACAGTGACTGCACCAGCAGAATAGTGAGTGCAGCTCTGGAGTATAATATAGGATGTAACTCAGGATCAGTAATGTAATGTATGTACACAGTGACTGCACCAGCAGAATAGTGAGTGCAGCTCTGGAGTATAATACAGGATGTAACTCAGGATCAGTAATGTGTGTTACACAGTGACTGCACCAGCAGAATAGTGAGTGCAGCTCTGGAATATAATACAAGATGTAACTCAGGATCAGTAATGTGATGTATGTACACAGTGACTGCACCAGCAGAATAGTGAGTGCAGCTCTGGAGTATAATATAGGATGTAACTCAGGATCAGTAATGTATGTACACAGTGACTGCACTAGCAGAATAGTGAGTGCAGTTCTGGAGTATAATACAGGATGTAACTCAGGATCAGTAATGTAATGTATGTATACAGTGACTGCACCAGCAGAATAGTGAGTGCAGCTCTGGAGTATAATACAGGATGTAACTCAGGATCAGTAATGTAATGTATGTACACAGTGACTGCACCAGCAGAATAGTGAGTGCAGCTCTGGGGTATAATACAGGATGTAACTCAGGATCAGTAATGTAATGTATGTACACAGTGACTGCACCAGCAGAATAGTGAGTGCAGCTCTGGAGTATAATACAGGAGGTAACTCAGGATCAGTAATGTAATGTATGTACACAGTTACTGCACCAGCAGAATAGTGAGTGCAGCTCTGGAGTATAATACAGGAGGTAACTCAGGATCAGTAATGTAATGTATGTACACAGTGACTGCACCAGCAGAATAGTGAGTGCAGCTCTGGAGTATAATACAAGATGTAACAGTAATGTAATTTATGTACACAGTGACTGCACCAGCAGAATAGTGAGTGCAGCTTTGGAGTATAATACAGGATGTAACTCAGGATCAGTAATGTATGTACACAGTGACTGCACCAGCAGAATAGTGAGTGCAGCTATGGAGTATAATACATGATGTAACTCATGATCAGTAATGTAATGTATGTACACAGTGACTGCACCAGCAGAATAGTGAGTGCAGCTCTGAGGTATAATACAGGATGTAACTCAGGATCAGTAATGTAATGTATGTACACAGTAACTGCACCAGCAGAATAGTGAGTGCAGCTCTGGAGTATAATACAGGATGTAACTCAGGATCAGTAATGTAATGTATGTACACAGTGACTGCACCAGCAGAATAGTGAGTGCAGCTCTGGAGTATAATACAGGATGTAACTCAGGATCAGTAATGTAATGTATGCACACAGTGACTGCACCAGCAGAATAGTGAGTGCAGCTCTGGAGTATAATACAGGATAAGTAATGTATTGTCATACTGTACATCTCATCATATAAAGTCCTGCTGTTTTAGCTAGATGTATCCAGATCCTATTTTTCTTCTCTGCATGGTGCTTGTTCATATTGAGTCTCCCTAGCATGATCGTTGCAAAAGCAGTAAAGTTTACACAGGGCCATAACTTCCAGCCGTAAAATATTCCACTGAAATTATATACTAAATTTAAGAGAATTGCCTCAATCATAGCAGAAATAAAAGTTGTGGCCGGGTCTCAGCTATAAGTTATTACATCAATGCGTGTTATAGTCTCGGATTCATTTTATGCAGCGTTAATAGTTCACAGGAAAAATACCGAATATTCTGCATTCAGATCAGACTCTGAAATCCTGAAAATTGCAAAAAAGATGAGACCTTTTAGTGTTTGAAGTGTTTTCTGGTTTTGTATTTTTATGGTCCACAGGCCAGCAAAGGAACAACATAAACTGAGCTGTCATTCACCTTCCCCGAGACTAGCACTGCCTCTCCTGTGCTTGGTTACAGGCTGCAGGTGATATCACGGCTACACTGCACATCAACCGCTGCAGTCAATCACTGGGTTCAGCGTCACTGTCAAATCCAAATGGAAAATCCAACCTTTATTCCTTCCAGGACGCCCTTTTTAATGCTGCAGGTTTGCAATTTATAAGGCAGCAAATCTGTTCAATGACCCCAGTGTGTAGCTGGTATATGGGACTCGGTAGTTTTATAGCCTGCGTCAGGATAAACTGTGACCATGACAATGACAAGTTTTTACATTTTAAACAACGGTGCCTATTTTTGCAAAAAATCCCAAATCTGCAAAACCTGAAATAATCCCTTATAAGAAAATTACGCAGATTTTTTTCCTGTGGAAAATTTGCAGCAAAATAAAATAGTGAACACAGCTGTCCAAAAACCATAACAATTAGGAAGGTAACACTTAACAGTACACAAACACAGTGACCATCAAAAATAATCTCAAGAAGGGTACAGGAAAGGTATTGTGCCAAAGATTAGTCTTTATTAATTAATCATAATAAAAAAAAATAGTATAAGGTGCCTCATTCCAAGAAGACATGCAGCAACAGAGGACATGTACATAGGCAATAATAATAATAACAATAACACTGCACAATATCTGCTTTACCCATATTGCTACCAGTGTACAACCCAAATGTGCACTGCTCAAAAAAAATAAAGGGAACACTAAAATCCCACATCCGACATATTACTGGATGAAATACTCCAGTTGCAAATCTTTATTCATTACATAGTGGAAAGCTATGAGAACAATAAAACACAAACATGATCAATGTAAATCACAATTACTATCCCATCGAGGTCTGGATTTGGAATGATACTCAAAATCAAAGTGGAAAATCAAATTACAGGCTGATCCAACATCAGTCGAAATGTCTTTACAAAGAAATGATGCTCAGTAGTGTGTGTGGCCTCCACGTGACTGTATGACCTCCCTACAACGCATGGGCATGCTCCTGATTAAGAGACAGATGTTCCCCTGAGGGATCTCCTCCCAGACCCAGATTAAAGCATCCACCAACTCCTGGACAGTCTGTGGTGCAACGTGGCGTTGGTGGATGGAGCAAGACATGATGTCCCAGATGTGCTCAATCGGATTCAGGTCTGGGGAACGGGCGGGCCAGTCCATAGCTTCAATGCCTTCATCTTGCAGGAACTGCTGACACACTCCAGCCACATGAGGTCTGGCATTGTCCTGCATTAGGAGGAACCCAGGGCACCTGCATATAGTCTCAAAAGGGGTCTGAGGATCTCAGCTCGGTACCTAATGGCAGTCAGGCCACCACTGGTGAGCACATGGAGGGCTGTGTGGCCCTCCAAAGAAATGCCACCCTACACCATTACTGACCCACTGCCAAACCGGTCATGCTGAAGGATGCTGCAGGCAGATCGCTCTTCACGATGTCTCCAGACTCTGTCACGTCTGTCACATGTGCTCAGTGTGAACCTGCTCTCATCCGTGAAGAGCACAGGGCACCAGTGTTGAGTCTGCCAATCTTGGTGTTCTCTGGCAAATGCCAATCGCCCTGAACAGGGTTGGGCTGTAAGTACAATACTCACTTGTGGACGTCGGGCCCTCATACTACCCTCATGGGGTCTGCTTCTGACAGTCTGAGCAGACACATGGATGTCAGTGGCCTGCTGGAGGTCATTTTGCACGACTCTGGCACTGTTCCCTCCTTGCACAAAGGATTAGGTAGTGGTCCTGCTGCTGGGTTGTTGCCCTCCTACGGCCTCCTCCACGTTTCCTGGTGTACTGGCCTGTCTCCTGGCATCTGCTCCATGTTCTGGACACTGTGCTGACAGACACAGCTACCCTTCTTGCCACAGCTCGCATTGATGTGCCATCCTGGATGAGCTGCACTACCTGAGCAACTTCTGTTTGTTGTAGACTCCGCCTCATACTACTGTTCCTCTAGAGCTGAGAGCAATGACAAAATGCAAAAGTGACCAAAACAACAGCCAAAAAGGATGAGAACAGAGAAATGGTCTGTGGTCACCCCCGGCAGAACCACTCCTTTATAGGGGTTGTCTTGCTAACGGCCGATGATTTCTAGCTGTTGTCTCTTCCATTTGCACAACAGCAGGAGAAATTGATTCACAATCCAAGCTGCTTCATAACCGGACAGGATGATTTCACATAAGTGTGATTGACTTGGAGTTCATTTTGTTATTCACATTATCTTTTTGTGCAGTGTATAAAAACCAGACACTAGTGCAGACTTCTAAGTGTAGATGTGTATTGTGGATCCATCAGCAACTATAAATATGGAAGGCAAATTTATTTTACCTGAAGCCACAGTGCTGGTGGCATCCGCAGAGATGGTGGTGCATCTCTTTACAGCATTGCACATTTTGCCTTGCTTCTTCCGCTCCCGAACCAAAACCGATTGGTTATCTACACAGGGTTTTTGTAACTGTGGATCTAAATGTAGCAATAGTTGTGCATACGCAAAAAATGTAAAACATTTAACAACTCCACAGATGATACTTTCAAATCAGTTTTGAATTGTTATTCAACATTTGTTCTTTTGTATCATAGAATGCTCAGAATGTAACCTGTAGTATGCAGGCTGTACACGTATATATTGTGTACATGTCAATTAAAAATTAGCTTCAGACAGCATCTGTATCATAACTACATAAACATCAACAAAAGAATATCACAAGCTACAAAGCATTTTATTCATCAGCATAACAGCAATACATCATCTGTGAAAGAATATGTAACAGAACAAGTTCAGACACGTAGTGGAGGAGGTTTCAAGGAGTTAATGTTAAAAAAAATGAGAAGCATGGTGGATCTTTAAATTGAACAATAAAATAGCATCAGGGTTAAATTTGCGCAAGGACATAATGCTGAATTACTAAAAGCATGTGTGGAGACACAAGGGTCAGCGGGTGCTTTAGTCCGCTAGCCGAAACCGCATGGACCAGGGCACATCCCACCGAACACCCGCTTTCCTTTTACAGTGGGCGTAATACTACTCAGACAACATAGGGTAAGGGTAAAACAGTGTGGCAATAATTTATTCAACCACCAACAACACACAGAACAATCCCAGAAAACACCCAAGATGGTGCAAATTACAGAGTCTCAACCTTCCGCTGACTCGCCGGGATTAGAGCTGCTTCCAGGGCCGAGTACCTCACCTGTGGCGCGCACAGAAGAGTAGCGACAAGCTTAGGAAGATGATACCATTGAGTTACAAGGCCAGGTGACCAGAGGGTCACAACCTGGCTTCTCCGAACATTTCCATGGAGCCAGGTGACCGGTGGGTCCCATTCCTGGCTTTCACAAACATATCCGTGGGGCTCAGCTGACCGGTGGGTCCAAATCCTGACTATCCCAAACGTATCTATGGTTCTGTGATGGTCAATGGAGCAGATTTGTATTATATCAGTTGCGGCCGTGGTCTCCTAAGCTGGCATCGTGTAGAATGTCGAGTCTGTGGCCCTCCTGATAGAGCCATGATGTCTTGACTGCTGTCTTGTACAGAGTCTCTGGTTGTTTGGATCTCTTGGCTGTCTGGATGTCTCTGGAGGTCTCTCTCTTTTTATAGTTAACAACTGTCCTTCAAGCCAGCATCCAGAGGTCAAGAGTAAGATGTGATGAGGTTGACTCGCATTGATTTATACGAACAAATGTCTGTGTTTTCTTGACCAACCAGAAAGAAACACATAAATTCAAAAGTCAACATGTAGTTAACAGTCTATTCTTCCTGGCTTGCTGAAAATAGACATATGGACAACACTAATGATTAAGGGTGTCACGCACCAGAAAGACGTTGATGCTTTAAGGACTATCATGATATTTTAATCTTATTTGCACGTCTTTCTTTGTATTCACCCACAAATAAACATTTGCACATGTGTGAAGCTGGACCTCTCTTTCTTTTCCTTGGATTTCCTGCATCAAGGCATTGACACCTGCGTTGCTCTGAACTGCTTGAGATCCTGTGCGGGTGAGCTGGAAATTTTCTCTTCCTCTCGTAATTGAGTGTTGGACTTGTGGAGGAATGGGACATGTCAAGGAGCTGCCCCACGCAAGACAGCCAACAATGAGGGCGGCCGTTAAGCTAAAGCGACCCACGGTCAGTGAGCATACCGCAGGGCTAGGTCCCTCTGTAAGGAGGGTTGAAGGCTCCGATGACATTATATCCAAGAGTCCCACTATGTGGGCTGAGCTGAACGGGCAAAGGATTTGTTGCTTTATGGATACCAAATTTCAGGTAACCACAATGCCAGAAATATATTTCCGGCAGTGATTCCCAAATGTTACCCGATCAAGAGGGAGTCCGACCATTTGGCTGATGACTGCCAATCAGTTACCCATCCAGAAGCGGGGGTGGTATGGATGGAGTCTAAACCTAAGAAAGAAGGGAATCATGTTAGTGAAGGGCCTCATCGAGTGAGGACCCATCATGACATTGTGGATCAGTGTCCTGAAGGAGGTAGGTGAGTTCCTGGCAGGCGGACGGTGAGGAAGAGACTGGAGGCTTGTGACATGGCACCAGCCTAGTAGAAGAATATACAAACAGCTAATCCGGCCTAGTCAAATCTAGAAGTCACCAGGCGCCTCCCAGGCCTTGGAAAGAGTAGTGGTACCAACTACTACCATCTTGATTTTGGAACATGGTCAGACAGTGCTCGCTATGCCGGTCTGGGCCCAGGTGTCCTTGGAAGGAGTGGAAGTACAGATTGAGCCCCAGAGGACAGGAGAAGTGACCACTAGTTGCCCGCACTCTAACGACAGTGCGCCAAGGACAAGTGCTGGCGAGATGCTGTCACGCTGTATAGCAGATATATATAATGTGATTCAGTAATCTATATCAAAAGGGCAACATACTATATAACATGCGCATAGATATATGATAACATAGAATTACCTGACAATGTCCAGTGGTCAATACGAATCCGTTATTACACTGTCTCCGCTAGAGGGTGACCGGGTCTAAGCTGACCCTGAACTGGGGTCCTAACTAATCCCTCAACCTGAGGTACTGTTAAAGGTACAGAGGTCCAGGCACCAGCGTAAACCCTGTCTCCTATCAATCCCTGCCAACTGTATTCTAGTCCTAAGAAGGACCTGAATACCACCAAAGGAATGAACAGGTAACGGATAATGAACAGAAAGACAAACAAGAAAGAGAAGGAATAAAGTAAATAAAGTCTTACATACAACACTCACACACAGTAGGAACACCTAAGGTCTCAGAGATTAACTATAAGCTATAAGAGTAAAAACAACTAATGAACTCTTAGCTTAAATGTTCTCAGAACCGATCCAGTCTGCTGAACTACATGAATGCTTTCACCGGCGTCTAACACCCAGACTGGCAGAAATATAAAGGAAACTAATTAGAACATAATCAAAAGCAGCCGGGCGAGGCTGCACCTAGCCTTAGCAAAGAGCTAGGAAAAATTAACTCTCACATTACCAAAAAACAAAGAAACAGAAGCTCAGCTGTGAGAAGTCAGAATGTGCAATCGCGACGATCTTCGTGGCGATGCACCCATGACAGTACCCCCCCTTCTACGAGGGGCCTCCGGACCCTCATGACCAGGTCTGTCCGGGTGAGTTGTGTGAAAGGTCCGTCCACGTTATCATTGACCACCACTGAAGGAGGAGGTAGAGGTGACGGTATGACTGGTGCCACATACTTTTTAAGTAATGACTTGTGAAACACATTATGAATTTTAAACGTAGGAGGGAGGTCCAGACGAAATGCCACAGGATTAATTATGGAACTGATCCTGTACGGCCCGATGAATCTGGGACCCAACCTCCAGGAGGGAATTTTAAGTTTAATATTCCTGGTAGACAACCACACCAGATCATTCACCTTCAGATCTCGACCAGAAACTCTCCCCCTATCAGCCATCCGTTTGTAACGGTTCTCCGTAACCTTCAGTCTTAACTGATCTGGAACTATCAGTCTCTCTGGAAGTCCCACAGGGGCGTCCCCCTGAGCCCCCAATACCTCCCCCTCAAGCTCAGAGCATACAGCTGACACCACAACTCCCTCCTGAGGAATAGGAACCGGATCATCCATCCTCCCGGTCCCTGGGAAAGTACGAGATAAGGCATCAGGAAGCAACTTTATTGAGCAGTCATATGCGCGATGAGGAGGTAACTCTTTACACCCCTCCTCTGAGAACATCTCCCCAAAGTCCTCCAGAAAAGGAGGCAAAGTCCTAGGTACAACCGCACCGATGACCGTGCTCATGCAGTTATTCTTGCAAAATTCACCCCACTGGCTAATCTTTCTGGATTGCCAATCAATCACTGGGTTATGTTTAGCCAACCAAGGAAGTCCCAACACAATAGGAGTAGGTAGACCCTCCAACACATAACAAGACAATTGCTCTTTATGTATTGCCCCTACTCGAAGATCTATGTTATGAACAGCTTGAACCAAGCTACCTTGACCAAGAGGTCTAGAATCAATAGAGAGTATAGGGACCGGTTTGGCCAATACACTCAGTTGCATACCATGCACCTGGGCAAACCGAGCGTCCACAAGATTAGCCCCGGACCCACTATCAAGAAAAACAGAAATCCTCTCAGTTCTAGTACCAATCACCACCTCCGCAGGCACGATAAACTGAGAGGGATTTGGGGACGAAATACAGACTCCCAGGTTAACTCCTTGGGTCAAAGAGGTCCGGGATGGACAACCCCCAACAAAATGTCCCTCTCTCCCGCAAAAGAAACACCTTCTAGTCTTGCGGCGCACCGCCGATTCCCTCCTACAAAATGATGTCCCTCCCAACTGCATGGGTTCCTCAGAACAGACCAGGGGAACCTCAGTATAAGGGACTTTAGTAGTAGGTGGAGTCATCATGGGGGGCGGAGTTACCTCGCGTCTTCCCCGAAGTCGTCTATCAATGCGAATAGCGAGGGCCATAGCAGCCTCCAGTGATGGAGGAGAATCATACTGAGCCAACACATCTTTTAATTTGTCAGACAACCCTTGACAAAACTGGCTCCTAAGAGCTGGGTCATTCCACTGAGTATCTGTTGCCCATCTACGGAACTCAGAAGAATATTCCTCCGCTGGACGATTTCCTTGCCGTATTTTACGTAACTTTGTTTCAGCAAGGGAAACTCGATCCGGATCATCATATACCAGACCCAGGGCAGTAAAAAATCGATCCACTGACTGGAGATCTGGGGAACCTGGAGGAATAGAGAACGCCCAAGATTGAGGGTCCCCTTGTAAGAGCGAGATAACAATTCCCACCCTCTGCTCTTCACTCCCAGATGACCGAGCCGCAGCCGAAAGTACAATTTACATGCCTCCCGGAAAGTAAAAATTGTCCCCCACATGACCTGTCCGTGAGAGCAACCTTAGGTTCAGATCTGGTCTTGCTCTGGGAGGGACAAAGCCTGGACTTAATGCTGCAAATTCCATGGACACCCTGCAACTGTCGGGCCAGCTGGGCTACGGATCATGACAGCTGGGAATCTTTAGTTTTGGGCCGTGAAATGTCACGCGTATAGCCAGAAATATATATGTGATGCAGTAATCATATCAAAAGGCACATACATGTACATGCGCATAGAATAGATAACATGATTACCTGACAATGTCAGTGGGTCATACGGAATCCGTATACACTGTCTCCGGCTAGAGGTGACGGGTCTAAGCTGACCCTGAACTGGGTCTAACTAATCCCTCAACTGGAGGACTGTTAAAGGTACAGAGGTCCAGCCCACCAGCGTAGACCCATGTCTCCTATCAATCCTGCCAACTGTATTCTAGTCCTAAGAAGGAGCCTGATACCACCAAGGGAATGAACAGGTAACGGATAATGAACAGAAGACAAACAAAAAGAGAAGGATAAGTAAATAAAGTCTTACATACAACACTCACACACAGTAGGAACCTAGTCTCAGAGATTAACTATAAGTATAAGGGTAAAACACAGCTAAGACTCTTAGCTTAATGTTCTCAGAACGATCCATCTGTGAACTACATGAATGCTTTCACCGGCGCTAACACCCAGCTGGCAGAAATATAAAGGAACTATTAGAACATAATCAAAGCAGCCGGCGAGGCTGCACCTAGCCTTAGCAAAGAGCTAGGAAAAATTAACTCTCACATTACCAAAAAAACAAAGAAAAGAAGCTCAGCTGTGAGAGTCAGAATGTGCAATCGCGACGATCTCGTGCGATGCGCCATGACAGATGCCTTCATTTCAGTGGAATGAGCCTACAGATGGCTCCCAGGAAGGAATTGGCACAAGTCTACGGGATGCAGGAAGACCTCACAAGATTTGATGCTGTTAACTTGAAGTTTTTTTTATAGCATATCAATGCTGTTTGGAGTGCATTTTTTCAATGTGCTGTGAACATGATCCCCACTGTTGGTGTCCACAGACCAGAAGAAGAAAGTGTCATGGGGTTGGTCATGGTATCTTGGAGCAAATGGAAGCAGGTCTGAGTTTTCCACCAGACGAGTGGGACAAGTGGAAGATCTGTTGGGACAATATCAGAAGGTGTTCGCCCAACGTGATGAAGACTTTGGATGTACAGAGGCTATCCAGTATGAAGACCCTACGGAACTACAGCCCCCATACGAGAAAGATATTGTCATATTTTGGCCTCCGATGTATCAAGAAATTATGGATCTGTTTTCACACATGCTACAAAACAAGGTGATACGAGAAAGCCTGCGCCCCGTCATATTGGTCCAGAAGAAGGATGGGACTCTGAGGTTCTGTGTGGACTATCGACCGTTGAACGCCTGCACGGTCCGAGATTCGTACCCTTTGCCAAGGATAGCAGAATACTTGTAGGCACAAGGGAAAGCTAGATACTTTTCCTCTCTCGATTTTGCCGGTGGCTACTTGCAAGTCCCCACAGCCTAACGAGCTCCGCCGAAGACGGCTTTCATCCTCCCTATGGGACAAACCAAGACAAGCCTTCAGAACTGAGCGTGCCAACGCTGGTATCGCACCCACAAGGTACGCGGAGGATGACTTCATTTGGGAGTACATAGGAGACACAACCTGAGGAGCATCTACAGATACAGTGGTCTTTCTTGCCCAAGGGCTGTCGTGTTTAAAGAGAGGAGGAATGTAAGAAGACAGACAAGTGAGAAGGCACTCATAGTTAATGTATGTACAAGAGAACACCGCCATCTGCTGGTCAAAGACGATAAAGTGAAAGCAGAAAGAATTGCATTAGTCGGAACTCAAGAGTCAAGTGCATGTTCCCTCCAGGAAGAGATTGGAGGAGACACTAGGTCAGGTGACAGCTGTGGCAGTAGCAATTATAAAACGCCCAGGAGGGCAGCGAAGGGGAGGAGTTGGCATCTGAATTTGTGACAGTACGACTGTGCGGTACAGCAAGCTGGCTTATAGCCGCCATTGTGAGAGACCGGATCTGAGGAGTCGAGAGACCAGAACCGAGTAAAAGAGTTGAGAGACCGGATCTGAGTAAAGGACTCTGAGAGCAGAGCCGAGCGAGCAGAACCAGGGCAGAGAGAGAGACTAGGCCACAGCGGAGGAGGGTTCATGTGAGATGGCGTTTCCAATGTAAACGTACAGTTCAACGCGGGGCCCGGGGCCTTGGTTCAGGGAACGAAGGCAGTGTGACAAGTGTACCTAGTAACTCACCAACCTGGGACTTACGGCCTGGTGGGTGGTATTGTCGACCCCTATGACGCTTTTGCGTTGCCTAGAGAGTGATGGGCCCAGTAGTGGCAGTGATGCCCTTTAGGTTGGGGGTATTATGGCTGTGACATCACTTATAACAGTAATAATAGAATGATAATGTGTAAACAGCATTGTGACAATATCCTGCTCATCTGCATTACTGTATTCTCCTTGTAACAATATTGTTCAATCTTCATCATTTGCGTTGTTTCCGAATATTGTGCCGTAGACGTCTATAATTGTGTCCATCGAATAAAGATGTTAAGTACCGGCGTCTCCTCATTGTCTGCGCTGTGGCATCCGTGTACCATCTGCACAATTCGGGGCAGGTTTGATGCTGTGGAATTACAATTCTGCAGAAATTCCTCCACGTACGAACGTTTCTAGAATGTTTGGGTACCTGGTAGAACATGAGCAATTCTGATGGGGACCGGGTAAAGAGCTCGTACACATGCAGTCGATTCTTACTGAATTGCCAGTCCCTATCTTCTATTGACTTTCCATGTCTTGCCGATGCTGCACATGTCGCAGCAATGATTTTCTCCAGGATTTTCTGTTCCGCTGCTTTTAGGTCCTCTGCATTAAGATCAGTGATGCCAGCTTAGATGCATAGTCTGAATATCACCCAGTGTCTCATCACAGGATGCTGCTCTGTGCATTATCCGCCATGCTTTACACTGCAGATAACTGATGACTATAATTTCATAGCGAAATTTTCTGCAATATGACTTTGCCTTTGTTTCTGTGCCCGGTTGTCGGAGATGGATCTGCGTGATCTGATCCAAATCCAGAAAACAAGTGGCTGCTATTGGAAGTAATAAGAGGTTTGTTGTAGCAAAACAGCAGCGAGTGTCAGCGGAGCCTGTTCTCAGCGCAACGCCGCCGATTCCCGTAAGACTGATGGACGCCATGGTCTTCAAGCTAAATGAGAATTTCTTGCATGAGCGGCTGCCACCTTTCACTGTTGATGGAACAAACAGCCAATTTAGGAAAACATTTCTCTTTTTTTTTTTTACCTTGATGATTATGGCTGTCACCGGCCGTATTTTTTCATACAGGCGGCTGGGAACATCCGTGCCGTAGAATACCAAGTGAGGTGTGAAAAACAATAGGTGAAGTTATTATACTGCGCCGGAGCGATCAGTAAAGTGCAAATGTTTAGATTAAGGTCAACACAAGGACTCCACGCTCATCAATGAGGACTGAAAGAAGTTGTAATGTATGTAGTACAGTTCATATAGCGTCTTGTGCTTGGGTGCGATGAAAATACATGAGACACAGGTTTGATATAGAAAAGTCCTGTATTACTTCATACAAGTTGGCAGAAATAGTCACACAGTTTGCAGATACAGAAGCAGGAGACACAACAGGCCAGAGTAATCCAAGCTCAGCAATCACTCTCCACAACAGGTTCAGGATCTCTTCTCTGTTACCGTAATTCCATGCAAACGTGGATTTATCAAATAGCAGGGTTCCAGAGTCCACAAGTGTTCCAGAGTTCCTCAGTAGGAATAGCTGGAGTACAAAGTCCAAGGCTTCCAGGAGTCAGGTCACAGGTTCACTGCAGGCTAGATTCTGAAGCACTGATTGCTCAGCTGTGGCTGCTTAAGAAGCAAGAGGGAGAGAATCAGGGCGGGAACATGAAAGCTGGAAACTCCATATTGACTGAGGGCAAGATAGCTGCAGCAAGACAGAAAGCAAAATGGCTGACGGAAAAACTGAGTTTCAAGAACATGTACAAAGAACCTTACATTACTCCCCCTTAGGGACAACCTCCGGATGGCCTCAGACCAGGCTTGTCTGGGTACCTCTGATGAAACTGGCGGAGCAAACGAGGAGCATTAACGTTATTGACCGGTTCCCATGAGTTGTCCTCCACTGGGTAGCCCTGCCATTTAATCAAATATTGTAACTGATTTCTGTATAACCTGGAATCTAGAATTCTTTCCACCACAAATTCTTCCTGACCATCGACTAGCACTGGGTCAGGGCAAGGAGAAGAACGTCCAGGAAACGTATTGGGTGTTGCAGCCTTTAGTAGGGATACATGAAAGACAGGGTGGATTCTCATAGTTCTGGGCAGTTGAAGACGACAAGCAACGGCACTTATAATTTTACTGATTTTATAGGGTCCAATGTACTTATGTCCCAACTTAGACGATGGAATCCTTAACTTAAGATTTCTGGTTGACAGCCAGACCAGGTCTCCTACCTTAAAAGCTGGTGCAGGTTTACGAAATTTATCTGCTGCTTTCTTGTACCTTTCCTGAGCCAATTCCAGATTCTCCTTTAGAAGATCCATATTCTTCTGTAAAGACGTGATTCTTTCAGCCACTGCTGGTAAAGGCGTTTCTATGGGAAATCGTGGAAGAATGTTAGGATGATAACCTAGATTAGAGTAAAAAGGAGACTGTTTAGTGGAGGCACTCTGAGAGTTGTTATAAGAGAACTCAGCCAATGGAAGTAGATCCACCCAATCATCCTGTAGGTGGCAGATAAAGCAGCGGAGATACTGCTCCAGGGTTTGATTGGTTCGTTCTGTCTGTCCATTAGTCTGGGGATGAAAAGCAGAAGAAAGGTTTACTTTAATGTCCAATGCTGCACAGAAATTTTGCCAAAACCTTGAAGTGAATTGCACCCCTCGATCCGAAATAACCTCATCCGGTACTCCATGTAAGCGAAACACATCTTTAATCATCAAGTCTGATGTCTGTTTTGCAGTGGGTAAGCCGACACAAGGGATAAAATGAGCTGCCTTTGTTAGACGGTCAACCACCACTAGAATGGTGTTCTTCCCCTGAGAGGTTGGTAACTCCACAATGAAGTCCATAGAAATGGATCCCCACGGGCGGGACGGGGTGGGAAGAGGTTGTAACAGACCAGTTGGTGAGGAGCGAGGTGTTTTGCATCTTGCACAGACTTCACATGAAGTGACATAGTTTAAAACATCCTTCCTGCAAGTGGGCCACCAAAAGAAACGAGAAAGAAATTCCTGTGTCTTTAGAATTCCCCTGTGCCCGGCTATCTTGGAATCGTGGATGAGTTGCAATACTCTCAATCTGACTGTTTCAGGAATATACAGACGTTGTCCCAGAATCCACACACCATTCTTAAAGACAAGACTTACGTCCCTTGGGGGTTGTGCCAACAAGGAATCCGCATGGTATGCTTCCTTGATGTCCTTAAGTAGGTCTTGATTATGAATCACTCCCAGGAATCTAGAGTCAGGAAGAATAGTCTTAGGAGGAGTAAGTGGACGGGTCTCTGCTGAATGAATCCTAGAGAGTGCATCAGCCTTTCCATTGCGCGATCCTGGTCTATAAGAAATGACAAAATTAAATTGGTTTAAGAAAAGATTCCAGCGAGCCTGGCGAGGAGTCAGGCACTTAGCCGACCTGATAAATTCAAGGTTACGATGGTCTGTCAGGACGACTATTTGCTGTGCAGCTCCCTGAAGAAGGTGTCTCCATTCTTTGAAGGCGGCAATAATGGCCAACAACTCTCTATTGCCCACATCGTAGTTCCTCTCAGCCGAAGACAACTGCTGGGAAAAGAAGGCACAGGGATGCAAGACATTCTTCTCACCTGTTCTCTGAGAGAGTATAGCTCCAACGGCACAGTCTGAAGCATCCACCTCTATTATGAAGGCAAGTTCGGGGTTGGGATGTACCAAGATAGGTGCGGTGGTAAATTTATCTTTTAGACGGGAAAATGCTTCCTGGGCTTGGGGAGTCCAGGAGAACCTAGACTCTTTCCGGGTAAGTTGGGTGATAGGTGACACTACCTCAGAGAAATTCCTAATGAAACGTCTATAGAAATTGGCAAACCCGATGAAGCGCTGCACCTCCTTCACATTTCTAGGACTTGGCCAATCCTTGATGGCTTGGGTCTTGCTTCCATCCATACTAATTCCTTGTGTAGACGGTACATACCCCAGAAATTGAATTTCGGTCCTATGGAATTCACACTTTTCAAGTTTGATGTAAAGATGGTTTTGTCTTAGACGTTCCAAGACCATTCTCACATGTCCATGATGTTCCTCTGTGGAGTTAGAAAAAATTAGAATATCATCCAAATAAATCACCACGAATGTATCTAGGAGATCCCTGAAGATATCATTCACGAAGTGTTGGAAAGTGGCTGGGCGGTACTCAGACCAAAAGGCATAACTAGATATTCAAAGTGTCCATAGCGTGACCTGAATGCAGTCTTCCATTCATCCCCAGGTCTAATACGGACCAAGTTATAGGCCCCACGGAGATCCAATTTAGAGAAAATTTTGGCATGCCGCACTCTCTCCAATAACTCAGGGATTAAAGGCAATGGATAACGGTTTCTAATAGTAACCTTATTGAGTTCCCTATAGTCTACGCAGGGTCTCAGAGATCCATCTTTCTTCTTCACAAAGAAGATGGGTGCCCTGCAGGAGATGAAGAGGGGCGTATGAAGCCCTTGGCTAGATTTTCGTCTATGTAATCCTTTAAAGCCTTTAGCTCAGGCCCCGCCAGGGGGTAGATCTTACCAAAAGGTATCTCTGCTCCAGGCAATAATTCAATTGGACAATCATATGGACGGTGAGGGGGAAGCTGGTCAGCGTTCTTCTTGTCACATAAATCCACATAGTCCTGGTATACAGCTGGTAGTTCAGGGACTGACATGGTTCCTTTAGGAACAGAGCAAGCTGAAACTTTTGGACTCATCTGTTTCTCCGGAAAGTGTAATTCCTTGGTCTTCCAGTTAATGGTAGGGTTCTGAGCCTGCAGCTATGGTAGCCCTAGAATAATGGGAAAGTGGGGAGAAGAGATAAGCATAAAGGACAGTTTCTCTTGATGATCTTTACCCATAAGGACCCTCAAAGGCTCCGTTTCCTGATCCACTGGTCCAGAGGTCAGCAGGGAGCCATCCACAGTTTCCATCTGTACTGGAGTAGCCTTCTTCACTGAACGTATCCCCTGTTTCAGAGCAAAGGAGATATCCATAAAATTTCCACTTGCCCCTGAGTCGATCATAGCAGAGCTAGACACCCAAGCTGAGTCAACCCAGAGTTTGATGGAAAGAAAGCAATGAGAATTGTTTTTCTTACAACTCAGCTGGGACACCGCTGAGGAAACTTGAAAAATTGCAGCGTTTACACAGTCATCGTCCTCAGAAGTAACGGAGTTTAAGTCCGAGAAATCAATATCTGTTGCTGCAGATCTCTCTGGAGCCTGAGGCTCGGACCTGACAGATCTCCTCTCGCAACACTCACAGTGAATGACTGCTGCAGTAGTCTTACGAGAACGGCTGGGGCAGTTTATAATGAAGTGCCCTGACTTACCACAATAGAAACATAGATTTTCCTTAAAACGATGTTCCTTGCGTGCATCACTAACCCGTCGTTGTAAAGAGTCTACCTGCATGGGTTCAGGTTCAGGTTCCCGTGTGATCCTACTCAAAGGTTCCTTAGCTGGGGAGGAAGGTAGGAAAAGGTTAGTGCGATTGCTTTCGAACCATCTCTCTTGCCTGCGTTCAGTCAGACGAGTATCAATACGGATGCAGTAGTTAATAAAGTCACCTAACGCAGTGGGAGGGTCGGCACGAGCAAGTTCATCCTTAATTAGTGGAGACAACCCCTTTCGAAAAATAGATTTTTTGGCGGAACTGTCCCAGGTGGTATCAAGGGCCCATCTCCTGAAATCCAAGGCATATTCGGCTACCGAGTGCTTACCTTGGCGCAAAGCTAACATGGCTTCTTCAGCTGTTGCACCTCGATTGGGGTCATCAAACACCTGCCCCATGGCTGAAATGAAAGCATCAAGATGATCCAAACATTCATCCTCAGTCTCAATCAGAGGGTTTGCCCACATCAAAGCCTTGTTGGTCAGTAACATAATTATAGTAAGAACTTTAGATCGTTCAGTGGGAAATTGTGAAGCATGTGCAGAAAAAAACAAATTGCATTGGTTAATAAATCCCCTGAATTTTTCACGTTCACCGCCAAAACGAAAAGGGGGCAACTTGGGAATCCCAGAACTTGGGGCTACGGCAGGAGCCTGGACTCGCTCCTCTAGAACCTCAATCCTGGCTCGCAAATCCTGGGCAGTCTGTCCAAACACTTGCAAATTGTGATTAGTGAGGTCCTGTAGGTTTGTAAAACGGGTTTTTATAGTCTGTAAATCTGCAAGGATATTATCAGTCACTCCGCAAAGTTCCTTTATGCGGGCCTCCATTTTCCAGATCTTTTAAGACAGGAGTACTGGAAGGAGAGGAGAAAAAAAAACAATAGTGTTTACCTGTGGTAACACTGCAGAGAGAAAAAAAAATTAAGGGAACTGCTCACCTGGAATGGTTGTGAGAAGTCACAACCACTATCATCACAGAAAGTACAACCGAACATCTGATATCCACAGTTACAGCAGACAAAAAAGAGGAAAGAAAAAAAAAACAATAGTGTTTACCTGTGGTAACACTGCAGAAAAAAAAAAACTTAAGGGAATTGCTCACCTGGAATGGTTGTGAGAAGTCACAACCACTGTCATCACAGAAAGTACAAGCGGACGTCTGATATCCACAGTTACAGCAGACACAGCCTTCCCAGACCCAGCAGACACTAACGTTTTTGCTTCAGAATCTTGTAATGTATGTAGTACAGTTCATATAGCGTCTTGTGCTTGGGTGCGATGAAAATACATGAGACACAGGTTTGATATAGAAGGTCTTGTATTACTTCATACAAGTGGCAAAAATAGTCACACAGTTTGCAGATACAGAAGCAGGAGACACAGCAGGCCAGAGTAACTTAAGCTCAGCAATAACTCTCCACAACAGGTTCAGGATCTTCTTCTCTGTTACCGTAAGTCCATGCAAACGTGGATCTTTCAAAGAGCAGGGTTCAGAGTCCACAAGTGCTTCAGAGTTCCTCAGTAGGAATAGCTGGAGTACAAAGTTCAAGGCTTCCAGGAGTCAGGTCACAGGTTCACTGCAGGCTAGATTCTGAAGCACTGATTGCTCAGCTGTGGCTGCTTAAGAAGCAAGAGGGAGAGAATCAGGGCGGGAACATGAAAGCTGGAAACTCCATATTGACTGAGGGCAAGATAGCTGCAGCAAGACAGAAAGCAAAATGGCTGACGGAAAAACTGAGTTTCAAGAACATGTACACAGAACCTTACAGAAGTAGTGACATCATGCAGGTGTGATGACATCACATAAAGGGCACCTGTCAGAAACGCAGGCGAAGGAAATGGTATGGAACAGAAATTAAACAGATCTTACATAAAATCCACAGTGGATGAAATCGTTCAGAATTTTTCTGCATTAATATCGACAGGAGCAAATTTTAAAATCCGAAGCATGAAAATGACAATTTCTGTTGTGGATTTTCTCCATAGGTTGCACCCGTCAGTGTAAACTTAGCAAAGAAATAAGTGTGGATTATTACATGTGGATGTAGCCTGGGAATTTCATTTAGGTTGGGGCTGCACAGTGACATGTCACACAATGCCAATAGTCAGTCATGGATACAAAGAGCCACCACTAGGGGGAGCTCACTGCATATGGATTTAGGCTACTTTCACACTTGCGTTTTTTAGCGCTAGGCATCGAGCGCACATCAAACGCATGAAAAAAACGCGTGCAAACGCGTATAATCGCTGCAATATTTTGCAAACGAATAGTGCGCATTGCTTTTGAAAAACGCAGCGATTGTAAGCGATTGTATGCGATTTAAAGCGTTTTTGTATGCGTTTGCATTTTTTCTGTGCAAAACACATGATGAAAATCCTTGAAAAATTCTTGCAACAGAACCCACCAATGGGACACCAGTGGGCGTGTCTTATTGAAAATATAAATAGAGCCTGTTCACAGCCATTCTTCACATTTGCTTGCATTTGCCTTGGTGAACATGGATCAGCTTATGGAGACTTTCTTCTTCAACCTTGATGTGGACATAGATATGGCTCAGTCTTATGCCTTTGCTTGCCATGAAGAAAGGAAGAGAGATAGACAGTGGAGACGGTAGCGTCGTCGTTTGTGGGTACATCCCATTGTAGAACTCCGGGAGAGCCGTGGAGCGTATCACACCCTCTACAGTGAGCTGCAGTCAAACCCGGAGAAATTTAACGACTACACCCGGATGTCACAACAATCCTTCATGGATTTACTTGCTCGGGTACAACAATTAATAAGGAGACAGGACACACAGCTCCGTCGGGCGATTCCTCCAGAGGAAAGACTCCTGGTGACTTTACGGTACGTATTATTGAGAAACCAATGCCTGCATCATTGTATTACCATATATACCATGTATGCCTTGTACTATTCCAAAGATGACATCATTCTTGTTCTGCCAGCTAGTAAACAAAGACCTGCAGAATGATTTTTATGCCATTTTTTGGATTATTAATGTTTTACAAAAACATATACAATAATATTTTTTTTGTTCTTTCTCTAGATTCCTTGCTACTGGAGAGAGCCTGTCTTTACTTCACTTCCAGTACAGGATTGGTATCTCCACGTTGTCAGGAATTGTTCTGGACACCTGCCGGGCATTGTGGACTGTTCTCTGTCCGGAATTTATGCCCCTGCCCACCACAGAAAAGTGGCTACAAATTGCTGACAAATTCTGGACAACCTGCAATTTCCCCAACTGTTTGGGAGCAGTTGATGGGAAACACATACGGATTATCAAACCCAAAAGAACAGGCTCGGAGTACTACAATTACAAGAAGTACTATTCTACAGTTCTTATGGCCATTGCGGATGCAGACTGTATGTTTGTTGCAGTGGACATTGGGGCATTTGGCCGTGGGAATGACTCACAGGCGTTTAAGAACTCGGACATGGGACGGAGGTTGTATGAAAACCAGTTTAATTTCCCCATGCCACGGCCTCTTCCCCACACCGAAACTCCACCAATGTCATTTGTAATGGTTGGGGATGAGGCATTCCAGATGAGCCAACACCTGCTTAAACCCTACTCCAGCCGGGACTTGGACCACACGAAAAGAATTTTCAATTACAGGCTGACCAGGGCAAGGAGAACTGTAGAGTGTGCCTTCGGTATACTGGTTTCCAGATGGCGCATTCTGGGCACAGCCATTCATCTGAAACTGGAAACAGTGGATGAAGTGGTGAAGGCCTGTGTGGTGCTTCATAACTTTGTGATGTCTAAAGAGCACCCAAACTTTGAACTTGATGATGCAGCTCCTAACCCATTGCCTGACTTCACTCAGCACCCTCTCAGGTCTTCTGTTGAAGTCAGCCAAATGAGAGACCAATTTGCGGCCTACTTCATCTCAGATGTAGGACGGGTGGATTGGCAAGATCAAATGGTGTAAAATAATGTTATTGTCTGTATGTTAATAATTTTTTTTTTTTTTAATGTTAATAAAATAACTGTTTATACCTTTACCACGTGCAGTCTGTTTTTAAATTTAAAAACAATTATGAAATGGCCAGGTTTACCAGTGAATTCATGATGCATATTTTTGGGTGCATCATCAAATCATTTGTAATCCTGACTATGTAGTTAAATATACATGCACACAAGTTGTATGACCTTTATTATTTATCCACTTTTGCTTCCATTTTCAGTGACGGTGGAGATAACACAACAATTATTTGTGGCACTGTGAATTGATTTGTAACGCAGAGATAAAAGATTATACATCTTGTTCTATACCAATGCCTGGTGGCATGCTGAAGTGGTGATGCCCCAAATAACGCATGTATCAGGCCTGGGCAGGTGAGTACACGAGTTATAAACAGCAGCATCGCTACAGTATGCTTCAAATTAATGCAGACTGAAGCAACGCTGCTGGTTAAAACTCATGTCTGTTCACCTGCCCAGGTGTGATAGTAATGATACAAGGTCAGGGTATTGTACATATAAAGTGTATTTTCACCATCATTTCCTCTGTTTCTTCAACACACACTGAATAGAGGATGTGCTCAATTACAAGCTATATGTAGAATCCCTGGCCTTCTATCACCAAGTGAAATAATGTAAAAAACACACCACACTCATTTCAGTTTTTAGTATATCTGGCAAGGTTAAATAGATATGCCTTGCACGGAACCCCATCCTCTATTCAGTCTGTTCAATATTAGCAGACTGACAGAGTGGTTGTGAAGAAAAAAGGAATATATTTGTGTTTTGGAGTAAACATATCTCCATGAAGTACACAAACTTGTGTCATTCGTGGAGTTATGTGTACTCCAAAACGCAAAGTGTACGGCGCAGTGTGTGTACGGCCAAGTGTGTAGGCGGCAAAATAAACACAAAGCAAACCAAAATTACTAAAAGAAGATTGGCACATTTATTTTCTACAACCGTAAAACAACATTTGAATTGCCAATTTTATTTTTGGCTGACATTTCTACATATCACATTATTCTTTTTGAGTAAAACAAAAAATTTTATAGTCCACACAAAGTTTTGGATAGATCAAAATAGTTACAATTTGGGTCCAACATGACCATGGTATTGTCACTGGCCCAGAAAGTTATTGAAAAGTCAGATTAGTAAAATGTGTGTACAATATAAAAATTCGTATAGTCTCTGCCCCAGTAGTAATTGAAAAATCAGATTAGTACAATGTGTGTACAAGATATAAATTGGTATATTCACTACACCAGAAGTAGGAGAAAAATAATATTAGTACAATGTGTGTACAACATGCCATTGGTATCGTCACTGCCACAGAAGTTGTATTGAAATGTGAGAAATTTTTATTGCTAATGACGTTTTGGTGGTGATTTTGAGACTCTGGGGGTGTGCAGAGATGAAGAGCGGCTGGAAAGCGATGAAGGGGTTCGAGGAGAAGGGGCAACAAAAGTAGTGGGTGAAGGAAGCTGAGACATCAAATGAGAGTCACTTTCAGACACATTAGGAGGAGAGGGTGGATGCACCAACAAAGATTTTTTTTTTTTCTTCTTGGGGACAGGAGTACCTTGCGTGGACCGACTTCTCTGTGTCCGCCTTAAGCTGGTTGACTGTGGCCTTGACCTAAAAAAGACAGAATGTAGGTCACCGCTCTCATGCTCGCTGGTGGCAGTGGCGGTGGAAGTGTTGCCAGTGCTCGGAGTAACAGAAGGGTTGGCGGTGTTCCAAGGAGAAGTGGGTGCCCTTGAAATGCATGGTTGATGACTGGTGGCGGTACTCATAGGATCAGTGGCTGGTGTGTCCATAAATTGTTGATGACTCGTGGCGGTACTCATAGAAGGAGAAGTGGGTGCCCTTGAAATGCATGGTTGATGACTGGTGGCGGTACTCATAGGATCAGTGGCTGGTGTGTCCATAAATTGTTGACGACTCGTGGCGGTACTCATAGAAGGAGAAGTGGGTGCCCTTGAAATGGCTTGCTGACTGGTGACGGTACTCATTTGATCAGTGGGTGCTGTTCCGGGAAATTGTTGACTGGTGGCAGTACTCCTAGAAGGAGAAGTGGGTGTGTTGGCCCAAGCAGGTAGTGTGCTAGCTTCAGTCCATGACTGTGGACCAGTGTCAGTGGTGGTGTTGCTCCACACAGGAGCAGCGCTTGCCATGGTGGTGGCGACGGTGGACTGTCCAACAGTACTTGGACTTGTGGTGGTGTAGTGTTGACTTGGAATGCTGGTGGCCGTGCAGTGGTATGCAGCAGAAGTCGGTAGTGATGTGTGGCGAATCAGTGGTGGCACTGTTGGATATGCAACCACTGACTGCTGCACGTACCGATTCTGCTGGATATACTGCATGTAAGCATTGTTGCAGGCCTGCATCACACTCAGCTGTTGCTCAGGACTTAGGTGTTCCGCCATGCCCCGTTCTATTTTACTAAAAAAATGGTGCGCTGGTCTGTTGAGGTCGGCCTCCAAGCGATCAAAATGCTGGTCGACACCGTTGAAGCGGTGATCCATGTGGGTAAAACCACGTTCCATCAGTGAAAAACCGCTTCCAACTCTGCCTCCAAGCGTCTTGATATGGCCTTGAAAGGACTCGCTCAAGTGAACAAACTCGGGCAAGACATTCCTCTCCATGGCCCTCTGCCGCTGGCGGGAAGTGCCCGCATAACCAGTGGCAGAGACCTGGGAGAGAGGAACACCTGATGGACCAGCTTCCTGATCACCAGCTGTCCGTGTTGCTGACCTGCAAGTTGCTTCTTGGCTGTCGGATGGCTGGGACGTGTCCAAGGTCGTCCGAGGAAGGACCGCTTCAGGGACAGGCTGCATGGTGCTGCTCCAGGTGCTGTGGAAAGAAAACCAAAACATTACTATAATGCATGAACAAGAAGCATCAGCTGTAGACAAGAAAAAATAAATTAAAAAATAACAAAAAAATTGAAAATCTAAAAAACTTACGCTCTGCTGGCAAGGACCGGTCTCAGGAACGCCAACTCGCGATAGTAGCGATATTTCTTTTTGTGCCTTGCTGCAGAACCACTGCGAACCTGTCCCTCTGCTCGAACATCAGTGTTGAAGCGGTCCTTCATCGAGCGCCATCGTGTGCGGATTTTGTTCACTGTTGATAAAAAAAAAAAAATTAATACAATGCAGTATGTGCAAATTCACTCTCAACACACATAACTCAATATAAATGTCAAACTGTTAATGAAGCATTATAAAAAGCTTTAGAATCCACATGTCATTGACTGTTGAACCACATGACACTGTTATGTTTGCTGTTAGAATATATCAGGCAGCAAAAAGAAACTTAACATGAGGAACAAGAGTGACTGGGCATTAAACAAATCAATAGAATGCACAACACATAGCTCAAGAATCAACAGGGCACACACTCTTGAACCTGAGGGCACTGTTGGGTTTACTTGCAGAATATATCTGCAAGTAAACCCATCAGAAGACACAGGAACAAGAGTGAGTGCAACATTAAAACAAAAAATTGAATGCAGAACTCATAGCAATAGCATACACAGGGCAGTCACTTTTGAACCTGAGGGCACTGTTGGGCTTGCTTGCAGAATATATCTGCAAGTAAACCCATCAGTAGACACAGGAACAAGAGTGAGTGCAACATTAAAACAAAAAATTGAATGCAGAACTCATAGCAATAGCATACATAGGGCAGTCACTTTTGAACCTGAGGGCACTGTTGGGTTTGCTTGCAGAATATATCTGCAAGTAAACCCATCAGTAGACACAGGAACAACAGTGAGTGCAACATTACAGAGAATGAAAATACTTACTAAACGCCTTTTTCAGGTTTGGAGAGGCGCTGTCCCAGCCATCCATCAACGCTGCGGCCACCTCGTTCCATAGCCGCCGGGTCACCACATTGTCCTTGTACTGCGGATTTCGGCTGTCCCACAACGGGACACGCTCCTGGACCTGGCAGATCAGGGCATCGTTGTCCACATACAGGTCGTCGTCCCCTTGTGGAACCTAGAAGAAACAAAAACAAAATTACAATCTTGTATATTTTTGACAAAGAAAAGAACAATAGGAGTAGAAAAGAAATAGACATTCAAAGGCTATATACTTACATTCAGTCTCGCCACCGGGACTTGACTCGGCTGCGACTGCTCCTGCTGAGACTCCTCAATGGCCGTGTCCGACGATGATGTCTGAAAAAGGAACCCAAATTTTAGCCATTTGTAGATTCAGCAGCAATACTTACCCAAAGGCAGGAAGATACTCACATCATGCTCTGCTTCAGCCAGTTCTTGCCGGGATGGGGAATATTCAGATCCAGAAGACATGCTGCAAAAAAAAATAAAAAATACATGAACACATATTACATTATAAGGACAGTCTGTCATTTGGTTAAAGAATACTCACATTCTTGCCCTTTGGATCTGTCTTGAGTCAAGAAGCAGTGTCTCCAGACAATGTTCAGGCTTGGTCCAAGATGGATCTTCAAGTGTTCAGCTACAGTCTCCAGGCAGTGTATTATGTAGCTTGTTGTTTGCTGGCCTTTTTATAGGGATCCAGGCTGTATAATCTTCAGGTGTTATCAGCATGCAGTCTCCAGATAGTCTGAGGGGTCTGTGTGTCACTTCCTTTATCTATACTCCTTTTTCTAGACTCCTCACAAACAATGTATCTTGTCTAGGGGGTCATTTGACAAGTGTCTAGACATTGTTTACTAAAATATCGCATGCGCACACAATCGCTGACAAGCGCACAGCCACGCGCACACCAGTGTTCACATAGACTGCAATGATATTTTTATGCGCACGCGCATTTTTATTGGTGTGCTGAAAAAAAAAATGCAACATGTAGCGTCTAGCGCGTCTGGGCGCACACCTGGAAAATGCGCTGCGCACGCAAAACGCTGATGAACGCGTGCAAGCGCAATACAATGCGCCCGCCATGTTAATGATAGGGGAAAATTGGGCATGCGAACAATAGCGCACGATGCGCAGCGCTAAAAAACGCAAGTGTGAAAGTAGCCTTATACAGTTTGTACTGAATTACATTGGAGTTGTATAATTCTGTATGTGGAGAGCTCCCCCTAGTGGTGGCTGCAGGCAGAATCTTATGTATCTCCGTATACAGGGAGCTCCAACTAGTGGTGGCTGCAGGCAGAATCTTATCATGTATCTCTGTATACAGGGAGCTCTGTTGTGAATGGGTTTGAGATGAGTTCTGAGCAGAGGCTCCCTCTAGTGGTTACAAGCGGTACTAGTGAGGATTGGGAATCAGGTGTTACTGATTGGTCTTATTTAAGGGAATCATTTTCCCATCAGGGTTGCCGGTGATCAATTGTTCTGGTCTGAATCCTTCTTTCCAGTTTCCTTTGTAGCCTGCTGTGTCGTGTCTGCATCTCCTGCTATCAGATAAGACAATTTCTTATTTTGTGTTTTTGCTATATTTTTGCATTTTGTCCTGCACTTCTGTGGGGGCCTTCTGGGTCCCCTCCGGGGGCTTTTGCCCTCTCAGTTTAGTCCAGCCACTGTGTTTTGTACTTTTGCTTTTTGCAGTTTTTTCAGTGGCTGCTGTTTTTGTTACACCAGAGAACTAATTTAGGTGGTAGAGGTCGTGTGATCTCAGGTGATTTTGAAATTAGTATGTTGGTGTTTTTCAGGGTTTTCTGGGATTGCAGTAAGTACCCTTCCTGTCCTTTTCTATTTAGATAGTTTGGGCCCCAGCGTTTGCTCATACTATTTTCTTTCTGTGTCAGTATTTCCTCTTGTCTAACCGCCATTACATGTTTGGGGGCTTTCTATTATCTTTGGGGTTCTGCTCCGGGGCAGATAGCTTTCCTGTTTCTATCTTTAGGTGTAGTTAGTTTCTCAGGCTGTGACGAGGCGTCTAGGACCATCGTAGGAACGCTCCACGGCTGCCTCTAGTTGTGGTGGTTAGTCAGGGTACTGCAATCTCATAGATTCCAACTGCTCTGGTGTATTTCCTTTTTTACCTGCACTCCTCAGCTACCGTAACATAACAGTATCACCGGCCATAAAAATTGTATGGTACTCACAGAAAGGAAAAAAAAAAAAAAAAAAAAAATATTTTGAAGGAAGAAAAGTTGTCAGAGATATTTTTCTGTTTGTTGCATTTTTTTTTTTTTTTTTTCCCTCTGTATCTCTGGGTGCTGGGGAGGATCTTTTCTCCCAATGGAGTTTGCACTGTTGTCTGGCCGTGTGGATCAGCTTGCCACTGAGGTTCGGAGTATTGCTATCTATCTTGCTGGGTTGCCTGTTGTGGAACCTAGGATTCCCATGCCAGATTTGTTTTCAGGGGATCGAGCTAAGTTTCAGAATTTCAAAAATAATTGTAAATTGTTTCTTGCCTTAAAATCTAAGTCCTCAGGAAACGCAGCGCAGCAGGTTCAAATTGTCATCTCTCTCCTGCGCGGCGATCCTCAGGATTGGGCTTTTTCCCTGACACCTGGGGATCCTGTTTTGAGTGATGTTGATGTATTTTTTCAGGCTTTGGGGTTATTGTACGATGAGCCTAATATCACTGATCAAGCTGAAAAAGCCTTGTTGGCATTAAATCAGGGGCTTGATGACGCTGAGTTATACTGTCAGAGATTCCGTAGGTGGGCAGTCCTGACCAAATGGAATGACGACGCTTTGGCGGCCCTTTTCCGGAAGGGTCTGTCGGATAATGTAAAGGATGTTATGGTGGGATTCCCTGTCCCCTCTGGTCTCAATGATTCTATGTCATTAGCGATTCAAATTGACAGACGTTTGCGTGAGCGGAGAAGTATGCGTGGAGTGGTGTTGCCTTGTGAGCCAGCTGCTGAGCCCATGCAGTGTGATGGAGTGGTGTCTGGGGCACAGCGTCATGAGTTTCGAAAGCGCAATGGGTTATGTTTCTACTGTGGTGATGCCTCTCATGCTATTTCAGTCTGCCCTAAACGGGGAAGACGTTTTGCACGCTCAGTTGTCTTGGGTAGTGTTCAGACTAAGTTTTTATTAACTGTCACTCTGATATGCTCTCTGTCCTCATTTTCTGCTCAGGCTTTCGTTGATTCTGGAGCAGCTATTAACCTGATGGATTATGATTTTGCTAAACGTTGTGGATTTCCCTTGATACCCCTACAGAAGTCTATTCCCCTACTGGGATCGATTCTACCCCTTTGGCTGAGAATAAACCCCAGTTTTCTACTCAGGTGATAATGAGGGTTGAACCTGATCACCAGGAGTGCTGCAAATTTTTGGTTCTATATAATCTGCATGACATTATCGTGCTGGGTTTCCCTTGGTTACAGTCTCATAATCCTGTTTTGGATTGGAAATCTGTGTCTGTAACCAGTTGGGGCTGCCAATGTGTTAATACCAACACTCCTGTTTTTTCTGCCTCCCCCCAGGCTGAGGATGTTCCTGACTTTTTGTTTGATTTTTCTGATGTGTTTAGCGAAAGTAAATCTGCATCCTTACCTCCCCATAGGAGCTATGACTGCGCTATTGAATTAGTGCCAGGTAGTAAATTCCCTAAGGGTCGCCTCTTTAACTTGTCTGTACCTGAACATGACGCTATGCGGTCTTATATCAAGGAATCATTGGAGAAGGGTCATATCAGACCATCCTCTTCACCCTTAGGTGCCGGTTTTTTCTTTGTGGCCAAAAAAGATGGTTCATTAAGGCCGTGTATTGATTATCGTCTCTTGAACAATATTACTGTGAAATATCAATACCCGTTACCCTTGATTTCTGACCTGTTTTCCAGGGTGAAAAACGCTACTTGGTTTACCAAGCTTGACCTCAGGGGGGCGTATAACCTTATTCGCATTAAGCACGGGGATGAATGGAAGACGGCATTTAACACCCCTGAAGGGCATTTTGAGTACCTGGTGATGCCCTTTGGGCTCACTAATGCTCCTTCCGTCTTCCAGTCCTTCATGAATGACATTTTCAGGGATTTTGTGGATAAATTTCTGATTGTTTATTTGGATGATATCTTGATTTTTTCTAATGACTGGGACTCTCATGTGAAACATGTTCAAACTGTATTCCAGATTTTGAGAGAGAATGCTCTGTATGTGAAGGGATCAAAGTGTCTTTTTGGCGTACAGAGGATCTCATTTCTGGGATTCATTTTGTCCCCATCTGTTATTGAAATGGACCCGGTCAAGGTTCAGGCCATCTGTGATTGGGTCCAACCTACTTCATTAAAGGCTCTTCAGAGATTTTTGGGTTTTGCCAATTTTTATCGTAAATTTATCGGTAATTTCTCTGTTATTGTTAAACCATTAACTGATTTGACCAGAAAGGGTTCTGATGTGGTGAATTGGCCTCCTGAGGCAGTCTCTGCGTTTCAGGAACTTAAGCAGAGATTCACTTCTGCTCCTGTTCTACGGCAGCCTGATGTTTCTCTGCCATTTCAGGTGGAGGTTGATGCCTCTGAAATTGGGGCAGGTGCCGTTTTGTCCCAAAAAGATCCAGAGACCTCTAAAAGTAACCCTTGTGCCTTTTTCTCTCGAAAATTTTCTCCTACTGAACGTAATTATGACGTGGGTAATCGGGAGTTATTGGCCATGAAGTGGGCTTTTGAAGAGTGGAGACATTGGCTGGAGGGAGCCAAACATCAGGTGGTGGTCCTTACGGACCATAAGAATCTGGTCTATCTGGAATCTGCCAAGCGACTCAATCCTAGACAGGCCAGGTGGGCCTTGTTTTTCACACGTTTTAATTTTGTGGTTTCCTTTCTTCCTGGCACTAAGAATGTTAAGGCGGATGCCCTCTCGAGGAGTTTCCTTGCGGACTCTCCTGAGCTATCTGATCCCTCTGTTATTTTGAAGGAGGGTGTAGTTCTTTCCGCCATCTCGCCTAATTTGAGACTTGCTCTGGAGGGGTGTCAGGAGGATAGGCCCGAGCGCTGCCCTGTTGGAAAATTGTTTGTCCGCGGACCAATGGAAAAAGAGTGTGATGTCTGAGATTCATTGTTCCGCATTGGCTGGGCATCCCGGAATTTTTGGTACCAGAGACTTGGTTAGTCGGTCCTTTTGGTGGCCTACCTTGTCTCGCGATGTCAGGGAATTTGTGCAGTCCTGCGGGACTTGCTCTCGCTCCAAGCCTTGCTCTCGCTCTAGTGGTTTGTTGATGCCATTGCCTGTGCCCAAGAGACCATGGACCCATATCTCTATGGATTTCATTTCCGATCTTCCTGTTTCTCAGAGAATGACCACCATCTGGGTAATTTGTGATAGGTTTTCCAAAATGATACATCTTGTGCCATTACCTAAGTTGCCTTCCTCCTCTGAATTGGTGCCGTTGTTCCTTCAGCACGTGGTTCGTTTACACGGCATTCCTGAGAACATTGTGTCTGACAGAGGAGTCCAGTTTGTTTCCAGATTTTGGAGGACTTTTTGTTCTAAACTGGGTGTTCAATTGTCTTTCTCCTCGGCATTTCATCCTCAGACCAATGGTCAAACTGAGAGAACAAACCAGACATTGGAGACTTATCTAAGATGCTTTGTGTCTGCTGATCAGGATGACTGGGTCTCTTTTTTGCCTTTGGCTGAGTTTGCTCTTAATAATAGGGCTAGCTCTGCCACTTTGATGTCTCCGTTTTTCTGTAATTCTGGGTTTCACCCTCGATTTTCTTCAGGACAGACGGAGGCTTCTGTCTGTCCAGGTGTTGACTCTGTTGTTGAGCGTATGCAGCAGATTTGGGACCAGGTAGTGGAGAGGTTGTCCCTCTCTCAGGAGAAGGCCCAGCGGTTTGCTAACCGGCATAGGACTGATGGTCCTCGGTTTAAAGTGGGGGACTTGGTCTGGTTGTCCTCAAAGAATATTCCTATGAGAGTAGCATCTCCTAAATTTAAGCCTAGGTTCATTGGACCTTATAAGATCATGGAGATTATTAATGCTGTTTCTTTTCGTTTGCTTCTTCCAGGGACATTTAAGATCCATAACGTGTTCCACAAGTCCTTGTTGAAGAGGTTTGTTGAGCCAGTGGTTCCTGCTGCTGTGCCTCCTGACCCTGTTTTGGTTGAGGGCAATCTGGAGTATGTGGTTGAGAAAATATTGGATTCTCGTTTTTCTAGACGAAGACTCCAGTATTTGGTTAAATGGAGAGGTTATGGTCAGGAAGATAATTCTTGGGTGTTTGCTTCGGACATCCATGCTAGGAGACTTATCCGTGCGTATCATAGAACTCATCCTGACCGACCTGGTTGCTCAAATGAGGGTTCGGTGACCCCTCCTCAAGGGGGGGGTACTGTTGTGAATGGGTTTGAGATGAGTTCTGAGCAGAGGCTCCCTCTGGTGGTTACAAGCGGTACTAGTGAGGATTGGGAATCAGGTGTTACTGATTGGTCTTATTTAAGGGAATCATTTTCCCATCAGGGTTGCCGGTGATCAATTGTTCTGGTCTGAATCCTTCTTTCCAGTTTCCCTTGTAGCCTGCTGTGTCGTGTCTGCATCTCCTGCTATCAGATAAGACAATTTCTTATTTTGTGTTTTTGCTATATTTTTGCATTTTGTCCTGCACTTCTGTGGGGGCCTTCTGGGTCCCCTCCGGGGGCTTTTGCCCTCTCAGTTTAGTCCAGCCACTGTGTTTTGTACTTTTGCTTTTTGCAGTTTTTTCAGTGGCTGCTGTTTTTGTTACACCAGAGAACTAATTTAGGTGGTAGAGGTCGTGTGATCTCAGGTGATTTTGAAATTAGTATGTTGGTGTTTTTCAGGGTTTTCTGGGATTGCAGTAAGTACCCTTCCTGTCCTTTCTATTTAGATAGTTTGGGCCCCAGCGTTTGCTCATACTATTTTCTTTCTGTGTCAGTATTTCCTCTTGTCTAACCGCCATTACATGTTTGGGGGCTTTCTATTATCTTTGGGGTTCTGCTCCGGGGCAGATAGCTTTCCTGTTTCTATCTTTAGGTGTAGTTAGTTTCTCAGGCTGTGACGAGGCGTCTAGGACCATCGTAGGAACGCTCCACGGCTGCCTCTAGTTGTGGTGGTTAGTCAGGGTACTGCAATCTCATAGATTCCAACTGCTCTGGTGTATTTCCTTTTTTACCTGCACTCCTCAGCTACCGTAACATAACAGAGCTCCCCCTAGTGGTGGCTGCAGGCAGAATCTTATCATGTATCTGTGTATACAGGGAGCTCCCCCTAGTGGTGGCTGCAGACAGAATCTTATCATGTATCTCTGTATACAGGGAGCTCCCCCTAGTGGTGACTGCAGACAGAATCTTATCATGTATCTCTGTATACAGGGAGCTCCCCCTAGTGGTGGCTGCAGGCAGAATCTTATCATGTATCTGTGTATACAGGGAGCTCCCCCTAGTGGTGGCTGCAGGCAGAATCTTATCATGTATCTCTGTATACAGGGAGCTCCCCTAGTGGTGGCTGCAGGCAGAATCTTATCATGTATCTCTGTATACAGGGAGCTCCCCCTAGTGGTGGCTGCAGACAGAATCTTATCATGTATCTGTGTATACAGTGAGCTCCCCCTAGTGGTGGCTGCAGACAGAATTGTTGTGTTTCGGTAACTGAGGAGAAATAGCAAAAAATAGCAAAAGCGGTAATACACCAGAGAGGCTGGAACCTATTGGATTGCAGTAACCTGAACTAACCACACAACTAGAGGTAGCCGTGGAGCGTTCCTACGTTGATCCTAGACGCCTCGTCACAGCCTGAGAGATAACTACACCTAAAGGCAGAAAGATGAAAGCTATCTGCCCCGGAGCAGATCCCCAAAGAAAATAGGAAGCCCCCAAACATGTAATGGCGGTTAGACAAGAAGAAGGCACGGACACAGACAGAAAATAGAATGAGCAAACGCTGGGGCCCAATCTGTCTAGACAGAAAAGTACAGGAAAGAATTCTGACTGCATTCCAAAAAAAAAACCCTAACAAAAATACCAACACTTCTGATTGCCAAAAAACCTGAGATCACACGATCTCATCCACCTAAATCAGATCTCTGGTGTAACAAAACGCTATTCAGCAAATAAAAAGTAACAAAAGAGCAAAGCAAAAGTGCAGACACAAACGGAGCACAATTGCAGCGCCAGACCCCCAAAAGGGGACAGGCTGCAGTCCACTGCAGGCAGCAAACCAGCAGAGAAAATCAAACAGAGAAAAAAAAAAAACAGCAAACACTTATCTGAAGGAGAGCAGGAAACTAGCAGTGCTTCAAGCAAGACCAGAAGGAACAATTGATAACCGGCAAGGCTGCTGGGAACTCAGGCTACTTATATCCTACCATTCAGCACCAGCTGAAGGCCATTCATTAATCAGTTCATTACCCTCAGCAACCACCGGAGGGAGCCCCAGCTCAGAAGCCACCTCCAGCATATTCACAACACAGAATGTTATCATGTATCTCTGTGTACAGGGAGCTCCTCCTAGTGGTGGCTGCAGACAGGATATTATCATGTATCTCTGTGTACAGGGAGCTCCTCCTAGTGGTGGCTGCAGACAGGATATTATCATGTATCTCTGTATACAGGGAGCTCCCTCTAGTGGTGGCCGCAGACAGAATCTTATCATGTATCTCTGTGTACAGGGAGCTCCCCCTAGTGGTGACTGCAGACAGAATGTTATCATGTATCTCTGTATACAGGGAGCTCCCCCTAGTGGTGGCTGCAGAGAGAATCTTATCATGTATCTGTGTATACAGGGAGCTCCCCTAGTGGTGACTGCAGAGAGAATGTTATCATGTATCTCTGCATACAGGGAGCTCCCCCTAGTGGTGACTGCAGACAGAATGTTATCATGTATCTCTGTATACAGGGAGCTCCCTCTAGTGGTGGCCGCAGACAGAATCTTATCATGTATCTCTGTATACAGGGAGCTCCCCCTAGTGGTGGCTGCAGACAGAATCTTATCATGTATCTCTGTATACAGGGAGCTCCCCCTAGTGGTGGCCGCAGACAGAATTTTATCATGCATCTCTGCATACAATGAGCTCCCCCCTAGTGGTGGCTGCAGGTAGTAACTAGATGCCTTTTTATCACTGGCGCCATATCAGTTGAATAGCAGTAGCTACACCATGACTATCTGTTTGGAGGCCGCAGAATCGGGCCATGAATCTGTTAAAAAAAGCTTAGTAAATGAAAGGAGCACCATATTTTGCTGCTACAATTGGTGAGGGTCACAATGAAAGTCCTCCAATCCCACAGATCAGACATGGATTGCTTTTTTTGCACCTGACTTTGATAAGTCTTTCTATTACCT
This sequence comes from Oophaga sylvatica, assembly GCA_033576555.1. Classification (NCBI taxonomy): domain Eukaryota; kingdom Metazoa; phylum Chordata; class Amphibia; order Anura; family Dendrobatidae; genus Oophaga; species Oophaga sylvatica. Next base: position 74,635,776 of record JARQOD010000009.1, read on the forward strand.
GATAAAGGATATTTTTGATGAATGTCTTATAAAAAACTGTTACTTCTCGACAGAATATTCCAGTTGCTGTAGCAACTACAAAATGATATAAACGTTCGGAAAAAATGGACTTTCTCTGCTCAGATTTGACAGAAAATGGATTTTTTTCCTTGTTAATGTGAGAAAGGAGGGGCGGCAGCTTTGTAAAAAATGTGAATTTGTTTTGAAAGATTACTGAATATCTGAACTAAAATCACTTCACAGAAGCGGATATGAACTGTACGAGTGCAAGACAAGGAGCAAGTCCATCCCTGAGCCACATACAGGGTCCGCACCCGAGCCACATACAGGGTTCGCCCTCGAGCCACATACAGGGTCCGCCCCCGAGCCACATATAGGGTCCACCCCGAGCCACATACAGGGTCCGCCCCCGAGCCACATAGAGGGTCCATCCCCGAGCCACATACAGGGTCCGACCCCGAGCAACATACAGGGTCCGCCCCCGAGCCACATACAGGGTCCGCCCCCCGAGCCACATAGAGGGTCCGCCCCCGAGCAACATACAGGGTCCGCCCCCGAGCAACATACAGGGTCCGCCCCCGAGCCACATACAGGGTCCGCCCCCAAGCCACATAGACGGTCCCCCCCGAGCCACATACAGGGTTTGCCCCCGAGCCACATAGAGGGTCCATCCCCGAGCCACATACAGGGTCCGCCCCAAGCAACATACAGGGTCCATCCGCGAGCCACGCACAGGGTCCATCCCTGAGACACATACAGGGTCTGCCTCGAGCCACATACAGGGTCCGCCCCGAGCCACATACAGGGTCTACCTCCGAGCCACATACAGGGTTCATCCGCGAGCCACGCACAGGGTCCATCCCTGAGACACATACAGGGTCTGTCCCCGAGCCACATACAGGGTCCATCCGCGAGCCACGCACAGGGTCCATCCCTGAGACACATATAGAGTCCGCCCCCCGAGCCACATACAGGGTCCGCCCCCGTACCACATACAGAGTCTGTCCCCGAGCCACATGCAGGGTCCATCCCTGAGACACATACAGGGTCCGCCCCAAGCCACATACAGGGTCTGTCCCCGAGCCACATACAGGGTCCATCCTTGAGACACATACAGGGTCCGCCCCGAGCCACATACAGGGTACACCCCAAGTCACATACAGGATCTGCCCCCGAGCCACATACAGGGTCCGCCCCGAGCCACATATATGGTCCGCCCCCACGCCACATACAGGGTCCACCCCCGAGCCACATACAGGGTCCACCCCCAAGCCACATACAGGGTCCGCCCCCGTACCACATACAGGGTCTGTCCCCGAGCCACATGCAGGGTCCATCTCTGAGACACATACAGGGTCCGCCCCAGAGCCACATATAGGGTCCACCACGAGCCACATACAGGGTCCGCCCCGAGTCACATAGAGGGTCCATCCCCGAGCCACATACAGGGTCCGCCCCCGAGCAACATACAGGGTCCGCCCCCGAGCCACATACAGGGTCCGCCCCCAAGCCACATAGACGGTCCCCCCCGAGCCACATACAGGGTTTGCCCCCGAGCCACATAGATAATAATAATAATAAATCTTTATTTATATAGCGCCAACATATTCCGCAGCGCTTTACAGTTTAACAGTTTCAAAACACAAGTCATAGGTAACAACGTTAACAATACAATAATTAAAGCAAAATAAGCCGACCCTGCTCGTGAGAGCTTACAATCTACAATGAGGTGGGGGAGATACAAAGTACAGGTGTGTATATACAATGGTGCATTTACAATGATGGTCCAGCCATCTTGAGGGAGTGAGGCATAGATGGAGATAGTGAATGGGCTACACATACACACTTAAACATAGAGGGTCCATCCCCGAGCCACATACAGGGTCCGCCCCCGAGCAACATACAGGGTCCGCCCCCAAGCCACATATAGGGTCCATCCGCGAGTCACGCACAAGGTCCATCCCTGAGACACATACAGGGTCTGTCCCCGAGCCACATACAGGGTCCATCCGCGAGCCACGCACAGGGTCCATCCCTGAGACACATACAGGGTCTGCCTCGAGCCACATACAGGGTCCGCCCCGAGCCACATACAGGGTCTACCTCCGAGTCACATACAGGGTCCATCCGCGAGCCACGCACAGGGTCCATCCCTGAGACACATACAGGGTCTGTCCCCGAGCCACATACAGGGTCCATCCGCGAGCCACGCACAGGGTCCATCCCTGAGACACATACAGAGTCCGCCCCCCGAGCCACATACAGGGTCCGCCCCCGTACCACATACAGGGTCTGTCCCCGAGCCACATGCAGGGTCCATCCCTGAGACACATACAGGGTCCGCCCCAAGCCACATACAGGGTCTGTCGCCGAGCCACATACAGGGTCCATCCTTGAGACACATACAGGGTCCATCCTTGAGACACATACAGGGTCCGCCCCGAGCCACATACAGGGTACGCCCCAAGTCACATACAGGGTCCGCCCCCGAGCCACATACAGGGTCCGCCCGAGCCACATACATGGTCCGCCCCCACGCCACATACAGGGTCCACCCCCGAGCCACATACAGGGTCCGCCCCCGAGCCACATACAGGGTCCGCCCCCGAACCACATACAGGGTCCGCCCCCGAGCCACATACATGGTCCGCCCCCACGCCACATACAGGGTCTGCCCCCGAGTCACATACAGGGTCTGCCCCCGAGCCATATACAGGGTACGCCCCGAGTCACATACAGGGTCCGCCCCCGAGCCACATACAGGGTCCGCCCCGAGACACATTCAGGGTCCGAACCCGAGCCAAGTACAGAAGTAACAGGACTAAGGTAGTTCCTGGACCCCATTCCAAAACCAAATGAGGGCCCATAACCAAAAGAATATTTTTTTGCAGAAACTCCTGTAACTCCTTCAGTTCCAAACATCCAGGGTAATTTTATCGAGAAGCAGATGGATTTCTGCACTTTCCATTCAGATAAATGGGACGCTGGTGGATTTTGTCAAAAAATCTGCTGCATTGGGGTCTGTGTTTAGGCATGGCAGGGCACCCTGGAAACTCGACCACTTTTTTTGGAGTCTCCTGGGCAATAATGGAGATTTGGCGAGAACGGGGGAAGATGAGGCAGAAGTAAAGGGCGGCGCTGTTAGGAAATAAAGATGTTAAAGTCACATTCACACATCAGTTCTTCACAGAATGATTTTCATCTGTGTTTGTTCCGTGTATGAGGAGAAAAAAAAATCTGGTGCGAGTTTCCCAAGCGTCTGCCGGCATTAGACTGAATTCAGATGTCGGAGTGTGATGAGAACGGATAGCGATGCACGGACCGGCCGCAGAGTCTCCATACACAAGTGTGACAATGTCATAGCCAAATGTTACCTGTCAAGTTCGAGTCATTTTATTATGGGGACTTATCATGGTTATTCACTTACATAAAGTTATCCCCTAGGCAGAAGATAGAGGATAACTTGCCGATCTGTAGCAGCGGATGTGTGCATGCTCGGCATCTTCCCCATTCATTGTCTATGTGAGTGCACCGCTCTGTGGCAATCACATAGACAATGAATGAAGCAGAGGTCGTACACACGCACATCCGCTCCACTTAAGACTGGATTCCCGGGTTCCGATCTCTGGATCGCTGCTGGTCCAAACACTCTGTCCTATTCCTAGAAGATAACTTGATTTCTTTTTTTTTTAAATAGGTGAATTTAGTCCACAAGTTGGACACATCTCCTTCACTCCTCAAACAGAAATCCAACACGTGAAAAAGGCGTATCATGTGTCTCCGCATGTACTGTGTGAATGGGGCCTAACACAAGCAACAGCCTCCTCTTAGGACGAAAATGCAGAGGATTTTTTCTGTGGCTGTACAAAATATCATGGACGCGCTGCCGAGATGGATCCTCAGCAGGACAATTTATGCTGCGGGTCTCGTGGATTATTTCATCATTTGCAGAGTGAAATGTGAAGCAAAGTTGCAGCATGTGAGAACTGGACCCTTAACGTGTTCCTGTCACTAGTCATAAATGTCATTATTTTCACCTGGTGTAAATGCCGCTGTTCTCCTGAATCCGGCGACGTTTTTCTTTTGTTCCTGCGTCGCTCCGTTCCCGAGATATAGACCATTTACCCGCACTACAAACATTTTCTCATTATTCCTCATTCGTGCTTTTTTCACACTTGTAGGCCATGTTCACACCTAGCTTTTTTGCTGAGTTTTTTTTACTGCAGACAAAACCTGCTCTCTTGGCAGTAAAGAAGCTGCTTACAAAAAACAGGTTTTGCTGCATTATGTGCTGTGTTTTTCAGGTACATTGGTCTCTTGTGCATGCTGATAAAATTTAGTGACTCAAAAAAAAAACATGATGTGATGCAACTTTCTGAATTTTCTGCACCAAAAACGCAGCAAAAACCTGATACCAGCGTTTTTTGGTGCGTTTTTGTACTTATTCGCTGCTTTCTATGGTGAAGAACGCTACAAAAATGCTGAAAGAAGCGACATAGTGGTGTTTAAAAAAAACTTCCATTGAAGGAGAACTCACCACCTCTCGTGGCAGCCTGTTCCACTCATTGATCATCCTCACTGTCAAAATGTTTTTTCGAATATTTAATCTGTGTCTCCTCCCATTCAGTTTCATCCCATTGCTTCTCGTGTTTCCATGTAAAATGAGAATATTGATGATCCTTCTACAATGTGACAGCCCTTCAGATATTTGTAGACGGCTATTAAGTCTCCTCTCAGTCTTCTCTTTTGCAGCTAAACAAATCTAAACAAGTTAAAAAAATCAAGACATAGATAAACAAGGTAAACAGACATTACAAATCATGCCGTTTTGTGGCATTTTCCACTTTTATGTTTTTTTTGGGGGAGAATCTATGTTTTTTTTAATTTTTAGGTTGCATGATCTATGTATGCAATGCCTTTTTAAAAAAATAAAAATAAATAAATAAATTACGATGTCTTTATAGAACTTGAAAAACAACATAAAAAAGGTAAAAAGGTTTAGGTTAGAAAGGTTAATTAAAAAAAAAAAAAGCATAACTCACCCTCCCCAGGTCCAGCGGTAACTTTCTACCGCTGCCCCTGGTGTCTGCTATTGTCTGCAGTGCTGGCCTGAAGTCATCACTTCAGTGACTGGCTGCAGCGCTATGTGATGCCAGCGCTGCAGACAATCACTGACATCGCGAGCGGCGGCAGAGAGTAAAAAAAAAAAAAAAATTTTCTTTAAAGGTAAAACAATAACAATTTTCAGTCAGCCCCTCCCCCAGAAGAATAACGAAATGTAAAAACTATAAACGTGTGTTATCGCCCTACCTGAAAACATCCGATCAATCTATAAAATTATTTCACCGCAACGATAAACTCGTAAAGCAAAAAAAAAAAAATCAAAATGTCAGAAAAGTTTTGCAGCAAAAAGTGATTAAACATCGTATTTACCCTACAACAAGGAATGGAGCTGCTCCGCGCAGACACTTCAGGATCCTGAGCGCCGCGGATCCGCCCCGACTACAGCCGGCAACGCACAGCTCGCTTCCAGCGCATGCGCATCGTAGCCCCGGGCCCACCTGACCTTTCAGACTAGAGTGCAAATGAAAGCCACTCCCCTTCGTCCTGATTGGCGCAGAGTTGTCATGTGATACAAGGTATCTGTCTACATTTGGTCCCGTGTTGCTGACGTCATCAAACGTCTTTCAGTGGTCGGCGGCGTTCGGAGGCTGCTGTCATGTCCGCTCTCAGGGTGACCAGGGTAAGCGGGGAGCGGAGGGCTGTGTGCCGCTCCGGGGTCTTATCACCTCAGTGTGGAGTGACTGGACATTGTGACCTCTATTGGGGGTCGCCCCTTTACAAGCTTGTCGCGTAGGACTACCAATCCCACCATGCCTTGCGGCTGCTGCAGGTGCGCATGCGCCTTCATGGGTACTTCGCGGTGATCAGTGGGTTTATTACACAGAGGCTGATAGGATGTAGCACTACAAGTAGCAGCATGCCTAGAAATACGTCAGGGGGTGTGAGCAGCGGCCGTGTGCCCTGGAGCTGCTGCAGTCTCCAGATCTCTGCTTGCTGGCAGTGAATGGGACCCTTGTTTTCTTGCAGCAGCTGAGCCTGAGCGGAGCGGAGCATGGCAGCACATACCCGGGCGAAACACAATGTTTAATTCTTTATTTTTGGATGAGGAAAAGGCCGGGACGATGCAAACTTTTATCTTTAATATTTGTTAGAAATCACTCCTGTCTGGGCCACATTAGAGCGGAGCAGGAGCGGGCCGCACTGTGATGTTTGGTGATGGTCGTGTAGACAACGCCGTGCCGTTACAGTCAGTGGGGTAGTGCACGTCAGTGCGTGCTCCGGTAAGGGAGGCTTCCTCTCTGCGGGCTGCCTAAGCACCGATATCCCCCCATGTACACTTGTCCATTGGTTCTCAATCACCCCCCATGGACGGGGCAGCGTGACTGTGGCTGCAGTGGATCCTGTAGGTCGTCATCTTGGGATGTTTATGTGAGATGGATTTTTCCTTCTGCTTCTTTTACAAAACTGTGATTAGTTTGTGCTCTTGTGATGGTGCAGACGCCTCAGAAGGTCACGTGTCCAGGTGTAATGGAACGTGACCCTCCGCCCCGTGCACCTGTCGTGCAACGACCGATATCACATCTCTAGAGCAAAGGTTAAATAACATCACAGCAAAATCCTCTGCAATCCCGGCCAGGATTAGAGGTCACGTTACCGCTGCTGCGCTCTTCACTACAGATGTAGCTTCGGTGCTCGGCCGCCTAAATCCACAAGATTATCACACTCCTTCACTCTAATGTTTCTTCCCTTTAACAAAAAAGTCATTGCTTCTCTGATGGGGGTTATTGCCTTTTTCTTGGAGATTTGTACCTTATACTTTTACACAAGTAAATATGCTGATCCTTGAGTGCTGCACCTGAGCCCTTCCTCCCCTCTCAGCCCTGCACTTGTGCCCTCCTGAGCTGCACTTGCTCCCTTAGGCGCCACTCATCCAGCACTTCATATGTGCTCTTGCCCCCTCCCCATCCAGTGCTGCACCATTGCCCACCCCCCCATCTGGCACTGCATCTTTGCCTCCACTTTCACCTTTACCCTCCCCCTCCAGAGGGCGAATCATCAATTGCTCCTGCACTGACATTACTGTGACATGTCAGAGGTTTTTCTGACTGGCGAGATCCCTTTAAATTCAGGCCCTCTGAGTTATTTAAAGTGCACCTGCCACTTACATAAAGATGTTGTGGGCGGAATCCATATTCATGAGCCGGCATCCTGACAAGTCTTCAGATGAGCCCACACACCCGCCCTGGGATTTGCAGGTCGCATCCGCACACTTCCAGGCTGCAAATTGCTGTAGATTCTTGTAAGGTGCGATTACGTTAATGTCTTGTAACAGATGAGTGGAGGGTGCAGAATCCACGTCCTGGGCCCCCGCTACGTGCCAGAGACGTCATATGTCACCATATGTAATAACGACCTGCAAATCCCAGGACCCAGACGCCTAGAAGCATCTTGAAGCTTGTATTGCACAGCTGCTAAGAAAACGTTAACTGGAGTGGCCAAAGGTTTTCAGTGATGGGGCACTTCCTATAACCCGGCGTCTCTGGAACAATCAGGACTTTGACCCATTGGGCAGAATATCGACCCCCCCCACCTCCGGCTGCACAGACGTGGTATCAGTGCACCAGTAAATACACTTGTGTAGTTTTTCGTTTCGCAGTGCGCGGGGTCCTTGGTGTCTGATAGGAATATCTCTTTATTGAGCAGTTTTAAAGCTGCAGCCTCTACATGTCTCTGCGTTCTAAAGCTAAATTCACACCTTGTGTTATTTTATTTATTTTTGCAGCAAAATCCGCACTTGTCACTTTACATTGTAAATGGTGAAATCTGCTCTGAATTCAGCACAGAGAATTGACTCTACAGATTTTTAAGTTCAGACTGCAGTTCAATATCGGCAAGGACGTTTTTTAGCAATGTGTAGATGAGATTTGTTGAATTTTTCATTTAGTTATCTGCATGCAGATCCGAGGGAATCCAAAAGTAGAAAAAAAAGTGCTCACTTTCAATTCCCTTAGTTCTACATATTTTGAGGATCTGCAGCAAAATCTGTAATATTATATTAGCTGTGAATTGTTTTGTCTCCATTGAATATAGGTGGGCAAATCCTTGCAACATTAGCTTAAAAGAAATAGTCGTTCTGCAGATTTTAAGATAAAAAAATTTGCATGAAATTTTGCAGCATTTGGATGAGCTGTAATAACTCACCCGCTTGCCTTTGAGTACGAACCAAATTTTCAGCTCCGAATCTGCAGCAAAACTGAACACAGGGCCAGGATATAATCCATGTATAAGAAAAAAAGGAAGCTCCTCACTGGCTGCTGCGAGCTCCACGTCCAGGCAAGTCAAAAGGACAAATGCACCAACAGCAGGAAAGGTCCAAGAAATATTCCCTGACCAGATATCCAGCATGCAGGCCGCGGTGACCATACTGCTCAGAAGAAAATGGCGGCACTTAGTGCTGAAGAATAGTGCTGACTTTATTGCAGTGTATCCGTGCTGCGACGGGCAGGCTCCATATCCATCGGCCAACGCCATTACGTGCATGGGAAACAGACACATCCACCCAGCTTAAGTAGCAAATACATCACATGATAATCACAGATTATACTATATTTATATCTACAAAATTCCAAAATATTAAATATTTATATTTACGTTATATCCTATAAATTAATATACAGGTTTGGTGCAAAACAGAAACCTATATAAATGAAAATGTAGATTTATAGAAACACAGCAGACCTCGTTTAGACCTAAAGGACCACGTGGATTTCATCCGGTCCATTGCGAAAACGCACAATGTAATGTCACATGCTGCAGACTTGCAGTGCGCAGCTCGGCTCGGTTTGCTCTGCAGATTGTTTTTCGGCAGTGTATGGATGTGATTTGGTAAATTATCTGCTTTGCAGCTAATATAAAAGGCTGTAGATTTTCTATCTGCAAATCTGGATAGAAGCTCCTGGGTTTCTCCACCCTGTGTGAACGTTACTGTGCATCGCTGGGGAACCGCGGGTGAAATCTGCACCAATGCTGTGTGTGGACAGTGCCCAATGCTGGCGTTTTAGTCTGGATACAATTGTAGCAAAGCGTCCACTGATATAAAAACTTGTTTCTATTCTCTGACAGCAAAAGGAGATCGTGATTGTGACAAAACTTTAAAAGATAAAACGTGAGTGAAAGAAACAGAACTTCTCACTATTTAATTTCAGGTGCTGCAGCGCATCGCTCAGAGCGGCTGGAGAGCACAGTCCACGGCTCCTAAGGCGGCCAGCGTGTCCTCATCCTCCCACCCGGGCTTCAGCTTTGGTAAGTGTCAGATGGCCTCTTGTGTCACAGCAAATATTGTGTCAGACTTGGCTTGATAAGATGAGGATGCACTTCATGTAATCTCTGCTGCACGGTTTTTATTGTTCTATGGCAACAATGGGGCTGGAGGTTATATCAGCCGGGGGGGGGGCAATGATGGGGCCAGAGGTAATGCGCCGGGGGGCAATGATGGGGCCAGAGGTAATGCGCCGGGGGGGGGGGCAATAATGGGGCCAGAGGTTATGCGCCGGGGGGGGCAACGATGGGGCCTGAGGTAATGCGCCGGGGGGGCAACGATGGGGCCAGAGGTAATGCGCCGGGGGGGGGCAACAATGGGGCCAGAGGTTATGGGCCATGGAAGGGGGGGCAACGATGGGGCCAGAGGTTATGCGCCGGGGCCCATGACTTTTCTCCATATAGTGTACCTTTCTGCCCCGGGAGTCGGTCTGCGGTGGTGCAGGGGACTCGTTATCTTACTTGTGGAGGTCCTGGACTACTGGGTTCTGGATAGTTGGACTTTTTCTGTGCCTTTTAATATTCTAAATGCTCTCTATGTGACATTTAATGCATATCTACTACTGATGTGATGTAATATGACTGTTCACACCATGCATTACCTGGGAAGCCGTCTACGTCCTGTATGTTCTTTGTCTGTACAGAGCTCAGCGAGCAGCAGAGAGAGTTTCAGGCCACTGCTCGCAAATTTGCTAGAGAAGAGATCCTTCCCGTAGCCAGCCATTATGACAAGACCGGGAGGTGAGCGGAGCAGCAGCCATCGCCTTCTAAATGTGCATGGTAATGAAAGAGTTAATAACGAATCTCTTCTGCTCTTAGTATCCGGTTCCTATCATTAAGAGAGCCTGGGAGCTGGGGCTGATAAACGGGCACATCCCAGAAAGCTGCGGTAAGGTTACACCTCTCGTCCTGGGTACCACAATGTAATCTGGTAGAAGGAGGTAATTGTGGATGGGGCTAATCACAAGGTGCTCTGCCCTGGCCTCAGCTGCTCATAGTGATTTCTCATACAATTTATGGAGCATTTTTTCTTAGAACTGTGTTGTCGTTCCTCTTATTGCTCCTGGAAATCTCAAAATAAATGGACATTAAGGTGACACTATATCCTACCTCCACACCATGACATTGACTTATCAGCACCGCTGGTACCAGGGGAGCCCCGGGCTGTCCAGCTTAGTGCGTGATACATCAGGGATTCAGCGTCTCTGTGCTGCTGTTATGTGTCTGCAGTACGATCACTGATTGTCACTACAGAGGCCTGAACCTCAGCATCTTTGACACGTGTCTGATAACGGAGGAGATCGCTTATGGCTGCACTGGTATTCAGACGCCATAGAGGCCAATTCACTGGGTGAGTGATAGGGACGAACGGATATCCAAAGCAAAGGAAGCCAAATGTCCGCACATAGACCCATCATTGTATATGGGGAATAGTGATGCAGCTCTGGAGTAAATACAGGATTAACTCAGGATCAGTATGTAATGTATGTACATAGTGAGTGCAGCTCTGGAGTATAATACAGGAGGTAACTCAGGATCAGTAATGTATGTACACAGTGACTGCACAGCAGAATAGTGAGTGCAGCTCTGGAGTATAATACAGGATGTAACTCAGGATCAGTAATGATGTACACAGTGACTGCACCAGCAGAATAGTGAGTGCAGCTCTGGAGTATAATACAGGAGGTAACTCAGGATCAGTAATGTAAGTATGTACATAGTGAGTGCAGCTCTGGAGTATAATACAGGAGGTAACTCAGGATCAGTAATGTATGTACCAGTGACTGCACCAGCAGAATAGTGAGTGCAGCTCTGGAGTATAATACAGGATGTAACTCAGGATCAGTAATGTATGTACACAGTGACTGCACCAGCAGAATAGTGAGTGCAGCTCTGAGTATAATACAGGATGTAACTCAGGATCAGTAATGTAATGTAGTACACACAATGAAGTGCCAATTTCCTCGCTGTTACAACTGTTTTTTTTTTTTTTTTGCTTTACAGCAAATGCCAGTGATCATTGCGGGGAATGAGGCCCAGCAGAAGAAGTACCTGGGAAGAATGACAGAGGAGCCGCTGATGTGTGTAAGTGATGTCTTATATCTTGTGTATTGGTTCTGCTGAATATTCGATGCCTTCAATGTCCGTGTGTGAGATTTAACAGTATCGGTCACAAGGTTAGACCACCTGTTCCTGCAATGGTTTCTTTGTTCTTACTGGAGTGTGTACATTGTAGACTCAGACTGAAGGAAGGAAGAAACGTGTATGGACACAAAGCATAAAGAAACACGTGCGAAACAGTCCAGAATATGTGTTACACCTAAGAGTCCAATCACCGGCCTCTGCTTTATGGAGATGGGTTGGGATGAGTTTGGACACAGAGTGAAGGCAGAGCAGCCGACAGGAGCTCTGCACCTCCGGGAATTTCTTCGAGACTGAGAATGACGATGGGGTGTAAAGCCGCCATCAGAGTAAGAAGGTGGGAGTCTCAGTAATCGAAGGCATAACACGGTCTGATTTGTGTAAGACGTGTTTCTTTACTCCTTGTTTCCATATGTTTTTCTTCTTTTGTGGTTTTGATGCATTCAGTCTGGATCTACAAAGTGCACAATGCAGTAAGAACAAGAAAACCAATGCATGAATAAGGGTGTCCAAACTTTTGACCGGTGCTGTATTTGTACAGTGAAATTCCTTTAATCCAGCTCTGGATTTACTATAGCTATGTTTTATCTGTTTTATGCCATGTCCTCTAGGCGTACTGTGTAACTGAGCCCGGCGCCGGCTCTGACGTGGCCGGTCTGAAGACCCGAGCTGAGAAAAAGGGCGATGAGTACATCATCAATGGGCAGAAGATGTGGATCACTAATGGAGGCAAAGCTAACTGGTCAGAGGGGAGATTTCTCTGTATTGATTGTTCATCTTGGGTGGGAACAGTTGTCACTTTCTCTTGGTGGAGAGCAGGGAGGGATCGCTTGGCAGCTGTAAAGCTAGATGGGTAAAACAACTAGTGGTGGATTTGATATTTGGTTGGTGCCAATGGCTTGTATGCAGAGCGCAGCAGCCAAGATGAGTTTGACACCTCTCTGCATAGAGAGCAACCAAGATGACAAAGCTCCATTGTACTGAGTGTTCTGGAATCTTGGTCGCTGCCTATTCAGAGCACAGCAGCCAGTGACACTCATATCGGCTGTTGCGCTCTGCATAGGCAGGAACTTACACTGCTCTCCATCTTTCCTGTCTCGTAATTTTGTGAGGAGACAGGGACCTGTTGGAGGGGCTTTCCCAAAATAAAAAACATAATAGTTTAATTTTTACATAGTATTTCTAACTCTGGGGCTAGGGATAGGCTGGTGATTGATGGGGAGATGGCTGGTGCTTAGGATAGAGACAGGGCTGGTGATAAGCCTATAGTTAGGTTTAGGCTAGGGCAGTAAAATGGTTACATAAAAAAATCACTGTGATAAAAAACCTTTTTATTTTAACATTTGTCCGGTGGATTTGTACATAAAGCAGAACCTCTTGGCTTGAAGGTGCCAATCAGAATGATGGGTGCTCGCGGCAAGTGATTGGGGCCTATTTATATTTTTAGGGATAGGGGTTCTTTGGGATGTGGAGTCTTTGTGACCCATAGGGACAATACCTTTCCATGGAGGTGTCAGAGGGTCTCTACTAATCACTTTTGGTACATAGTTGTCCATTTATATAAATAGGTGCCACCTTGTACTCTACTTCCAGTGCAATGTGACCTGGCTATATCAGCTGAACACAAGGTTAATTCCTCGGGCTTCCTAATTATCAGTGATTTTTCTTGCATATTTTATAGGTACTTTGTTTTGGCTCGCACTAATCCTGACCCCAAAGCTCCAACAGGAAAAGCTTTTACTGGGTTTATCGTAGAGGCAGATAGTCCTGGAGTACAAATTGGGAGAAAGGTGAGGACTTGGACAGGTTGCTGTGACCTTCCTTGTCTTTGTATTTTCTTGTATCCTCGTTGGGGGCAGGTAGTTGTATGGTGCTTTTTTTTTTTTTTTTATGTCCTCGCCCCTTTGGGTCTGAATGCTGCACCTCAGTTCATTGCATCTGTAAAGTATGGAGGATTTATTGGTTCTCTCTGCTGAATCTGTTTCCAGGAGCTGAATATGGGGCAGCGCTGCTCAGACACCAGGGGGATTGTATTTGAAGATGTCCGGGTTCCCGCTGAAAACGTCCTAATCGGGGAAGGAGCCGGTTTTAAAATTGCCATGGGGGCATTTGATAAGACCCGTCCACCGGTAAAATGCTCGTCAGTATGGCGTATCTCCATCCTCTGTGAACCGTGCAGCTTGTATGAAATGTGCTTTGTTGCAGGTAGCAGCAGGTGCCGTCGGATTAGCGCAGAGGGCGCTGGATGAAGCCACCAAGTACTCGCTGGAGAGGAAGACCTTTGGTAGAGTTCTTGCCGAGGTAAATGAAGGCCTGATTTTTTTTTTTTTTTTTTTTTCGTTTAATTTCTTCTCATAGTCCTGTTGGAAAATCGCCCATTTACACAATCACAAAGGTTACTATTAGGCCGGGTCACATTAGCTTTCGGCTGCTCTGTGTAGGGCTGCGTACTTGATTCCTTAAGCTCCACCTACATCCACATGCGTCCTGCGTACCTATCTTTTTTACATTGGGTACGCAGGGACATGCGTTGTATGCAGATGCGTCCGCATGCGGCGTTTTGACTTGCCGCCGAACGCAACATGTTGCATTCTCTTGTGTTCGTCGGGCACGTCAAAATGCCGTATGCGGACGCATCCGCATAACACGCATGTCCCTGCGTACCCAATGTTAAAGATAGGACGTAGGCGGACATTAAAGGAAAGAAGTACGCAGCACCACGCTACGGACTCAAACGCTAATGTGTACCTAGCCTTAGTCTGAGCGAGCAGAAGTGGAAGAGATGCAGACAAGGGAGAGTTGGCTCCATGGATCTCCGCATATCCGTCTTTTTATTCTTTTTTTTTTTTGTCCAGCATCAAGCAGTGTCCTTCTTACTTGCCGAGATGGCCATGAAAGTGGAGCTTGCCCGCATGGGGTATCAGAGGGCAGCTTGGGAGGTGGATTTGGGCAGGAGGAATACATACTACGCCTCCATTGCCAAGGCGTTTGCAGGAGACATCGCCAATCAGGTGGCTTCAGACGCAGTCCAGATATTTGGAGGAAATGGATTTAACAGCGAATATCCTGTGGAAAAGCTGATGAGAGATGCCAAAATCTACCAGGTAAGAGAAATGGATCTGCACAGATGAATGATGTGAAATCTAACAATCTGTGCGTTTCTGATCCCTGTTGTAACCACTTGAATGCTGCTGTCCATTATCTCTTACAATGGCATTTAAGTGGTGCAATCCAATTAGGCCGCCTGTTGTGGCTCACCCTACCTGACATGATAACCCTGGGTTTGCACTGCCCCCAACACCACCACTATCTTGGTGCTCGTGAAGATGTGACTAAAAAAAAAATACACTAAAATCGATCAACGTATTGTATGTATCCCAAAGTGGTTCCAATAAAATCTACAGCTCGTCGCAGAAAAATGCAAGCCCGGATATGGCTATGGCGGACAAAATATAAAAAAGCTACGGCTCATTGGAGAAGAGGTGCAAAAGAGCAAAAAAAAGAAAATTGACCGTGGCGGAAAGGGTTTAAATGAAACTGTACACAGCCTCTTAATATGCTTGGAGTGGGCTGTGGTTGTGCAGGGAGGAGTGAGGATAATGATGCAGGTAACGTCTCAGCCTGGTGGCTGCAGGCGGGCAGAGCCGCTGGATGCATGCACAGCCGCATTGTGGGATGCCAATCCCAGGGCAGAGATGATTGGTGGGACCTGATGGCTGCTGGATTCTCAGACAGATTTTTGCAATGTATATAAAATGCACCTGAGAAAATGTTCAAGGAGTTGTCCAGGATTGGAAAACATGGCTGCCTTTCCCCAGAACCAGCCTGTCTATGTATGTTTGGTTTTGCACCTTTGCATCTTGCTGTGAATAGGGTTGATATGTAATACCACACACAACCTGTAGAGAGTTGTGGCGCTGTTTTTGTAAAAATCTAATCCTGTACAACCCCTTTACGAGGTGTTTTAGAGGTTGTATGGAGCTGTATCATAGCCATGTGCACACGTCCTGTACTGGCATCAGTCAGTATGGCGATTTTACTGTACCTCATATGGATGTGATATTTTGGCTCTTTGTGTTCTAGATCTATGAAGGAACAGCCCAGATCCAGAGGCTCATCATCGCCCGGGAACATTTTGGAAAATACAAGGAATAAAGAATCTTCCAACTCTGCTCTGGACTGTTCTTCACCTCCGGCCTTAGTAATAAGCTTGGTTTCTGCACGCTGCAGGGGTTTCTGCACGCTGCAGGAGTTTCTGCACTTTGTACTTTGACTGGCTGCAGACAATTCTTGATTGTATCTGTAGGTTTTATAATGTTCTGCACATTGAGAAGATGTAGCCTCTTAATTTCGTGGCATCAAAAATGCACATGAAAATGCAAATATTAATCCATCCAAAAATTGTAAAAAATAAAAGTCTCTAAAAACTGATATTCAATATATATATATTTTTTTATTTGGAGGAAAAAAAAAAGTTTAAACCCCCTCACTCCTTGTTTTCTTTAAAAAAAAAAAAAATACACGTGAACTGCTTGTAATATTGCATTTGCGTGGAGCAGCTGCTGGCACAAGGTGTCTTGTGAAGAACCGAAGGCTGCAAAATATTTCATCTCCAGTATGTAAGAAATCTGTGCGCTGCGCCAAAGGGACTTTATCTCCATAGACCCCATTCCTCATGATGTGAGTCAGCGTCTCAGACCAATGTGCCTCATGTTTGCTCTTATTGTGTCACAGCTTATTTTGGTGAGTTTCTCCTTTAAGCATTGTGTTCAGAGCAGTTAACAAAAATACAAAATGTCGTTACTTAACACTGCCGTAAAGTACAACCCCCAGTATCCTCCACTTAATAATAATAATCTTTATTTATATAGCGCCATCATATTCCGCAGCGCTTTACAGTTTAACAGTTTCAAAACACAAGTCATAAGTAACAACGTTAACAATACAATAATTAAAGCAAAATAAGCCGCCCCTGCTCGTGAGAGCTTACAATCTACAATGAGGTGGGGGAGATACAAAGTACAGGTGTTATATACAATGGTGCATTTACAATGATGGTCCAGCCATCTTGAGGGAGTGAGGGATGGATGGAGATAGTGAATGGGCTACACACACACACTTACACATAGAATGACTTTGTTAGTGAATGTGATAGAACGCTCTGAACAGATGTGTTTTGAGGGAGCGCCTGAAACCATGCAAATTATGGATAGTCCTAATTTCTTGGGGTAGAGCATTCCAGAGGATTGGCGCAGCACGGGAGAAGTCTTGGAGTCGGGAGTGGGAAGTACGGATTAGTGCAGAGGTTAGTCGAAAGTCATTTGCAGAGCGCAGCAGTCGGTTAGGCCGATAGATAGAAATGAGGGAGGAGATGTAGGGGGTGTCTGCACTGTGGAGAGCTTTGTGGGTGAGAACAAGTACTTTGAATTGGATCCTATAATGAATGGGCAGCCAGTGTAAGGACTGGCAAAGAGCGGACGCGTCCGAGTACCGATTAGCCAGATGGATGACCCTGGCTGCTGCATTAAGGATGGACTGGAGAAGGGATAGTCGAGTAATGGGGAGGCCAAGTAATAGAGCGTTACAGTAGTCCAGGCGGGAGTGGATCAATGCTACAGTGAGGGTTTTTGTTGTTTCCATGGTGAGAAAAGGGCGGATTCTAGAGATGTTCTTTAGGTGTAGGCGGCAAGAGCGGGCAAGAGATTGTATATGGGAGGTTACTACTTAACAAGTAGTAAGCAGAGTGTAGTGACAATTATGTCTGCGGATCTCCCCTGTATTGACCACTGAAGATGAACATCACATAAGATGTGATCGGGGCTTCTCGATAAGTGCATTTTTTAATTGTTTTTCTTCTCATTGGTTTTCCTAGAGGTGCAATAGAATGAATAAAAATATAAAGAGGGAAATAAGCGCAAACGATGCTGACATGGACACCTTTATAAAAGGATATTCTCATCCTTAGAAGTAGGTGATAACGTGCTGCTCAGTGGGGGTCTGACCACTGGGGACACCAAAGGGTGCGTGCACAAGGTCAATATTTGCTGCAGAAAAATCTGTTGCAAATACTGGAAAAATAGGCACACGTTTTGGGTTTTTTTCCCCCCCCCCCCCCGCCCCTTCCTCAATTAATTTGAATAGGTGAAAAACACTGAAAGAATTGACTTTATCCAGATATGAAACTGCTTCAAATCTGCCAGGAAAAAATAAGCAATGTGTGCAGGAGACTTCAGGAATATCATAAACTTTAGTACAGTAAAACGCTGCATTATTATTTTTTTTGCAGCAGCAGAAACGAAACATGTTCCCTACCAGTCCAGGAACTGAGGTTCTGAAATGCCCTGTCTGAATGGGGTGGAGGTCAGACATGTCCACAACAGCTCCATTCATTCTCTGTGGGGCTGCTAGAAAACCACAAGTGCTGTACTCTGCCACCTCTTACCATCCCATAGAGAATGAGTGAATTAAGTGGTGGTGAGCAAGTCCGGCCATGGCTCCATTTAGTCTGCTTATATCTGGATTGTTGGGGTCCTAAAGTTTGGACCCCCTCAAATCAACAAATTGTCAGCTATGGATAGGTGATAACTTGTAGAGATGGAAAAACCCTTCAATGAACCCTGATGTGCAAGTGATTAAAAAGAAAAAAAATGCATCAAAAATCTACTGCGGCCCCTTTGATTTCTGCTGTGAATTTTCAGAGTGGCACGTCGTGGATCAGCCCACGGATGTAGCACCATCTAATGAAGTAAATCCTTTCTGTTCAGCTGCTCAGTACAGTGTCTGCAGCGAGAATGTCAGTGTTACGACTCTTGTCTGGTGTCACGAGACCAGAGGCTCCTTCCCTGTCACTAACGCTAGGGGCACCTAGCTCGCCCTGTTCCCCGGATTACTTCTGATGGTGAAGAGACCGAGGCCATGTACCTTGACTTAGCTCCTCAAACCAGCCGCAGTTTGTACTCTGCCCCAACACAGGGAAGAGGGAGTAGTAGTGCACCGTAATACACCAACCAGACTAGCAAGTTAAAGGGAATCTGTCACCCCATTTTTCGACTATAAAATGCAGCCACTGCCATCAGGGGCTTATCTACAGCATTCTGTAATGCTGTAGATAAGCCCCCGATGTCACCTGAAAGAGAAGAAAAACGAGTTATATTATACTCACCCAGGGGCGGTCCGAGGTCCGGTCCGATGGATGTCGCGGTCTGGCGCCTCCCATCTTCTAGGGAAGACGTCCTCTCCTTTCCGGCGCAGGCGCACTGCTCTGCCCAGTTGAGGGCAGAGTAAAGTATTGCAGTGCGCAGGCGCCGGACCTCTATGACCTTTCCCGGCGCCTGCAGTACTCTGCTGTGCGACGGGAAGCAAAGAAGAGGACGTCTTCACTAGAAGATGGGAGGTGCCGGACCGGACCGCGATACCCATCGGACCAGCCTCGGACCGCCCCTGGGTGAGTTTAATATAACTCATTTTTCTTCTCTTTCAGGTTGACATCGGGGCTTATCTACAGCATTACAGAATGTAAGATAAGCCCCTGATGGCGGTGGCTGCATCTTGTAGTCGAAAAATAGGGTGACAGATTCCCTTTAATACGAACAGGGATAAAAGAAAATACCAATCATACAAATATACCAACCATAAACAATAGAGGTATGCATTGGGGAATGGAGATGGGGTAAGACCAAACTACGAGAAGAAAGGGAATTATTACACACTCAAAACCTAACAGTCACATATAAATCCACCAAACGCCTTCTCCAATAACAACCACCAACAACAACCTCCAATCATGCAACATAAGCTGGATCTGACAATGAGTGCTAGCCAGGGCCCAGATTATATAGTAGATGGGAGTAAACAGTGCACAGCTGAGAGCCTTAATGCAGGAAAGCGTCCAGGAGCGCTCTACCGAGCAGATTAACCCCTGCACTGCTAAAAGAAACCTGCACCGTTTAATATGAAGGTGAAGTGCTTCAGAACCGTCTTCTGGCTCCTCTCTGCGCTAAACCCGTGCCATTCAGATCTTTTCTTAAATTCCTGAATGTGCTTTCAAATCCTTGCCGGGAATAAATGGAGCCGGATCACTATGGCGCGGATTCCTGCTGACACCGATGGAAAGTCCAGCGACCTGACGGGAGAGGCTCCAGATCCCTGACCACGACTGTGAGACCTGTAGACACAGCCGGAGGCTCCAGCACATTGCAAAGGACCAATAGGTCATGTCCACAGGGGCCACGGGAGGAAAAAATTACCTCACCTGGAGTCGGAAAGTGATGATGTGGGAGGATTTATTACACCATAAACCTACAGATGCTTTCTCAACTGCCCAAAAAGAGGATGCCGACTGATTGCTATGATTATCGACTCACCTCTGCTTTTTCCTATGTCTGTGGGGGACACTGCGGCTGTCATTACAGAGGCTCAGTCACTGTGGGGGCACCCAGGCTGTCATTATGGAGGCTCGGTCACTGTGGGGGCACCCAGGCTGTCATTATGGAGGCTCGGTCACTGTGGGGCACCCCGGCTGTCATTATGGAGGCTCGGTCACTGTGGGGCACCCCGGCTGTCATTATGGAGGCTCGGTCACTGTGGGGGCACCCCGGCTGTCATTATGGAGGCTCAGTCACACTCAAGCCGTGGAACGGACTATCTCTCCTTACAGCTTACTCCAGCCTGCACGGGACTTGGCTCCTGCTTACTCATTCCCTCCATACCTTGCATCTTTAAAGTGATGTTTTGAGAAAGACCGCATATGGTCGAAACGTTAACCCAGTTAATTGTGTCCGTTTTGCCTTCATACCACACAATAAGTTGTGGTGGCTCATGTCTACACTTTTGTCATAATAAATGGAACTTTGTCTTCTTCACATTCAATACTGAGTGCGGCTGTTTTCTCTAGTTTATTGGATACACGGTTCAGCCAGCACCAACTATTAACTTTACAGTGTGCACATCCTTTACTTCTATTATGGAGGCTCTGTCACTGTGGGGGCACCCCAGCTGTCATTATGGAGGCTCGGTCACTGTGGGGCACCCCGGCTGTCATTATGGAGGCTCAGTCACTGTGGAGTCACCCCGGCTTTCATTATGGAGGCTCGGTCACCCCAGCTGTCATTATGGAGGCTCGGTCACTGTGGGGCACCCTGGCTATCATTATGGAGGCTGGGTCACTGTGGGGGCACCCTGGCTGTCATGGAGGCTCATTCACTATGGGGCATCCCAGCTGTCATTATGGAGGCTCAGTCACTGTGGGGGCACCCCGGCTGTCATTATGGGGGCTCGGTCACTGTGGGGGCACCTCGGCTGTCATTATGGAGGCTGTCATGTGGGGGACCCCGGCTGTCATTATGGAGGCTCAGTCACTGTGGGGGCACCTCGGCTGTCATTATGGAGGCTCGGTCACTGTGGGGGCACCTCGGCTGTCATTATGGAGGCTGTCACTGTGGGGGCACCCCGGCTGTCATTACGGAGGCTCGGTCACTGTTGGGGCACCTTGGCTGTCATTATGGAGGCTGTCACTGTGGGGGCACCCCGGCTGTCATTACGGAGGCTCGGTCACCCGGCTGTCATTATGGAGGCTCAGTCACTGTGGGAGCACCCAGCTGTCATTATGGAGGCTGTCACTGTGGGGCACCCAGGCTGTCATTACGGAGGCTCGGTCACCCCGGCTGTCATTATGGAGGCTCAGTCACTGTGGGGGCACCTCGGCTGTCATTATGGAGGCTGTCACTGTGGGGCACCCCGGCTGTCATTACGGAAGCTCGGTAACCCCGGCTGTCATTATGGAGGCTCAGTCACTGTGGGGGCACCCTGGCTGTCATTATGGAGGCTCAGTCACTGTGGGGGCACCCCGGCTGTCATTATGGAGGCTCAGTCACTGTGGGGGCACCCCGGCTGTCACTATGGAGGTTGTCACTGTGGTCCACCCCGGCTGTCATTACGGAGGCTCGGTCACCCCGCTGTCATTATGGAGGCTCGGTCACTGTGGGGGCACCCCAGCTGTCATTATGGAGGCTCGGTCACTGTGGGGGCACCCCAGCTGTCATTATGGAGGCTCGGTCACTGTGGGGGCACCTCGGCTGTCATTATGGAGGCTTAGTCACTGTGGAAGCACCCCGGCTGTCATTACGGAAGCTCGGTAACCCCGGCTGTCATTATGGAGGCTCAGTCACTGTGGGGACACCCTGGCTGTCATTATGGAGGCTCAGTCACTGTGGGGGCACCCTGGCTGTCATTATGGAGGCTCGGTCACTGTGGGGGCACCTCAGCTGTCATTATGGAGGCTGTCACTGTGGTCCACCCCGGCTGTCATTACGGAGGCTCGGTCACCCCGGCTGTCATTATGGAGGCTCGGTCACTGTGGGGCACCCCAGCTGTCATGGAGGCTCAGTCACTGTGGGGGCACCCCGGCTGTCATTATGGAGGCTCAGTCACTGTGGGGGGCACCCCGGCTGTCATTATGGAGGCTAAGTCACTGTGGGGGCATCCCAGCTGTCATGGAGGCTCGGTCACTGTGGGGGCACCCCGGCTGTCATTATGGAGGCTCAGTCACTGTGGGGGGCACCCCGGCTGTCATTATGGAGGCTCAGTCACTGTGGGGGCACCCCGGCTGTCATTATGGAGGCTCGGTCACTGTGGGGGCACCCCGGCTGTCATTACGGAGGCTCGTCACTGTGGGGGCACCCCGGCTGTCATTATGGAGGCTCAGTCACTGTGGGGGCACCCCGGCTGTCATTATGGAGGCTCAGTCACTGTGGGGGCACCCCGGCTGTCATTATGGAGGCTCGGTCACTGTGGGGGCACCCCGGCTGTCATTACGGAGGCTCGTCACCCCGGCTGTCATTATGGAGACTCCGTTACTGTGTCTCTCCTTAACCTTGCATGTGACCGGATCATCATTTTAGGGGTGTGACAAAACTGAGACTACGCAGTAAGCAGGTATTCTATGACAATTCTATTTATTTGGCAATCATTCATGACACAGGAGGTGACACAGGAGGTGACACAGGAGGTCACACAGGAGGCCAGGCATCACACGGGACACCCCTAATAAGTCCCTGCTAGGACCGCACAAGTGATGACAGAGCGGGGGGCCTCCCTGAGGGAGCTGTCCTCGCACTGCCGGTGATGATCGGTGTCACACTTGCGCCGCGGCAGTATAACGCCACAGTGTGCGCGGTCAGGCAGCGGGCGGACGCCTACGTCACCTTCCTCCAATCCACGTCAAGCAGCGGGGTCCTGGATAGTAGTGATTATCTGAAGCTCCGCCCAGCCCGGCGATGGTGAGTGCTGTGCAGGTGGAGAGGTCTGTGGTGTCTCCTGCAGTCCTTGCTTCTCTGTCAGTGATCTGCTGGCACAGTCTGGGAATGCTGGGCGTTGTAGTTCCTCGGGTTCCAGGGTCCTTGCTGCGGTCTGTGCTCCTCTGCTCACACCCTTTGCACTATTTGGAGACTTCTCCATACAGAATATTTGGGGAGAGCAATGCCCGTGTGCAGGCGGCTCCAGGGTTATCTGGTCCTCGGGGTGACCGGGTCCAGGGGGCTCCAGGGTTATTTGGGGTGACAGGATCCAGGGGCTCCAGGGTTATTTGGGGTGACAGGATCCAGGGGGCTCCAGGGTTATTTGGGGTGACAGGGTCCAGGTGGCTCCAGGGTTATTTGGGGTGACAGGGTCCAGGGGCTCCAGGGTTATTTGGGGTGACCGGGTCCAGGGGGCTCCAGGGTTATTTGGGGTGACAGGATCCAGGGGGCTCCAGGGTTTGGTGACAGGTCAGGGGCCGTTTTTGGGGTGACAGATCCAGGCTCCAGGTTATTTGGTGACAGAAACCCGGGCTCCAGGGTATTTGGGTGACCGGGTCCAGGGCTCCAGGCAATTGGGGACGTCAGGGGCTCCAGGGTATTTGGGTGACCGGGTCCAGGGCTCCGGGTTATTTGGCGTGACAGGAATCCTGGGACTCAGGTATTGGGTGACCGGTCCAGGGGCCCAGGTATTTGGGTTGACAGGGTCCCAGGTGGCACAGTTATTTGGGTTGACAGGGTCCAGGGGCTCGGTAACATGGACTTGGGTGACAGCTCGCCTCCTGCACAAACTGAGCTTTACTCACTGATCTTGGTCCAGCCCTGGTCTCTGCCGCTGCACAAACTGAGCTTTACTCACTGATCTTCGGTCCAGCCCTGGTCTCTGCCGCTGCACAAACTGAGCTTTACTCACTGATCTTCGGTCCAGCCCTGGGTCTCTGCCGCTGCACAAACTGAGCTTTACTCACTGATCTTGGTCCAGCCCTGGGTCTCTGCCGCTGCACAAACTGAGCTTTACTCACTGATCTTCGGTCCAGCCCTGGGTCTCTGCCGCTGCACAAACTGAGCTTTACTCACTGATCTTCGGTCCAGCCCTGGGTTCTCTGCCGCTGCACAAACTGAGCTTTACTCACTGATCTTCGGTCCAGCCCTGTATCTCTGCCGCTGCACAAACTGAGCTTTACTCACTGATCTTCGGTCCAGCCCTGGGTCTCTGCCGCTGCACAAACTGAGCTTTACTCACTGATCTTGGGTCCAGCCCTGTATCTCTGCCCTGCACAAACTGAGCTTTACTCACTGATCTTCGGTCCAGCCCTGGGTCTCTGCCGCTGCACAAACTGAGCTTTACTCACTGATCTTCGGTCCAGCCCTGGGTCTCTGCCGCTGCACAAACTGAGCTTTACTCACTGATCTTGGGTCCAGCCCTGGGTCTCTGCCGCTGCACAAACTGAGCTTTACTCACTGATCTTCGGTCCAGCCCTGGTCTCTGCCGCTGCACAAACTGAGCTTTACTCACTGATCTTCGGTCCAGCCCTGGTTCTCTGCCCTGCACAAACTGAGCTTTACTCACTGATCTTCGGTCCAGCCCTGGTCTCTGCCGCTGCACAAACTGAGCTTTACTCACTGATCTTCGGTCCAGCCCTGGTTCTCTGCCCTGCACAAACTGAGCTTTACTCACTGATCTTCGGTCCAGCCCTGGGTCTCTGCCGCTCCACTGAGCTCTACCTCTTTGCACTATTTGGGACTCTCCATACAGAATTTTGGGGAGAGCAAATGCCTTGCAGCTGCTCAGGTTTCTGGTCCTCGGGTGACCGTTTGCCAGGGGCCTCAGGTTATATATTGGTCACAGGTCCAGGGCTGCCCAGGTTATTGGGTGACCGGTCCAGGGGCTCCGGGTTTTTGGCGTGACAGGTTCCAGTGGCTCCCAGCTGTTTTGGGTGACAGGATCCAGGGCTCAGGTAACTGGACTTGGGTACAGCCTCCGCTCCTGCACAAACTGAGCTTTACTCACTGATCTTGGGTCCAGCCTGGGTCTCTGCCGCTGCACAAACTGAGCTTTACTACTGATCTTCGGTCAGCCCTGGGTCTCTGCCGCTGCACAAACTGAGCTTTACTCACTGATCTTGGTCCAGCCCTGTCTCGCCGCTGCACAAACTGAGCTTTACTCACTGATCTTCGGTCCAGCCCTGGGTCTCTGCCGCTGCACAAACTGAGCTTTACTCACTGATCTTCTCCAGCCTGGTCTCTGCCCCTGCACAACTGAGCTTTACTCCCTGATCTCGTCCAGCCCTGGGTCTCTGCGCTGCACAAACTGAGCTTTACTCACTGATCTTCGGTCAGCTCTGGGTCTCAGCCGCTGCACAAACTGAGCTTTACTTACTGATCTTGGGTTCAGCCCTGGGTCTCAGCTGCTGCACAAAATGAGCTTTACTCACTGATCTTGGGTCCAGCCCCGGGTCTCCACCACTGTACAACTGAGCTTTACTCCTGATCTTGGGTCAGCTCTGGGTCTCACACTGTACAAACTGAGCTTTACTCGCTGATCTTGGGTCCAGCTCTGGGTCTCTGCCGCTGCACAAACTGAGCTTTACTACTGATCTTGGGTTCAGCCCTGGGTCTCAGCCGCTGCACAAACTGAGCTTTACTCACTGATCTTGGGTCCAGCCCTGGGTCTCCACCACTGTACAAACTGAGCTTTACTCGCTGATCTTGGGTCTCCTCCACTGGTCCCACTGTTATTGGCTACAGCTAATCAGTGAGTTCAGCCTCTTTGCCCGAGTTGATGGCACAAGTGGCTCCGAGCCTCTGAGCTCACTGATTGGCTGCACTATTGGTGACTTATCAGCACTGCAGACAACAGACACTGGGGCAGCGGCAGACACTCAGCTCTGGACCCAGGTAGGGAAAGTAAATCAAAGATTGATGTGTGGGCTGATTTTTTTTTTTTCCTTTGGAATTGCGTGAACTTAGATTTCCGAAACAGAAAACCCCTTTAGGCTATGTACCTACAATGAGTTTTTCAAACTGCATATGTTAAAAAAAATACAAATAATCTATTTTACTTATTGAGTGGAAAAATGCTGCAGAAAATGTATAACACCCAAAACTCATCATGGGAACATAGCCTTAAACTGCTGTGATAAGAGCTGGCTCCAAGCACAGTGGTAATCCCCGGGTGTCGGATGCACGATACCGCTCCATGTGTGTAGTGTGTGAATATTGCAAATTGGAGCACAGTAAGCACAGATGCATCCGGCGCTGGTACCGGCCCTGCGGACATAAGCTATACTGTGTGTGTAACAATAATTCCCTGACACCACTCCTCTAATCCCAAATCTCATGTCTTTGTGCTCCCTCCTTATTACAATGTGTTACCAGCCAGTGACTCTGCATTCTTTCCTCCAAGATGGGGGGAAAAGAGGGTCCTGCTGCACCTCTATCACAGCGTCACAACACCGATTGATCCCCTGTATTACCTACATGAAAAGTTTACTTTCCCTCATGGATAATAAAATGATTTCCACCCACGGGTGTTCAGACTTTCCAGTTCTCCGCCTACATGACCTAGAAACTCCCCAAATATTGTGTCTGTTGCTTTTTGCACCCATTAGTTTAGGGCAGGATAATGAAAAAATACTTTAAAAGTTATAACAATGTATATATCTGCCCTCCTGAGGCCAAAAGGAGACTCTTCTGTTTGGTCTTCGGGGCTCTGCTCGCCTGCTCTGTACACTCCACCAGGTGACGCAACCTACATTCAGCCACTATAGAAGTCGACATTAGCAAAATAACGTATGGGATGCATCCAACATGGGTGATTTGTATAAAAGTAACCAGCTTGCTAAAATCCAGTCATTTGTATTTTTTTTTTTTGTGTGTGTAAAATAAAAGAAGTAGGACGTTGTCAGATCATCTTCGAGTTGTTTTCCTGCAAAACGTGATTAATTTTAGCATCTGTAGTGATATTTTCTATCCGCACGATTGTATATATTGTCACGGTCAGGAGTAACCTGTGAATATACAGTCATTTTTTTTTTAATTTCATTACAGGGGACCCCGCAGAAGGATGTTATTATTAAAGCTGATGCCCCCCATACCCTCCTGCTGGAGAAGCACTCTGACTATATTGAGTCCTATGGAGCCAAGAAGGACGATTACGTGAGTAGCGGATATGCGTCTCTGGAGCTGTACAGTGTACATGTGCCGGACCGGGTGATATCTGACGGCTGTTTCTGCAGGAATACTGTATGTCGGAGTACCTGCGGATGAGCGGTGTGTACTGGGGTCTGACCGTAATGGATCTGATGGGTGAACTTCAGCGTATGAACAAAGAGGAGATCCTGGCGTTTATCAAGTCCTGTCAGCACGAATGTGGCGGCTTCAGCGCCAGCATCGGACACGACCCCCATATTCTATACACGCTGAGCGCTGTGCAGGTAACGGCCAGTGATAACGTTGTGGCCACAATTGTCAGAGCTGTTGTATTGGAGTAACTCATGTGTTATCGGCATATGACTACTCATGTTTTTTCTTGCAGATTTTGACTCTTTTCGACAGCCTTTCTGAAGTCGACACAGAAAAAGTAGTGGAGTACGTGAAGTCTCTACAACAAGAAGATGGCTCCTTCTCTGGAGACAAGTGGGTAATTCCTAAAGGCATCAGTCATCAATTATAATAATAATAATCTTTATTTTTATATAGCGCTAACATATTCCGCAGCGCTTTACAGTTTGCACACATTATCGTTGTTGTCCCCGATGGGGCTCACAATCTAGATTCCCTATCAGTATGTTTTTGGAGTGTGGGAGGAAACCGGAGTAACCCGGAAGAAACCCACGCAAACACGGGGAGAACATACAAACTCCTTGCAGATGTTGTCCTAGGTGGGATTCGAACCCAGGACTCCAGCGCTGCAAGGCTGTAGTGCTAACCACTGAGCCACCGTGCTGCCCTGGGAATATTTGTGGCTTGTGCAGGTTTAATGTAGCCGGACCTTCATATATCAATGTCAGTGGCTGTATATGGATATATGGTGTGTGCGCATACTGAGAAAAAATCTGTTGCAAATTTTACCACATATATTGTAAAATGAAGCAAAATCTAAATGTTTTGCTGCAGATTTCACGCTGTGCATTGCTGATACCTGCAGTAAGAATCATAGACTGAATTGAGATGAAACTGGTATAAAATCTGCACTATGTCAGTTTGCACACTTGCCGTTGGTGCATTTTTTTTTCTTTGTTTTAAAAAAATGCAATTGCGTTTTTAAGTGTTCCTGTGCTAAAAAACGTCTACACTAAAAATGCATCCAAAAACAAATCAAAAATACAGTGTAAAAATTCAATAGTTGGAGCACATTGCTATTGTGTATTTTTGTGCAGATGCCTGTTGGGAAAATACAGGGCTTTTACATTTGGAAACTTTGGCCTTTTAAAAATAAATAAATAAAAAATTGCCATGTGAAAAAATAATTTAAAGTTAAATAACTCCCCAAAAGTCACCAATGTGCACAGTGAGGCACAGTGTATATAAAATAAAACAAACGCTGACACAAACTACAGCTTTAACACTGATGACCTAAAACTGTAAACCACTTATAGAAAAATACCGATAAGCAAAATAATGTATTTAAAATAAAATGAGAGAAAAAGCAAACGTCTATTTTCCCAAGATACAATAAGTAAAGGCCCATGTATCACAAGAAGAAATAAAATAAATGACAAAAACCTTAGCGGCTTTCAAAGGCTCATGTACGAAATAAAGCAGAATATATCACCGTACTCACCAGGGGAAAGGGCTGCAGACTGGAACTGTATATGGCTGACCTCTGTTCTTTATGTTCTTGCAGGGGAGATAGACACCCGGTTTTCCTTCTGTGCCGTTGCTACTCTCGCTCTTTTGGTAGGTGTGATGAACTATCAGTGTGAGGATGTTGTGTCTTTGGTCATTAGTAGAGTTGAGCGATACTTTCCGATATCCAAAAGTATCGGAATCGGAATGGTATCGCCTATACCATTAAAATATCGGCGATACCCGATACCGATACCGGAAATCCAATGTAAGTCTATGGGAACAAAATATCGTAACTAAAAAAACCTCTTTCTTTCCTTGTAAACACTAAATATACACACATAGAATACATATATATATATATATATATATATGTCATTGTGACATATATATATACATATATTTATAGTTTATACACTTCTACATAGTAAAATAGCCTCTGATTCAATTGCCGGGTAAAGTCGGCTTTTGTGAAAAGACAGAAGCACCCGACATGAAATGACACTTGGTTTACATAGAGTTAACCATGTCTTTTCATGTAGTTTGATATCTGATTTGCACAAACAATTACATGAGTGTAAAGGGTATGCCACACTAAACAATATCGCTAACGGGATCGCTAAAAAACGTCACTATTTAGCGATCCCGTTAGCGATATTGTTCAGTGCGGCAGCTTCCAGCGACGAGCTTCCTGCTGTGATCTCGCTCGTCGCTGGAATCGTTCCGGACCCTATTTCATCGCTGGCGCTCCCGCTGGGTAAGTATCTAATCGCTGTGTGGCACCTTTTCTTAGCGATTTAGCGGTACTTTTGTACCGCTAAAGTCGTTAAGAAGATCGCTAACGGCGATATAGAAACAATCCCGCTAGCGATCTCATTAGTATGCAACGCTAACGAGATCGCTAGCGGGATAGCTTAGTGTGGCAGTACCTTTAGTGTGCAAAATTTCACACCTGTAGGGGTTAATTAAAGGTGTAAATTCGTTGTAAAAAAAACGGACTTTTTTGCTACGAATTTACACCTTTAATTAACCCCTACAGGTGTGAAATTTTGCACACTTACACTCATGTAATTGTTTGTGCAAATCAGATATCAAACTACATGAAAAGACATGGTTAACTCTATGTACACCAAGTGTCATTTCATGTCGGGTTCTGCATTTTCACAAAAGCCGGCAATTGAATTAGCGGCTATTATACTATGTAGAAGTGTATGAACTATAAATATATATATATGTGTCACAAACTCAATGACATGTTTATGTATATATATATATATATATAATATATATATATATATATATATATATGAGGTGTAAAATTGCTGAAAAAAAATGCGTGGGCTCCCGCCCTATTTTCGCAACCAGACAGACAAAGCCAGTGAGTGGGGGCAGATAATAATAGCCCAGAGAGGGACCATTATTTTTGCCCCCCCCCGGCTACTAACATCTGCCCCCAGACACCCCAGACAGGGCAAATCTCTAATTAGATTTGCCCTTTCTGGCACTTTGCCCGTCTATTCCCATTGGGCTGTAGCGGTGGCGAATGGGTTGATAAGGGGTTAAAATGACCTTGCAATTGAAAGGTCACTTTAAGCCAGGTTAATAATTGAGAGCTGTCAATTAGACAACTATCAATTATTAATCCTATTGTATGAAAGAAAAATCAAACACACACACTTTAATAAAAAAGAAGTTTAATGAAATAATCACACAGTTTTTGACCATATTTTATTTACCTGCTAAAACCATTTCCTGTAATAAAAATAAAATAATAAAGCAAAATTATTCTTACCTATCCCATGCACAGTCAGGTCCCACGGTGTAATCCTTCAGAAAGGGTTAATGTTTACTGCAGGGACCGCAGCTAATGCTGCAGCCTCACAGTAAACCCCCAAATGAATGAGTTCCTCTCCTGGCTGACAGGAGAGGAAGTGGAAAGCTTAATTGATTGCTTTCCACTTTCACTTCAGGTCAGCCAGGGACACCATCAGTGACGTCAGAGGGAACTGATTAACAAAAATAGGGGTTCCCTTCGAAAAAAAAATGGCGTGGGGTCCCCCCTATTTTTGTTAACCAGCCAGATGAAGCAGACCGCTGAGGCCTGGATTTTCAGGCTGTTAAGGAGCCAAGATCCATGGACCTTGCCAGCCTGATAATACCAGGCCACAGCAGTCTGCATATCTTGGCTGATTAACAAAAATAGGGGATCCCCTCGAAAAAAATTGGCGTGGGGTCCCCCCTATTTTTGTTAACCAGCCAGATGAAGCAGACCGCTGAGGCCTGGATTTTCAGGCTGTTAAGGAGCCAAGATCCATGGACCTTGCCAGCCTGATAATACCAGGCCACAGCAGTCTGCATATCTTGGCTGATTAACAAAAATAGGGGATCCCCTCGAAAAAAATTGGCGTGGGGTCCCCCCTATTTTTGTTAACCAGCCAGATGAAGCAGACCGCTGAGGCCTGGTTTTTCAGGCTGGTAAGGATCCAATATCCATGGACCTTGCAAGCCTGATAATACCAGGCCACAGCAGTCTGCTTAGCTTGGCTGGTTAACAAAAATAGGGGATCCCCTCGAAAAAAAAAACGGCGTAGGGGTCCCCCTATTTTTGTTAACCAGCCAAGTAAAATGCAGACTGCTGCGGCCTGGTATTAAAAGACTGTCAAGGCCCATGGATTTTGGCCCTCAACAGCCTGATAATACCAGGCTACAGCAGCCCCACATTTGGCGCATCAAAAGATGTGCCAATTGTGGCACTTTACCCGGCTCTTCCCACTGCCCTGTAGCGGTGGCAAGTGGGGTAATAAGGGGTTAATGTCACCGTTGATTGCACGGTGACAATAAGCCCGGTTAATAATGGAGAGGCGTCAATAAGACACCGATCCATTATTAATCCCAAAGTTATTAAATGTATAAAAAAAAACAAAGCAAGAAAAAAGTCTTTTAATGAAATAAAAGAGACAACACAGTTTTCATTAATTTTATTATACACTCATTCCTGCGACGCCATCGATCTCCTGTAAAAAAAGAAAAAAAACAAACCAACAGTATACCACCTGTCCGACGCAGTCCATAGTAACGACAGTCCCACGACGATCCAGCTCTGCTACATCGCAATGACAGGCAGAGCCTGTCATCGCGACGCAGCACAGCTGATTACCTGCTTCCCCAGCGGTGACGTCATCGGACTGACTGCTTTACGGCCGGGATTACCCAGCAGTCACTGCAGTTATCGCGAGAAACTGCATGTGACCGCCGGGGAAAGATGATGGCGGCCATGAAGCAGTCCAGCCCGTGACCGCCGGAGATCTTCTGCCGGGTAAGTGCCGCTGACTCCTGACAGACCCGACCGACGGACACTGACAGTGACAGTGACATTCCAATTCCGGTATCCGATATGACGAAAATATCGGAACTCGGAATCGGAATTCCGATACAGCCAATATCGGCCGATACCCGATATTTGCAGTATCGGAATGCTCAACCCTAGTCATTAGACATCAGGGAGACTGTCAGCATGGAGGGAGGATGAATTCCGACACAGAAGTCGCTGCGTGTTACAGGACTAGCGTTTGCAAAATTAATTCACTAATAGTGAACCCTCCCTGATGTACACACTTTTTTTTAACTCCCTCTTTATAAAGGCAACCAAAGCACAGGTGAGAAACCACATCTATGTAAAAGAAAAATGCTGCCAAAAATGATGTGAGTAAAAGGGGGGGACTGTGAGGATATTGAGGTAGCACACACTGTGGTTTGTCACACGTGTTTCTATATGTGGTCATCTTTTTGTGGCTTTGCTGCCTTTAGTATGAATATACAGTGTGCACAATCCAATAAGTACATGGAAGACCGCTGCATGAACAGGGGTCTAAACGCATCACCAGCACTGATATATATATATATATATATATTTATATTTATTTGCAACATAGTATTTTTTTATAATTATTCTCATTTGAAAGGTGACTTTTTTTTTATTTTGCTTATTCAGGGGAAGCTCGATGCTGTTAATATAGAGAAGGCTGTAGAGTTTGTTTTATCGTGCATGAACTTTGACGGTGGTTTCGGCTGCAGGCCGGGCTCTGAGTCTCATGCCGGACAGGTGAGACACATTGATATCTCTAGTACGGGGTCACCGATGCTTTCCTGGGATGTTCCTTAACCACCGCCGATACGCCTTTTAACGGTGGCAGTTAAAGGTACTTATGCCTCAGCGCCGCTTTTTAACGTTGCTGAGAAATAAGTCTATAACGCCCCCCAGAGCCTGAATTGCTCCAGAGACTCGGCTACCGGGGTGTAGCTGAGACCCCAGAGAATATGATTCAGGTCAGTTTTTACCGACCCCAGTGTTGCGATCACCGTTATTCACGGAATAAATCATATTTCCCATTTAATTTCTCTCTCCTCTGATGTGATCGCACATCAGAAAAGAGAGAAATGGGGTCCCCCGATTTCCCTCCCGGTACCTCCGATGTCTCTGGACCGTCATGCAAACCCCGGTCCTGTCCCCCGGCCACCGGCGTCTTCTTCCGGGAAGAAAATGGCAGGCGGATGCGCTGTGCGCCCACCGAGATCTGCCAGCCAGCACCCGGCAACAATAAGTAATTTTCATAAATAAACGCAAGTTATATCGAAGAAATTTTAACACTAACATGAAGTATGATATGTCACGAAAAAACAGTCTCTTCTCAGAATCAGTGGGATACATTGAAGCATTCCAGAGCTATAACCTCATAAAGTGACAGTGTTCAGAATTGTAAAATTTGGCTTGGTCATTAAGTACTAAATTGGCTGTCACTAAAGGCCCCGTCTCACATAGCGAGATCGCTGCTAAACAGCGATCTCAGCAGCGATCTCGCTATGTCTGACACGTACCTGCGATCAGGCCCCTGCTGTGAATCGCTGGTCGTGTCAGAAATGCCTGGACTGTTTTTTGATCGCTGGTCTCCCGCTGGCCAGCACGCATTGCTGCGTGTGGCAGGCAGGAGACCAGCGATCAGCTGGTAACCAAGGTACACTTTGGGTTTCCAGGCCCGGGGCTGTGCCTGGAAACCCGATGTGCACGTTGAATACCAGCGCGCTGCTGCAGGGGAGCTGGTAACCAAGGTACACATCGGGTTTCCAGGCACCGCGCAGCGCCTGGAAACCGGAAGTGTACCTTGGTTACCAGCTCCCTGCATCAGTGGGTTGGTATCCAACGTACACTGCAGGTAACTATGCGACGTTACCCGCAGTGTCGCTGTCCTGATCGCTGCCTGTTTGGCAGCTCAGCAGAGATCATGTAGCGACACACCAGCGATACTGATCGTTGTCGGGATCGCTGGTGTGTCGCTATGTGAGACGGGGCCCTTAGGGGTTAATGACTTTCCTTGTACTTTTCCTGGCTATGAATGCTCCATATGTCAGAAGTTTACATTGAAACTTTGTGTAATTTTAGATCTATTGTTGCTCAGGATTTCTGGCTGTCACGAACCAACTGCACCAAATAAACGCGGATTTACTGGGCTGGTGGCTTTGTGAACGGCAGCTCCCGTCAGGAGGACTCAACGGACGCCCAGAAAAGGTGCGAATGGCTCTAAGGAGACCACTGGGACCACCAACAATATCAAGATTAATACTTTTGAGCCCCAGGAACAGCGTTCTGCGCCCTACAGGTGCATGTGCTCAGCCTTCACCACATACATTGTCTATGGCACTGCTGAGTGCAGAGCTCGGCTATTTCCGGGAGTCCCATAGATCAGGGTTCCCCAACTCCAGTCCTCAAGGCCCACCAACAGGTCATGTTTTCAGGATTTCCTTTGTATTGCACAGGTGATGCAATTATCACCTGGGCAATACTGAGGAAATCCTGAAAACATGACCTGTTGGTGGGCCTTGAGGACTGGAGTTGGGGAACCCTGCCATAGATGATGAGGGAAGCAGAGTCCAAGCATGCGCACCTTTCCTCCATTCCTGACGAGGCTGCAGATCCCTGTTCCTGGGGCTCCAAAGCTCTGATCTTAGGTTTGCTGGATGTCCCAGTGGTTAAAGATCAGTAAGCTATCCTAGCCTATGGACATTGGACAACTTGTTATTTTGGGAAGAACCCTTTAACATGAACCTTCTAGTTATACATTGAATTTATAAGCAGCGACTTGTCTTCCAGCTCCCAGACGTCTGCTATTCATGGTGGGTGTTGGCGTCTCTGAAAATAATTGGACGATTGCACTGGATAGACCGCGAGAAGCTGCGGCTGTTTATTCTGGCCTGCCAGGATGAAGAGACGGGGGGATTTGCAGACCGGCCCGGTGATATGGTAAGTGACGCTGCTTATTCAGAGATATGTCAGATTGCAGCTTTTCTTTTTCTATACACTTTGTATTAATTAGTCACCATTTTCAAGATCCGAGCTTACTCAGGGACTCCAGCTTAGGCACATCATGGTAATCTGAAATGTACATGGGTTTCAGGCTGCTGTTATGTCCTGCGCAAATACTTTACACTGCAGCTCTGCTTGTTAAAGCTTGCCTGTTTCAGCTTCCTGAGATTGGAGAAGATGTTTTCCATATTACCAAGGTGCATATTTTTCCAGTATTTCCCCTTTTTGTTTCCAGGTGGATCCATTTCACACTCTCTTTGGAATTGCCGGATTATCTCTCCTGGGAGAAGAAGGAATCAAGCCAGTAAACCCAGTGTTGTGTATGCCGGAGGAGGTCCTCCGCAGGGTCGGCGTCCAGCCGGAGCTACTGAGCTAGACCCTGCAGGAACAGAAGAGTCACCATGATCAGCTGCTATTGTTTCCTTGCTCCGTCACTGTAGATAGAGCGAGGGGACGGGGTCGGGAACATTGGTTTCTGCTCATTGCAAAGCCTTTAATTTATATGTATTTCTGACTATTTTATTTTTTATGAGCCGCCACGATGTTGAATACAGTGACTGAATATTCTGTATCTAAGCCTTTTACTTACTGTGCAGAGGCAGCGCAATAAAAGTGAGCGTGCAGATGAACGGTAGACTGGAAGCTGAGCCGCCATGCTTCCGAAGCTTTTCTAATGACACTTTATTATGTAGAGACTTGCATTGAGGGAGTAAAGGTGCCGGTGTCCGGAGCAGGGCTCAGCATCTATGTTATACAGCCAGCGTCTGCCTCTGGCAGCAGAGATCGGAGCTAGCTCCCACCACTGCTGATTAACCACTTAAATGCATTTAAGTGTTGCAATTTGCGAGCGGTACTGATGGTTCGCTGTAGCCCCTTCGCTGCCATCCTGGTACAAACAGTGATGATTAAATAGATCGTACATCGGTGCAATCATGGGGCACCGATCTGTTACAATAGCAGCTGGGGGTCTGCTGAAGGCACCGTTGCCACCTTCTTGGTCCTCTTGTTAAGCTTGGCCACTGGTTTCGCGTCATGGGAGACTGCAATTTTCTCTGTATGCTACAATACTGTGATAGTACGCTAGATAGTGGTGTAAATGGACAAATGACCGTGAGTTAGTCTCCTAAAGAGAATTAAAAAATAAAAAAATATTTTTTTCTTTTCAAATTATATTATATTTAATTATATTATTATATTCAAACCACCCTCCTTTTACCCCATTCAAAATAAAAAAAAACCATAGTATCGCCAAGAGTTCGGTCTATGAAAATATAAAAAATAACCAGAGCTGCAAACGCTGTAACGAGGATAAAGGATCAAAACGGCAGAATTGTGGGGGGGATTTTTTTGGTCACCATTCATCCCCTTAAAAATGCAGTAAAATTCTATGAAAATGTCACGTGTACCTTAATTTGCTATCAATAAATCCATCAGCTCGCCATGTAAAGAGTAGGCCCTCACCAGCTCGATCGGCAGAGAAATAAAAATGTTACAGGTATGGAAAAAGGAAGACACAATTTTTTTATTTTTATTTTTTTACATGGAGAAAAAAGAATGGTATCGCCATAATGTTGCTGACCTGAATAAATGCTGTAAAAATAACAAATATGGGAATTGTATTTTTATTTTCACAATTTTTCCACACTTGTCGTTTTTTAGTACATTTGACAGTAACATGAATGGAGTTTGTCAAAAGTACAAGTCGTCCCGCAGAGAACAAGCCCTTGTACTCTCAAATGGCAATATCAGTGGGGAAAAAAATATATATTTACGGTATAATATGTATTATACCGTACATATATTTTTATATATATAATTTTATTTTTTTTCTTAAGACCCAAAAAGTTTTTATTGTTCTGCCAGTGGAGATGTGTGGGCTTTGTATTTTTGCGTTCTGAGCTCCTGTTTTTATTCATAACGTTTTGGATACATATAATATTTTGATAGCTTTTTGTTGCATTTTCTGGGCGAGGTGCAGTGAACAATATCAGCAATTCTGACATTTTTTTTTCTTTACAGTATATAGCGAATGGCTTAAATAATTTTACATTTTGATAGATCAGACTTTTACTGTTAGGCCGGCGTCACACACAACTACAAAAAATCGGTCCGTTTTAGTCGGTCGATTGTCGGATCAAAATGCAAACATCACACATCCTTCTGGCATCCGATTTTCCTTCAAAGATGCGATTTAATCGCATGTGTGTGTACCTTGTAACATCCGATTTTCATCCGACTTGCGAGAATTTCTCGCAGGCTTGCAAAACTGACATATAATGGATCCAAAAGAATAGTATTTAAATGCCAAAAGAAAGAATAGATATATACACATAGAGCGCACATATATATATATATATATATATATATATATAATATATATATATATGTCATTGTGACATATACATATATTTATAGTTCTTACACTTCTACATACTGTAATAGCCGCTAATTCAATTGCCGGCTTTTGTGAAATCACAGAAGCCGACATGAAATGATACATTGTTTCTACACAGTTAACCATGTCATTTCCTGTATTTTGATATATGGTTTGAACTTACAATTACATGAGTGTATTTGTACAAAATTTCAGACATGTAGGGGTTAATTAAAGGTGTAAATTCGTTGAAAAAAAAATGCGTGGGCTCCCGCTGTATTTTCTCCACCAGACAGACAAAGCAAGCGAGTGGGGGCAGATAATAATAGCCTAGGGAGGGTACATTTTTTTTGTGCCCCCCCTGGCTACTAAGATCTGCCCCCAGACACCCCAGAAAGGGCAAATCTATAATTAGATTCGCCCTTTCTGGCACTTTGCCCGTCTATTCCCATTGCCCTGTAGCGGTGGCGAATGGGTTAATAAGGCGTTAATGTCACCTTAGTATTGAAAGGTGACCTTAAGGCAGGTTAATAATTGAGAGCTGTCAATTAGACAACTATCAATTATTAATCCTATTGAAGTAAATAAAAAAACCAAACACACTTTAAGAATAAATAATTTTAATGAAATCAAAACACATATTTTTGACCATCTTTTATTTCACTCTTAATCCGTTCGAAGCCCTTGTTCTTCTAAAATAAATATAAAATAATAAAACAACATTATTCTTACCTATCTGGCGATCTGTCACGTCCCACGATGTAATCCTTCACAAAGGGTTAACTAGCAATCAGATAAGCAGCGCAAGTAATCCTGCGTGCTCATCTGATAGCTCCTGAATGAATGAGCTTATCTCCTGCCGACAGGAGAGGATGTGATTAATGAATGAAGCTTAATTGATTGTATCCACTTTCACGTTAGGTCAGGTCACTGAAGTGAAAGTGGCAATAAATCAATTAAGCTCCATTCATGAATCTATTCCTCTCCTTTCACTGGGAGAGTAACTGATTCATTCATGGGGTTACTACTTGGAGACAGCATTAGCTCTCTGCAAGCTGTAACCTGTTAACCCTTTCTGATGGATTACACCGTGGGACCTGACTGTACATCGGATTGGTAAGAATAATTTGGCTTTTTTATTTTATTGTTATTACAGGAAATGGTTTTAGCAGGAAAATAAAATATGGTCAAAAACTGTGATTATTTCATTAAACTTATTTTTTATTAAACTGTGTGTGTTTGATTTTTGTATCATACAATAGGATTAATAATTGATAGTTGTCTAATTGACAGCTCTCAATTATTAACCTGCCTTAAGGTCACCTTTCAATACTAAGGTGACATTAACGCCTTATTAACCCATTCGCCACCGCTACAGGGCAATGGGAATAGACGGGCAAAGTGCCAGAAAGGGCGAATCTAATTATAGATTTGCCCTTTCTGGGGTGTCTGGGGGCAGATCTTAGTAGCCAGGGGGGGCACAAAAAAAATGTACCCTTCCTAGGCTATTATTATCTGCTTGCTTTGTCTGTCTGGTGGAGAAAATACAGCGGGAGCCCACGCATTTTTTTTCAACGAATTTACACCTTTAATTAACCCCTACATGTCTGAAATTTTGTACAAATACACTCATGTAATTGTAAGTTCTAAACAAATATCAAAATACAGGAAATGACATGGTTAACTGTGGAAACAATGTATCATTTCATGTCGGCTTCTGTGATTTCACAAAACCCGGCAATTGAATTAGCGGCTATTACAGTATGTAGAAGTGTAAGAACTATAAATATATGTATATGTATGTGTCACAATGACATATATATATATATGTATTCTATGTGTGTATATCTATTCTTTCGATTCTTTATTAAAGCTGTCAGTGTGATTTTACAGTATAGCCGGGGAGGAATTGCCGGCTTTTCTAAAGGACACCGATGCGATTTAATCGCAAGTCACACGTGCGGTCCGTTTGTAATCCGATTTTTCATCGCTCCCATAGACTTGCATTGGCGATAGTCGACCCACAATCGGTGACAATCGCAGCATGCTGCGATTGCACACGGACGTTTAAAACGGACCACAAAAAATCTGATACTGGGAGCTGCTCCATAGATTAACATAGGGCAGACTGCAATACGATATTTCATCGTATTGCAGTCGTCCGATTCTGTCGCCAGTGTGACGCCGGCCTTAGGCTTAGAACACAAAAGAAAAAGCAAAATACCATAACCAAGAGCAATTTTATTGCAAACACGAAATTTTATTTAGGCAGGATAGTACAAAAGTTAAAAATTGTATACCAAAATACTCAAATGGTGACATCAGAACACACAGTGGTCAATGTAGACATGCGTACTGCAAAATGGTAATATGAGCCTGCACCGAAAACATACACTGGGCAATAAGGAAATGGGGAAATATAATCATATACTGTGTCCCAAAATGAAATTATAAACATGTATCTTTCCTTATAATATATGCCTCCAATAGAGTGCTGCTATATGAGACTGTGAGGTCGGGACCGCCACCATCTTAGATAGGGCCTGTACCAGCCTCCATTTTGTCAGTTCACAGAGCCACAGACTGCTAACTACACATTGCCTGTTAGCATATCCAGTACGACCGGTTTTGATGTCCACTATGAATCAAAAGGGCTTTAATATGCTAATTGGTTTAGGCCAGTGTCTGAATGGGATGGTCATTGGTATGTTGAATGGCTCGGACTCAGGCCAGTATTTCCTGCTCCATATGAATTGCAGGCCAGTTAATATGCGTGCTTCAAAGCAAAGGGGAAGGGCCTAGCAGGTTTAAGAACTGTAGCCATGAACAGGCTGGGGGCAATCCATTTTCTCACAGCAGCAATAAGCACACGGGACAGATTTGATTTGCCTTGCCAAGGGTGCAGCCACACATGCTTTGGGGACTATCCAGCAACTGAAGACTGTTACCTGGGGACGGCAGAGCCCCCTGCCTTCCCATGACCATACTACCCGGTAATATTGATCTATAGCTTATACCTTTAAGCCTTGTACATTATCGTTGTATTTTTTCTCTGACTGCAAATCCATTGTAATTACGTTGTATAGCTTTACTGTATATTTCTGTAATTATCTAGTGCGCCCTTAAGGCAATTAAACCATAAAATTAATCTTGGGCTGATGCTTTTACTCTGATTACGAATCTTAGAATACCCAGTGGGTAACAGGACACCCTCCCCGGCGGCCATTTGCTCTAGGTGCAGTTCCCTTACTGACCTGAGAGACAAAGGGGGCGCCGGAGAGCTGTACCTGTGGAGTTACGTCCCATTGGTGACGTGGGAGGAAAGGGGATCGTCCTTCACATTTGGTAGCGGCGGTGGGATCAGAAGCTGTGATACCCAGGCTACCATGTGGCGGTCGGCTTCGTTCCTCACAATTGGTGGCAGCGGTGGGATCAGAGTAATAGTGTGCGTGGGACCCCTACTCCCGGACACTAGAGACTACCAGCGGTACTTTCACTGCTGGGGTCTTAAGGTCAGCCCAGCACTAGACGGTCAGAGTGTAAATATAACAAGTTGTGTGCGAGGTCAGGGTTGCAGCTGTGTCAGTAACCAAAGGTTCCCAAGATGGCGGAAGGCACCAGGAGTAAGGCAAAGGGGGAGGCCAATGCTATGGTCTATGATGGGTTCGATACCGACGGAGGCGAGGGGGAGCTCAGCCAGGGCTCCCCAAGGAGCCCGACCCCCGTGCTCAGTCTCACAGTGGACTGTCCACCCCCTGCCCGTCCCAGCCTGTCCAGATCGGAGGCCCTTTTCCAAGCTTCTATGGCACAGCTCAAGGCTGGTAATGACGCCGCCTATGACAGACTCCTGGTGGCGGCAGAGAAAGCAGCAGAGCGAGAGCATACAGAACGTGTGTTGCAGGCTACAGAACGCCGTGAAGCTGCGGAGCGCCGGCACCGACTGGAGATGGCTCAGCACGGGCCCCCGCTGGACGCACCAGGCCCACCGGAGACAAGGGCTTCCAAGGTCCGGGCGGAGGACTTTCCCTTGCTTGAAAAGGATGGAGACCTGGATTCCTTTCTGCTGGCTTTTGAGAGGACCTGCCTCCAACATCATCTGGCCCTGGATCAGTGGGCAAGGTACCTGACCCCCCGTTTGAGGGGTAAGTCCCTGGAAGTTTTGGGGGACTTACCTGCCGGGGAGGAGCAGGACTACAACAGCATCAAGCGGGCCCTGATCCAGCACTAAAACCTCGCCCCGGAGTCGTACCGCAGGAAGTTCAGGAGCCTGCAGCGGGGTTCAAAGGACACCTGGACCGACCACATGCGGGCCCTGCTGAGAGCTGGGGAGCACTGGACCTCGGGTCTAGAGCTCACTACCCGCCAGGAGGTCCAGGAACTGTTTGTCTTGGAGCAATTCTTGTGGAACTGCCCAGAGGACCTCCAGCAGTTCCTCCGTGACCGGAAACCACAGGGGGCTTCTGCTACAGCCG
Source organism: Oophaga sylvatica (assembly GCA_033576555.1). Lineage (NCBI taxonomy): Eukaryota > Metazoa > Chordata > Amphibia > Anura > Dendrobatidae > Oophaga > Oophaga sylvatica. The sequence continues at coordinate 74,677,584 of JARQOD010000009.1, forward strand.
CCCTGGCAGACGAGTATGCCAACAACAGGGCGCCGGAGCCAAAGAAGCCTGCCAGCAGCACCTGGAGAGGGGGTAAGCCCAATCCTGCCCCAGCCCCCAGAGTGCAAGGGGTGTACCCCCGGCTGCCCTCTCCAGGCCAGGAACAGAACCCAGACGTTGTCATAATTGCAATCAGCCAGGACACTTTAAGGCTGCGTGTCCCCAGCGCCAGAAGGCCCCATCCCTGTCCCAGAAACCGACCACTGTTTTGTGTGTGGGAGGGGGTGATGGGAGGTCCCTAGACAATTACCAACCCGTCACCATCGGCCGCTCAGCGGTCATGGGACTGCGGGACACAGGCGCTGAACGAACCCTGGTACGCCCTGAGGTGGTGTCCCCTCAAGACTGGGTACCTGGGAAAACCCTTTCCGTCTCCGGAATTGGAGGCGTTGAACCGGCGCTGCCCGTTGCCAAGGTGTATTTGGACTGGGGCGCCGGGAGGGGGATGCGGGAGGTGGGAGTAACGCCGAATATTCCTGCAAATGTGTTGCTTGGGACCGATTTGGGGCGGCTAGTGTCCCAGTATGTGGCCACTGAACCCCCAAGTTTGGCTCCCCAAGAATGTCATGACTCTACTGTGAATGCTAATGTTAATGTATTGAATGTGCCTCCAACAGTGGAGGAGGGAGTGAAACCTGATGGTAAGCCATGCACTGACACTACACACACAGGGCTCACAGTGAGGACAGGTGAGGAGGCTGCACGGGAGAGCTCAGAGGTGGGGGGAGGGGCTGCTATGGGCAGTGTAGGGCCCCTAAGTGAACCCAGCCTGCTGAGTCTAGGGCCCCTGCAGGAAGAGGAACAGGCCATGGGGGGAGGGGTGTCCCGGTAGAGAAGCCACCAGGTAGGACCCCAGGTCAGGAGTTCCCCACATCCGGGATGTCAGGAAGTCAGGGGAGTCTGCCTGACCCGGCGACTTGGTCAGGGGACGAGGGAAAGCAGGCGCTACCCGTGGTCTCAGCGGTCGTGGCCGCTGTTACCAGGAGTGGGAGCGCTGAAGCCCAAGGAGCCTCGCGGAGGTCCGACGGTTTCCCCCTCTCCGACCAAGTGGCTGCCGAGTCAGACAGTAGCCAGGAGACAGATCCCGGGGAACTGACAGAGGACATGGCAGTTTCATCAATTCTTGCCACATCAAGTCAGGGATTTCAGGCAGCGTTGGAAGCTGACCCTAGCCTGAAGACTCTCAAGGAACAGACGGCTGTGCCGGGTAACGGTCCAGCAGGGTTCACCGGAGGCGTGGCCCAGGGACCGACAGTTAGTGGTACCCCATCCGTTCAGGGCGGAATTGTTGCGGATCGCACACGAGATTCCAATGGCCGGACACCTAGGGATCACTAAAACCAGGGCCAGGCTAGCTCAGCATTTCTACTGGCCTGGAATGAGGACCGAGGTGATAGCCTACTGCCGTTCGTGTGACACCTATCAGAGGGTGGGGAAGGCGGGGCCGCGCCCCAAAGCCCCACTGGTAACTCTGCCCATCATCGAAGAGCCTTTCTCGAGGGTGGCTGTGGATCTCATTGGACCTCTGTCCACTTCCAGCCGCTCCAGTAAATGCTTCATACTAACGGTAGTGGACTATGCCACCCGGTACCCGGAGGTGGTAGCTTTGTCGTCCATTCGGGCCGACAAAGTGGCCACTGCCTTACTGGAGATTTTCTCCAGAGTGGGGTTTCCCGAGGAAATGCTCACCGACCGAGGGACCCAGTTCATGTCGCAGCTGATGGAGTCTCTCTGTAAGCAGGTACAGGTGCAACATCTGGTGGCCAGCCCGTATCACCCACAGACCAATGGCTTGTGTGAGCGGTTCAATGGCACCTTAAAGCAGATGCTGAAGATGTTGGTCGACTCCCACGGGAGAGACTGGGAGCGGTATCTCCCACACCTGCTGTTTGCCTACCGGGAGGTCCCGCAGGCCTCAACGGGGTTCTCCCCCTTTGAGCTCCTGTACGGGCGACGTGTACGGGGGCCCCTTGCTCTGGTGAAGGAAGCATGGGAAGGGATTTAGCCACCCCTGGAGGGTCGGTCATTGAGTATGTCGTGCGCTTCCGGGACTGAATGATGGCCTTGACACGGCTGGTGCATGACAATATGACCCAAGCTCAGGCTGACCAGAAGCGATGGTACGACCAGAATGCTTGTGAGCGGACCTACCAGGTGGGTTAAAAGGTGTGGGTACTGGTCCCCGTACCCCAAAACAAGCTTCAGGCGGCCTGGGAGGGTCCATACCTCGTGCACGAGCAGCTCAACGCCGTCACCTACTTGGTCACCCTGGACCCCGCCCGTGGAAGGAGGAAGGCCTTCCATGTGAACATGATGAAGGCCCACCATGAGCGGGAGGCTTATGCCCATCCAGTGTGCAACCTTTCAGAGGACAGAGAGTCAGAAATCCTCCTGGATCTGCCACCCTAGCCAAGGAGAGGGTGCGGTAGGGCGCACGGGGGAACACAGGAATGTGATACCCCCTAGCGCCCTCAAAAGCAGGGAGGTGTGAGGTCGGGACCGCCACCATCTTAGATAGGGCCTGTACCAGCCTCCATTTTGTCAGTTCACAGAGCCACAGACTGCTAACTACACATTGCCTGTTAGCATATCCAGTACGACCGGTTTTGATGTCCACTATGAATCAAAAGGGCTTTATTATGCTAATTGGTTTAGGCCAGTGTCTGAATGGGATGGTCATTGGTATGTTGAATGGCTCGGACTCAGGCCAGTATTTCCTGCTCCATATGAATTGCAGGCCAGTTAATATGCGTGCTTCAAAGCAAAGGGGAAGGGCCTAACAGGTTTAAGAACTGTAGCCATGAACAGGCTGGGGGCAATCCATTTTCTCACAGCAGCAATAAGCACACGGGACAGATTTGATTTGCCTTGCCAAGGTTGCAGCCACACATGCTTTGGGGACTATCCAGCAACTGAAGACTGTTACCTGGGACGGCAGAGCCCCCTGCCTTCCCATGACCATACTACCCGGTAATATTGATCTATAGCTTATACCTTTAAGCCTTGTACATTATCGTTGTATTTTTTCTCTGACTGCAAATCCATTGTAATTACGTTGTATAGCTTTACTGTATATTTCTGTAATTATCTAGTGCGCCCTTAAGGCAATTAAACCATAAAATTAATCTTGGGCTGATGCTTTTACTCTGATTACGAATCTTAGAATACCCAGTGGGTAACAGGACACCCTCCCCGGCGGCCATTTGCTCTAGGTGCAGTTCCCTTACTGACCTGAGAGACAAAGGGGGCGCCGGAGAGCTGTACCTGTGGAGTTACGTCCCATTGGTGACGTGGGAGGAAAGGGGATCGTCCTTCACATTTGGTAGCGGCGGTGGGATCAGAAGCTGTGATACCCAGGCTACCATGTGGCGGTCGGCTTAGTTCCTCACAGAGACTATCTAGTTGCAAGTGCAGTTCCCTATGTTCATGGTCCGGACCCAAGAACAGACAGGACATGAAGCAGGATTGAAGTGTAATAATCAAGAGGAGTTATAGATTACCTATAGTGGTGTAGTGGTGCTGGCTACAAACATCTGGTCCCAGCCACCCCAGAAAAAGCGCATCTATTATTAGATGCGCCTTTTCTGGCACTTAGCCTCTCTATTCCCATTGTCTCATGGGTTAATGTCACCTTGCTATTGAATGGTGATATTAATCCGGTTAATAATGGAGAGGTGTCAATAAGACAATTATCCATCATTAATCCTATAGTATTAAAGTGTTATAAAATACACACATTAAAAATTATTTTAATGAAATAACAAAGTTTTTGACAAAATTTATTATGCTGCCAATCCAACTGAATCCCTTGTTCTCCTGTAACCAAAAAAAAAAAAATAAAAAAAACAATATCCTTACCTCTCTGCCGTTCAGTCAGATCCCCCGCTAACAAGGGGTTAACTGGTCTACAGCAGGGACTGGTGTTAATGCTGCCTGCCCTTCTGTAAACCCCCGCAGAATGAATGAAATCATGTCTGCGCAGGCGCCCCGGCTGACTGGAGATTAACTGATTAGCGTGGGAAAGTTTCTGAACTTTTTCCCACGCTATCGAGTTCACTTCAGGTCAGCCGGGGACTCCGCGCAGCCTCACTGACTGCCGCTGCACCAAATCTGCTGTTTTGTGAATTCACTTTCATCGCTCGTTCACTCCCAGAGTTTATAATGTAATTTTTTTTTGTGCAATAAACATGGAGCGGTAACAGCAAAATGAGTGACGTTTCTATAATCTCATTCACGCAGGTGCTAATTTTCTGCTTTTTTCTTTTTCATACGTTTTTTTTTTTTTAAATGCAGCACGACGATTTCTTTAGTGCAGTTCTCCCATTGATATTAAAATAACTTGGCCCCAAAAACACTGTTTAGTTTCCGCTTTTATCTGGCGGTTGCCTGCGTTTTGTATGTTTAGTTTCCGCTTTTATCTGGCGGTTGCCTGCGTCTTGTATGTTTATTTTCCGCTTTTATCTGGCGGTTGCCTGCGTCTTGTATGTTTAGTTTCCGCTTTTATCTGGCGGTTGCCTGCGTCTTGTATGTTTAGTTTCCGCTTTTATCTGACGGTTGCCTGCGTCTTGTATGTTTAGTTTCCGCTTTTATCTGGCGGTTGCCTGCGTCTTGTATGTTTAGTTTCCGCTTTTATCTGCCAGGTGCCTGCGTCTTATATGTTTAGTTTCCGCTTTTATCTGGCGGTTGCCTGCGTCTTGTATGTTTAGTTTCCGCTTTTATCTGGCGGTTGCCTGCGTCTTGTATGTTTAGTTTCCGCTTTTTTCTGGCGGTTGCCTGCGTCTTGTATGTTTAGTTTCCGCTTTTTCTGGCGGTTGCCTGCGTCTTGTATGTTTAGTTTCCGCTTTTATCTGGCGGTTGCCTGCGTCTTGTATGTTTAGTTTCCGCTTTTATCTGGCGGTTGCCTGCGTCTTGTATGTTTATTTTCCGCTTTTATCTGGCGGTTGCCTGCGTCTTGTATGTTTAGTTTCCGCTTTTATCTGGCGGTTGCCTGCGTCTTGTATGTTTAGTTTCCGCTTTTATCTGGCGGTTGCCTGCGTCTTGTATGTTTAGTTTCCGCTTTTATCTGCCAGGTGCCTGCGTCTTATATGTTTAGTTTCCGCTTTTATCTGGCGGTTGCCTGCGTCTTGTATGTTTAGTTTCCGCTTTTATCTGGCGGTTGCCTGCGTCTTGTATGTTTAGTTTCCGCTTTTTTCTGGCGGTTGCCTGCGTCTTGTATGTTTAGTTTCCGCTTTTATCTGGCGGTTGCCTGCGGCTTGTACGTTTAGTTTCCGCTTTTATCTGGCGGATGCGTCTTGTATGTTTAGTTTCCGCTTTTATCTGGCGGTTGCCTGCGTCTTGTATGTTTAGTTTCCGCTTTTATCTGGCGGTTGCCTGCGTCTTGTATGTTTAGTTTCCGCTTTTATCTGGCGGTTGCCTGCGTCTTGTATGTTTAGTTTCCGCTTTTATCTGGCGGTTGCCTGCGTCTTGTATGTTTAGTTTCCGCTTTTATCTGGCGGTTGCCTGCGTCTTGTATGTTTAGTTTCCGCTTTTATCTGGCGGTTGCCTGTGTCTTGTATGTTTAGTTTCCGCTTTTTTCTGGCGGTTGCCTGCGTCTTGTATGTTTAGTTTCCGCTTTTACCTGGCGGTTGCCTGCGTCTTGTATGTTTAGTTTCTGCTTTTATCTGGCGGATGCGTCTTGTATGTTTAGTTTCCGCTTTTATCTGGCAGTTGCCTGCGTCTTGTATGTTTAGTTTCCGCTTTTTACTGGCGGTTGCCTGCGTCTTGTATGTTTAGTTTCCGCTTTTTTCTGGCGGTTGCCTGCGTCTTGTATGTTTAGTTTCCGCTTTTTATCTGGCGGTTGCCTGCGTCTTGTATGTTTAGTTTCCGCTTATATCTGGCGGTTGCCTGCGTCTTGTATGTTTAGTTTCCGCTTTTATCTGGCGGTTGCCTGCGTCTTGTATGTTTAGTTTCCGCTTTTATCTGGCGGTTTGCCTGCGTCTTGTATGTTTAGTTTCCGCTTATATCTGGCGGTTGCCTGCGTCTTGTATGTTTAGTTTCCGCTTTTATCTGGCGGTTGCCTGCGTCTTGTATGTTTAGTTTCCGCTTATATCTGGCGGTTGCCTGCGTCTTGTATGTTTAGTTTCCGCTTTTATCTGGCGGTTGCCTGCGTCTTGTATGTTTAGTTTCCGCTTATATCTGGCGGTTGCCTGCGTCTTGTATGTTTAGTTTCCGCATTTATCTGGCGGTTGCCTGCGTCTTGTATGTTTAGTTTCCGCTTTTATCTGGCGGTTGCCTGCGTCTTGTATGTTTAGTTTCCGCTTT
>JARQOD010000009.1:74684022-74726227 GCA_033576555.1 Oophaga sylvatica
TGGCTGCACTGTCTTGTCGAGCTCCATACTTACTTTTCCATCAGGATAAGGTAGTGCTCAGACCAACACCACCTTTTCTGCCTAAAGTCGTGTCCTCATTTCATATTAATGAGGACATTGTTTTGCCCTCATTTTGCCCAGCTCCGACGCACCGAGTGGAGAAGGCTCTCCATACGTTGGATCTGGTGAGAGCACTCAGGAGATATGTATCTCGGACGGCGTCCTTTCGACAGACGGACACGCTGTTTGTCCTCCCTGAAGGTCGCAGGAAGGGACTTGCTGCCTCTAAATCAACCTTGGCTAGGTGGATTCGGTTAGCCATTCAGGAGGCTTACCGCATCAGAGGCGCGGTGGTTCCCGCAGGGATCAAGGCTCACTCCACCAGAGCGGTGGGTGCCTCCTGGGCCCTTCGACATCAGGCTTCGGTGGAACAGGTTTGTAAGGCAGCAACCTGGTCCAGTCTGCATACCTTTTCCAAACATTATAATGTCCATACCCAGGCTTCTGCGGATGCCAGTCTGGGTAGAAGGATTCTTCAGGGTGCGGTTGCGCACCTATAAGCAATGTTCAATTATAAATTACTCTGTGGAGTCGTTTCCCACCCAAGGGACTGCTTTGGGACGTCCCACAGTCCTGTGTCCCCCAATGAGACGAAGGAGAAATACGGATTTTTGTGTTACTCACCGTAAAATCCTTTTCTCCGAGACGCTCATTGGGGGACACAGTTCCCTCCCTAATAGCCGGATGGCTTTGTTTTGAGTTAACTCTATTTTCTGATTAGTCGATATCAGCAGTTTTTTTCTTTTGGATATGCTGTATCTGTGTTAACTCTGATTTATTTTAGCCTCCTACTGCTTTTTGCACTAAACTGGGTTTGCCTGTGACCAGTGCTGAGGTGTATACGGCGGAGGAGGAGCTAACCTTTTTTTATGTTTACTTAGTGTCAGCCTCCTAGTGGCAGTAGCATACACCCACAGTCCTGTGTCCCCCAATGAGCGTCTCGGAGAAAAGGATTTTACGGTGAGTAACACAAAAATCCGTATTTCCCATTTAATTTCTCTCTCCTCTGATGTGATCGCACATCAGAAAAGAGAGAAATGGGGTCCCCCGATTTCCCCCCGGTACCTCCGATGTCTCTGGACCGTCATGCAAACCCCGGTCCTGTCCCCCGGCCACCGGCGTCTTCTTCCGGGAAGAAAATGGCAGGCGGATGCGCTGTGCGCCCACCGAGATCTGCCAGCCAGCACCCGGCAACAATAAGTAATTTTCATAAATAAACGCAAGTTATATCGAAGAAATTTTAACACTAACATGAAGTATGATATGTCACGAAAAAACAGTCTCTTCTCAGAATCAGTGGGATACATTGAAGCATTCCAGAGCTATAACCTCATAAAGTGACAGTGTTCAGAATTGTAAAATTTGGCTTGGTCATTAAGTACTAAATTGGCTGTCACTAAAGGCCCCGTCTCACATAGCGAGATCGCTGCTAAACAGCGATCTCAGCAGCGATCTCGCTATGTCTGACACGTACCTGCGATCAGGCCCCTGCTGTGAATCGCTGGTCGTGTCAGAAATGCCTGGACTGTTTTTTGATCGCTGGTCTCCCGCTGGCCAGCACGCATTGCTGCGTGTGGCAGGCAGGAGACCAGCGATCAGCTGGTAACCAAGGTACACTTTGGGTTTCCAGGCCCGGGGCTGTGCCTGGAAACCCGATGTGCACGTTGAATACCAGCGCGCTGCTGCAGGGGAGCTGGTAACCAAGGTACACATCGGGTTTCCAGGCACCGCGCAGCGCCTGGAAACCGGAAGTGTACCTTGGTTACCAGCTCCCTGCATTAGTGGGTTGGTATCCAACGTACACTGCAGGTAACTATGCGACGTTACCCGCAGTGTCGCTGTCCTGATCGCTGCCTGTTTGGCAGCTCAGCAGAGATCATGTAGCGACACACCAGCGATACTGATCGTTGTCGGGATCGCTGGTGTGTCGCTATGTGAGACGGGGCCCTTAGGGGTTAATGACTTTCCTTGTACTTTTCCTGGCTATGAATGCTCCATATGTCAGAAGTTTACATTGAAACTTTGTGTAATTTTAGATCTATTGTTGCTCAGGATTTCTGGCTGTCACGAACCAACTGCACCAAATAAACGCGGATTTACTGGGCTGGTGGCTTTGTGAACGGCAGCTCCCGTCAGGAGGACTCAACGGACGCCCAGAAAAGGTGCGAATGGCTCTAAGGAGACCACTGGGACCACCAACAATATCAAGATTAATACTTTTGAGCCCCAGGAACAGCGTTCTGTGCCCTACAGGTGCATGTGCTCAGCCTTCACCACATACATTGTCTATGGCACTGCTGAGTGCAGAGCTCGGCTATTTCCGGGAGTCCCATAGATCAGGGTTCCCCAACTCCAGTCCTCAAGGCCCACCAACAGGTCATGTTTTCAGGATTTCCTTTGTATTGCACAGGTGATGCAATTATCACCTGGGCAATACTGAGGAAATCCTGAAAACATGACCTGTTGGTGGGCCTTGAGGACTGGAGTTGGGGAACCCTGCCATAGATGATGAGGGAAGCAGAGTCCAAGCATGCGCACCTTTCCTCCATTCCTGACGAGGCTGCAGATCCCTGTTCCTGGGGCTCCAAAGCTCTGATCTTAGGTTTGCTGGATGTCCCAGTGGTTAAAGATCAGTAAGCTATCCTCCTAGCCTATGGACATTGGACAACTTGTTATTTTGGGAAGAACCCTTTAACATGAACCTTCTAGTTATACATTGAATTTATAAGCAGCGACTTGTCTTCCAGCTCCCAGACGTCTGCTATTCATGGTGGGTGTTGGCGTCTCTGAAAATAATTGGACGATTGCACTGGATAGACCGCGAGAAGCTGCGGCTGTTTATTCTGGCCTGCCAGGATGAAGAGACGGGGGGATTTGCAGACCGGCCCGGTGATATGGTAAGTGACGCTGCTTATTCAGAGATATGTCAGATTGCAGCTTTTCTTTTTCTATACACTTTGTATTAATTAGTCACCATTTTCAAGATCCGAGCTTACTCAGGGACTCCAGCTTAGGCACATCATGGTAATCTGAAATGTACATGGGTTTCAGGCTGCTGTTATGTCCTGCGCAAATACTTTACACTGCAGCTCTGCTTGTTAAAGCTTGCCTGTTTCAGCTTCCTGAGATTGGAGAAGATGTTTTCCATATTACCAAGGTGCATATTTTTCCAGTATTTCCCCTTTTTGTTTCCAGGTGGATCCATTTCACACTCTCTTTGGAATTGCCGGATTATCTCTCCTGGGAGAAGAAGGAATCAAGCCAGTAAACCCAGTGTTGTGTATGCCGGAGGAGGTCCTCCGCAGGGTCGGCGTCCAGCCGGAGCTACTGAGCTAGACCCTGCAGGAACAGAAGAGTCACCATGATCAGCTGCTATTGTTTCCTTGCTCCGTCACTGTAGATAGAGCGAGGGACGGGGTCGGGAACATTGGTTTCTGCTCATTGCAAAGCCTTTAATTTATATGTATTTCTGACTATTTTATTTTTTATGAGCCGCCACGATGTTGAATACAGTGACTGAATATTCTGTATCTAAGCCTTTTACTTACTGTGCAGAGGCAGCGCAATAAAAGTGAGCGTGCAGATGAACGGTAGACTGGAAGCTGAGCCGCCATGCTTCCGAAGCTTTTCTAATGACACTTTATTATGTAGAGACTTGCATTGAGGGAGTAAAGGTGCCGGTGTCCGGAGCAGGGCTCAGCATCTATGTTATACAGCCAGCGTCTGCCTCTGGCAGCAGAGATCGGAGCTAGCTCCCACCACTGCTGATTAACCACTTAAATGCATTTAAGTGTTGCAATTTGCGAGCGGTACTGATGGTTCGCTGTAGCCCCTTCGCTGCCATCCTGGTACAAACAGTGATGATTAAATAGATCGTACATCGGTGCAATCATGGGGCACCGATCTGTTACAATAGCAGCTGGGGTCTGCTGAAGGCACCGTTGCCACCTTCTTGGTCCTCTTGTTAAGCTTGGCCACTGGTTTCGCGTCATGGGAGACTGCAATTTTCTCTGTATGCTACAATACTGTGATAGTACGCTAGATAGTGGTGTAAATGGACAAATGACCGTGAGTTAGTCTCCTAAAGAGAATTAAAAAATAAAAAAATATTTTTTTCTTTTCAAATTATATTATATATTAATTATATTATTATATTCAAACCACCCTCCTTTTACCCCATTCAAAATAAAAAAAACCATAGTATCGCCAAGAGTTCGGTCTATGAAAATATAAAAAATAACCAGAGCTGCAAACGCTGTAACGAGGATAAAGGATCAAAACGGCAGAATTGTGGGGGGGATTTTTTTGGTCACCATTCATCCCCTTAAAAATGCAGTAAAATTCTATGAAAATGTCACGTGTACCTTAATTTGCTATCAATAAATCCATCAGCTCGCCATGTAAAGAGTAGGCCCTCACCAGCTCGATCGGCAGAGAAATAAAAATGTTACAGGTATGGAAAAAGGAAGACACAATTTTTTTATTTTTATTTTTTTACATGGAGAAAAAAGAATGGTATCGCCATAATGTTGCTGACCTGAATAAATGCTGTAAAAATAACAAATATGGGAATTGTATTTTTATTTTCACAATTTTTCCACACTTGTCGTTTTTTAGTACATTTGACAGTAACATGAATGGAGTTTGTCAAAAGTACAAGTCGTCCCGCAGAGAACAAGCCCTTGTACTCTCAAATGGCAATATCAGTGGGGAAAAAAATATATATTTACGGTATAATATGTATTATACCGTACATATATTTTTATATATATAATTTTATTTTTTTTCTTAAGACCCAAAAAGTTTTTATTGTTCTGCCAGTGGAGATGTGTGGGCTTTGTATTTTTGCGTTCTGAGCTCCTGTTTTTATTCATAACGTTTTGGATACATATAATATTTTGATAGCTTTTTGTTGCATTTTCTGGGCGAGGTGCAGTGAACAATATCAGCAATTCTGACATTTTTTTTTCTTTACAGTATATAGCGAATGGCTTAAATAATTTTACATTTTGATAGATCAGACTTTTACTGTTAGGCCGGCGTCACACACAACTACAAAAAATCGGTCCGTTTTAGTCGGTCGATTGTCGGATCAAAATGCAAACATCACACATCCTTCTGGCATCCGATTTTCCTTCAAAGATGCGATTTAGTCGCATGTGTGTGTACCTTGTAACATCCGATTTTCATCCGACTTGCGAGAATTTCTCGCAGGCTTGCAAAACTGACATATAATGGATCCAAAAGAATAGTATTTAAATGCCAAAAGAAAGAATAGATATATACACATAGAGCACATATATATATATATATATATATATATATATATGTCATTGTGACATATATATATACATATATTTATAGTTCCTAGACTTCTACATACTGTTATAGCCGCTAATTCAATTGCCGGCTTTTGTGAAATCACAGAAGCCGACATGAAATGATACATTGTTTCTACACAGTTAACCATGTCATTTCCTGTATTTTGATATATGGTTTGAACTTACAATTACATGAGTGTAATTTCATTTTGGGACACAGTATATGATTATATTTCCCCATTTCCTTATTGCCCAGTGTATGTTTTCGGTGCAGGCTCATATTACCATTTTGCAGTACGCATGTCTACATTGACCACTGTGTGTTCTGATGTCACCATTTGAGTATTTTGGTATACAATTTTTAACTTTTGTACTATCCTGCCTAAATAAAATTTCGTGTTTGCAATAAAATTGCTCTTGGTTATGGTATTTTGCTTTTTCTTTTGTTTCTAAGCCTAAGGCCGGCGTCACACTGGCGACAGAATCGGACGACTGCAATACGATGAAATATCGTATTGCAGTCTGCCCTATGTTAATCTATGGAGCAGCTCCCAGTATCAGATTTTTTGTGGTCCGTTTTAAACGTCCGTGTGCAATCGCAGCATGCTGCGATTGTCACCGATTGTGGGTCGACTATCGCCAATGCAAGTCTATGGGAGCGATGAAAAATCGGATTACAAACGGACCGCACGTGTGACTTGCGATTAAATCGCATCGGTGTCCTTTAGAAAAGCCGGCAATTCCTCCCCGGCTATACTGTAAAATCACACTGACAGCTTTAATAAAGAATCGAAAGAATAGATATACACACATAGAATACATATATATATATATATATATATATGTCATTGTGACACATACATTGTTTAGAACTTACAATTACATGAGTGTATTCTATGTGTGTATATCTATTCTTTCGATTCTTTATTAAAGCTGTCAGTGTGATTTTACAGTATAGCCGGGAGGAATTGCCGGCTTTTCTAAAGGAACACCGATGCGATTTAATCGCAAGTCACACGTGCGGTCCGTTTGTAATCCGATTTTTCATCGCTCCCATAGACTTGCATTGGCGATAGTCGACCCACAATCGGTGACAATCGCAGCATGCTGCGATTGCACACGGACGTTTAAAACGGACCACAAAAAATCTGATACTGGGAGCTGCTCCATAGATTAACATAGGGCAGACTGCAATACGATATTTCATCGTATTGCAGTCGTCCGATTCTGTCGCCAGTGTGACGCCGGCCTTAGGCTTAGAACACAAAAGAAAAAGCAAAATACCATAACCAAGAGCAATTTTATTGCAAACACGAAATTTTATTTAGGCAGGATAGTACAAAAGTTAAAAATTGTATACCAAAATACTCAAATGGTGACATCAGAACACACAGTGGTCAATGTAGACATGCGTACTGCAAAATGGTAATATGAGCCTGCACCGAAAACATACACTGGGCAATAAGGAAATGGGGAAATATAATCATATACTGTGTCCCAAAATGAAATTATAAACATGTATCTTTCCTTATAATATATGCCTCCAATAGAGTGCTGCTATATGAGACTGTGAGGTCGGGACCGCCACCATCTTAGATAGGGCCTGTACCAGCCTCCATTTTGTCAGTTCACAGAGCCACAGACTGCTAACTACACATTGCCTGTTAGCATATCCAGTACGACCGGTTTTGATGTCCACTATGAATCAAAAGGGCTTTAATATGCTAATTGGTTTAGGCCAGTGTCTGAATGGGATGGTCATTGGTATGTTGAATGGCTCGGACTCAGGCCAGTATTTCCTGCTCCATATGAATTGCAGGCCAGTTAATATGCGTGCTTCAAAGCAAAGGGGAAGGGCCTAGCAGGTTTAAGAACTGTAGCCATGAACAGGCTGGGGGCAATCCATTTTCTCACAGCAGCAATAAGCACACGGGACAGATTTGATTTGCCTTGCCAAGGGTGCAGCCACACATGCTTTGGGGACTATCCAGCAACTGAAGACTGTTACCTGGGGACGGCAGAGCCCCCTGCCTTCCCATGACCATACTACCCGGTAATATTGATCTATAGCTTATACCTTTAAGCCTTGTACATTATCGTTGTATTTTTTCTCTGACTGCAAATCCATTGTAATTACGTTGTATAGCTTTACTGTATATTTCTGTAATTATCTAGTGCGCCCTTAAGGCAATTAAACCATAAAATTAATCTTGGGCTGATGCTTTTACTCTGATTACGAATCTTAGAATACCCAGTGGGTAACAGGACACCCTCCCCGGCGGCCATTTGCTCTAGGTGCAGTTCCCTTACTGACCTGAGAGACAAAGGGGGCGCCGGAGAGCTGTACCTGTGGAGTTACGTCCCATTGGTGACGTGGGAGGAAAGGGGATCGTCCTTCACATTTGGTAGCGGCGGTGGGATCAGAAGCTGTGATACCCAGGCTACCATGTGGCGGTCGGCTTCGTTCCTCACAATTGGTGGCAGCGGTGGGATCAGAGTAATAGTGTGCGTGGGACCCCTACTCCCGGACACTAGAGACTACCAGCGGTACTTTCACTGCTGGGGTCTTAAGGTCAGCCCAGCACTAGACGGTCAGAGTGTAAATATAACAAGTTGTGTGCGAGGTCAGGGTTGCAGCTGTGTCAGTAACCAAAGGTTCCCAAGATGGCGGAAGGCACCAGGAGTAAGGCAAAGGGGGAGGCCAATGCTATGGTCTATGATGGGTTCGATACCGACGGAGGCGAGGGGGAGCTCAGCCAGGGCTCCCCAAGGAGCCCGACCCTGTGCTCAGTCTCACAGTGGACTGTCCACCCCCTGCCCGTCCCAGCCTGTCCAGATCGGAGGCCCTTTTCCAAGCTTCTATGGCACAGCTCAAGGCTGGTAATGACGCCGCCTATGAAAGACTCCTGGTGGCGGCAGAGAGAGCAGCAGAGCGTGAGCATGCAGAACGTGTGTTGCAGGCTACAGAACGCCGTGAAGCTGCGGAGCGCCGGCACCGACTGGAGATGGCTCAGCACGGGCCCCCGCTGGACGCACCAGGCCCACCGGAGACAAGGGCTTCCAAGGTCCGGGCGGAGGACTTTCCCTTGCTTGAAAAGGATGGAGACCTGGATTCCTTTCTGCTGGCTTTTGAGAGGACCTGCCTCCAACATCATCTGGCCCTGGATCAGTGGGCAAGGTACCTGACCCCCCGTTTGAGGGGTAAGTCCCTGGAAGTTTTGGGGGACTTACCTGCCGGGGAGGAGCAGGACTACAACAGCATCAAGCGGGCCCTGATCCAGCACTAAAACCTCGCCCCGGAGTCGTACCGCAGGAAGTTCAGGAGCCTGCAGCGGGGTTCAAAGGACACCTGGACCGACCACATGCGGGCCCTGCTGAGAGCTGGGGAGCACTGGACCTCGGGTCTAGAGCTCACTACCCGCCAGGAGGTCCAGGAACTGTTTGTCTTGGAGCAATTCTTGTGGAACTGCCCAGAGGACCTCCAGCAGTTCCTCCGTGACCGGAAACCACAGGGGGCTTCTGCTACAGCCGCCCTGGCAGACGAGTATGCCAACAACAGGCGCCGGAGCCAAAGAAGCCTGCCAGCAGCACCTGGAGAGGGGGTAAGCCCAATCCTGCCCCAGCCCCCAGAGTGCAAGGGGTGTACCCCCCGGCTGCCCTCTCCAGGCCAGGAACAGAACCCAGACGTTGTCATAATTGCAATCAGCCAGGACACTTTAAGGCTGCGTGTCCCCAGAGCCAGAAGGCCCCATCCCTGTCCCAGAAACCGACCACTGTTTTGTGTGTGGGAGGGGGTGATGGGAGGTCCCTAGACAATTACCAACCCGTCACCATCGGCCGCTCAGCGGTCATGGGACTGCGGGACACAGGCGCTGAACGAACCCTGGTACGCCCTGAGGTGGTGTCCCCTCAAGACTGGGTACCTGGGAAAACCCTTTCCGTCTCCGGAATTGGAGGCGTTGAACCGGCGCTGCCCGTTGCCAAGGTGTATTTGGACTGGGGCGCCGGGAGGGGGATGCGGGAGGTGGGAGTAACGCCGAATATTCCTGCAAATGTGTTGCTTGGGACCGATTTGGGGCGGCTAGTGTCCCAGTATGTGGCCACTGAACCCCCAAGTTTGGCTCCCCAAGAATGTCATGACTCTACTGTGAATGCTAATGTTAATGTATTGAATGTGCCTCCAACAGTGGAGGAGGGAGTGAAACCTGATGGTAAGCCATGCACTGACACTACACACACAGGGCTCACAGTGAGGACAGGTGAGGAGGCTGCACGGGAGAGCTCAGAGGTGGGGGGAGGGGCTGCTATGGGCAGTGTAGGGCCCCTAAGTGAACCCAGCCTGCTGAGTCTAGGGCCCCTGCAGGAAGAGGAACAGGCCATGGGGGGAGGGTGTCCCGGTAGAGAAGCCACCAGGTAGGACCCCAGGTCAGGAGTTCCCCACATCCGGGATGTCAGGAAGTCAGGGGAGTCTGCCTGACCCGGCGACTTGGTCAGGGGACGAGGGAAAGCAGGCGCTACCCGTGGTCTCAGCGGTCGTGGCCGCTGTTACCAGGAGTGGGAGCGCTGAAGCCCAAGGAGCCTCGCGGAGGTCCGACGGTTTCCCCCTCCGACCAAGTGGCTGCCGAGTCAGACAGTAGCCAGGAGACAGATCCCGGGGAACTGACAGAGGACATGGCAGTTTCATCAATTCTTGCCACATCAAGTCAGGGATTTCAGGCAGCGTTGGAAGCTGACCCTAGCCTGAAGACTCTCAAGGAACAGACGGCTGTGCCGGGTAACGGTCCAGCAGGGTTCACCGGAGGCGTGGCCCAGGGACCGACAGTTAGTGGTACCCCATCCGTTCAGGGCGGAATTGTTGCGGATCGCACACGAGATTCCAATGGCCGGACACCTAGGGATCACTAAAACCAAGGCCAGGCTAGCTCAGCATTTCTACTGGCCTGGAATGAGGACCGAGGTGATAGCCTACTGCCGTTCGTGTGACACCTATCAGAGGGTGGGGAAGGCGGGGCCGCGCCCCAAAGCCCCACTGGTAACTCTGCCCATCATCGAAGAGCCTTTCTCGAGGGTGGCTGTGGATCTCATTGGACCTCTGTCCACTTCCAGCCGCTCCAGTAAATGCTTCATACTAACGGTAGTGGACTATGCCACCCGGTACCCGGAGGTGGTAGCTTTGTCGTCCATTCGGGCCGACAAAGTGGCCACTGCCTTACTGGAGATTTTCTCCAGAGTGGGGTTTCCCGAGGAAATGCTCACCGACCGAGGGACCCAGTTCATGTCGCAGCTGATGGAGTCTCTCTGTAAGCAGGTACAGGTGCAACATCTGGTGGCCAGCCCGTATCACCCACAGACCAATGGCTTGTGTGAGCGGTTCAATGGCACCTTAAAGCAGATGCTGAAGATGTTGGTCGACTCCCACGGGAGAGACTGGGAGCGGTATCTCCCACACCTGCTGTTTGCCTACCGGGAGGTCCCGCAGGCCTCAACGGGGTTCTCCCCCTTTGAGCTCCTGTACGGGCGACGTGTACGGGGGCCCCTTGCTCTGGTGAAGGAAGCATGGGAAGGGGATTTAGCCACCCCTGGAGGGTCGGTCATTGAGTATGTCGTGCGCTTCCGGGACTGAATGATGGCCTTGACACGGCTGGTGCATGACAATATGACCCAAGCTCAGGCTGACCAGAAGCGATGGTACGACCAGAATGCTTGTGAGCGGACCTACCAGGTGGGTTAAAAGGTGTGGGTACTGGTCCCCGTACCCCAAAACAAGCTTCAGGCGGCCTGGGAGGGTCCATACCTCGTGCACGAGCAGCTCAACGCCGTCACCTACTTGGTCACCCTGGACCCCGCCCGTGGAAGGAGGAAGGCCTTCCATGTGAACATGATGAAGGCCCACCATGAGCGGGAGGCTTATGCCCATCCAGTGTGCAACCTTTCAGAGGACAGAGAGTCAGAAATCCTCCTGGATCTGCCACCCTAGCCAAGGAGAGGGTGCGGTAGGGCGCACGGGGGAACACAGGAATGTGATACCCCCTAGCGCCCTCAAAAGCAGGGAGGTGTGAGGTCGGGACCGCCACCATCTTAGATAGGGCCTGTACCAGCCTCCATTTTGTCAGTTCACAGAGCCACAGACTGCTAACTACACATTGCCTGTTAGCATATCCAGTACGACCGGTTTTGATGTCCACTATGAATCAAAAGGGCTTTATTATGCTAATTGGTTTAGGCCAGTGTCTGAATGGGATGGTCATTGGTATGTTGAATGGCTCGGACTCAGGCCAGTATTTCCTGCTCCATATGAATTGCAGGCCAGTTAATATGCGTGCTTCAAAGCAAAGGGGAAGGGCCTAACAGGTTTAAGAACTGTAGCCATGAACAGGCTGGGGGCAATCCATTTTCTCACAGCAGCAATAAGCACACGGGACAGATTTGATTTGCCTTGCCAAGGTTGCAGCCACACATGCTTTGGGGACTATCCAGCAACTGAAGACTGTTACCTGGGGACGGCAGAGCCCCCTGCCTTCCCATGACCATACTACCCGGTAATATTGATCTATAGCTTATACCTTTAAGCCTTGTACATTATCGTTGTATTTTTTCTCTGACTGCAAATCCATTGTAATTACGTTGTATAGCTTTACTGTATATTTCTGTAATTATCTAGTGCGCCCTTAAGGCAATTAAACCATAAAATTAATCTTGGGCTGATGCTTTTACTCTGATTACGAATCTTAGAATACCCAGTGGGTAACAGGACACCCTCCCCGGCGGCCATTTGCTCTAGGTGCAGTTCCCTTACTGACCTGAGAGACAAAGGGGGCGCCGGAGAGCTGTACCTGTGGAGTTACGTCCCATTGGTGACGTGGGAGGAAAGGGGATCGTCCTTCACATTTGGTAGCGGCGGTGGGATCAGAAGCTGTGATACCCAGGCTACCATGTGGCGGTCGGCTTAGTTCCTCACAGAGACTATCTAGTTTGCAAGTGCAGTTCCCTATGTTCATGGTCCGGACCCAAGAACAGACAGGACATGAAGCAGGATTGAAGTGTAATAATCAAGAGGAGTTATAGATTACCTATAGTGGTGTAGTGGTGCTGGCTACAAACATCTGGTCCCAGCCACCCCAGAAAAAGCGCATCTATTATTAGATGCGCCTTTTCTGGCACTTAGCCTCTCTATTCCCATTGTCTCATGGGTTAATGTCACCTTGCTATTGAATGGTGATATTAATCCGGTTAATAATGGAGAGGTGTCAATAAGACAATTATCCATCATTAATCCTATAGTATTAAAGTGTTATAAAATACACACATTAAAAATTATTTAATGAAATAACAAAGTTTTTGACAAAATTTATTATGCTGCCAATCCAACTGAATCCCTTGTTCTCCTGTAACCAAAAAAAAAAAAATAAAAAAAACAATATCCTTACCTCTCTGCCGTTCAGTCAGATCCCCCGCTAACAAGGGGTTAACTGGTCTACAGCAGGGACTGGTGTTAATGCTGCCTGCCCTTCTGTAAACCCCCGCAGAATGAATGAAATCATGTCTGCGCAGGCGCCCCGGCTGACTGGAGATTAACTGATTAGCGTGGGAAAGTTTCTGAACTTTTTCCCACGCTATCGAGTTCACTTCAGGTCAGCCGGGACTCCGCGCAGCCTCACTGACTGCCGCTGCACCAAATCTGCTGTTTTGTGAATTCACTTTCATCGCTCGTTCACTCCCAGAGTTTATAATGTAATTTTTTTTTGTGCAATAAACATGGAGCGGTAACAGCAAAATGAGTGACGTTTCTATAATCTCATTCACGCAGGTGCTAATTTTCTGCTTTTTTCTTTTTCATACGTTTTTTTTTTTTAAATGCAGCACGACGATTTCTTTAGTGCAGTTCTCCCATTGATATTAAAATAACTTGGCCCCAAAAACACTGTTTAGTTTCCGCTTTTATCTGGCGGTTGCCTGCGTTTTGTATGTTTAGTTTCCGCTTTTATCTGGCGGTTGCCTGCGTCTTGTATGTTTATTTTCCGCTTTTATCTGGCGGTTGCCTGCGTCTTGTATGTTTAGTTTCCGCTTTTATCTGGCGGTTGCCTGCGTCTTGTATGTTTAGTTTCCGCTTTTATCTGACGGTTGCCTGCGTCTTGTATGTTTAGTTTCCGCTTTTATCTGGCGGTTGCTGCGTCTTGTATGTTTATTTCCGCTTTATCTGGCGTTGCCTGCGTTTTATTTTAGTTTCCGCTTTTTACTGGCGGTTGCCTTCTTGTATTTTAGTTTCTCCTTTTTCTGGCGGTTCCTTTTTATTTTAGTTTCCGTTTCTGGTTCCTGCGTCTTGTATGTTTAGTTTCCGTTTATCTGCGGTTGCTTCTTGTATTTTAGTTTCCGCTTTTTCGGCGTTGCCTGCTCTGTTGTTTAGTTTCCGCTTTTTTGCGGTTTGCGTCTTGTATGTTTATTTCCCTTTTATTTGGCGTTGCCTCGTCTTTTGTTTAGTTTCCGCTTTTATTGGCGGTTGCCTGCGTCTTGTATGTTTAGTTTCCGCTTTTCTGGCGTTCTCTGCGTTTGTTATTGTTTCTGTTTCGCTTTTTCTGGCGGTTGCCTGCGTCTTGTATGTTTAGTTTCCGCTTTTTATCTGGCGTTGCCTGCTGTTTGTTTTCGTTTCTTTGCGGTTCCGTTTTATTTAGTTTCCCGCTTTACTGGGTTGCCTGCTTTGTTTTAGTTTCCGCTTTTTCTGCGTGTGCCTGTCTTGTATTTAGTTTCCTTTTTACTGGGGTTGCCTGCGTCTTGATGTTTAGTTTCCGCTTTTTCGGCGTCTTGGCCTTGTTCTGTTTTTTTCCGCTTTTCTGGCGTTCCTGCGTTTATGTTTAGTTTCCGCTGTTTCTGGCGGTTGCCTGCGTCTTGTATGTTTATTTCCGCTTTTATCTGGCGGTTGCGCTTTGTTTTTCTTTTGTTGCCTTTCTGTTGTTTGTTTCGTTTTTCGTTTTGGCGGTTGCCTGCGTCTGTATGTTTAGTTTCTTTTCTGCGGTTCCGCGTCTGTTGTTTTTCCGCTTTTTCGGTTGGCTGTTTTTTTCCGCTTTTTGCGGTTTCTTCTTTTGATTTCGCTTATTGGGGTTGCTGCTTTTATTTTTCCCTTTTATCTGGCGGTTGCCGCGTCTTGTAGTTTAGTTTCCGCTTTTTTCTGGTTGCCTGCTTTGTATTTCCGCTTTTATCGGCGTTCTGCGTTCTTTATTTGTTTCTCGTTTATTGCGTTTCTTCTTTGTTGTTTGTTTCCTTCTGGTTGCCGCGTTTTGTTGTTTCTTTTGTTCGGTTTTTGTTTGTTTCTTTTAGGTCGCTTTTGTTTGTTGTTTTTGGTTCTGGCTTGTGTTTTTCGCTTTTATCTGGGTTCCGTTTTTTAGTTCCGCTTTTATTGCGGTTGCCGTTTGTTTGTTTTCCGCTTTTATTGCGGTTCTGCTTTATGTTATTTCCTTTCTGCGTTCCTGCTTGTTTTTTTCTTCTGGCGGTTGTTGTGTTTTTCCGTTATCGCTTGCTTTGTTTGTTTCTTTCTGCGTCTGTTGTTTTTCCCTTCTGCGGTGCTCGTTTTGTTTGTTATTGGTCGTGTTTTATTGTTACTGCTGCCTGTCTGTATTATTGCTTATCGGCGTCTCTCTGATTATTTCGCTTATCCTTCCCTTGTATGTTTCCCTTATTGGTTCCTGCCATGTTTGTCCTTATTGTGCTGCTTTATGTTTGTTTCCTTACTGCTCTTTTTTATTTCCTTATCTGGCGTGTTTGTTTTTTCCTTTTTCTGGTCCTCGTATTTCCTTTCTCTTTTTGTTATTCCGTTATCGCGTGCTCTTTTTTTGTTTTGTTTAGTTTCCGCTTTATCTGGCGGTGCCGCTCTTGTATGTTAGTTTCCGCTTTATCTGGCGGTTGCCTGCGTCTTGTAGTTAGTTCCCTTATCTGGGTGCGTCTGATGTTATTCCGATGTTAGTTCCGCTTATCGGCTTGCCGTTGTATGTTAGTTCCTTATCTGGCGTTGCTGCTTGTATGTAGTTGCTTTTGGCGGTTGCCTGTTTGTATTATTCGCTTCTGGCGTGCCTGGTTTGTATGTTAGTTCCTTCTGCGTTCGCTTGTGTTATTCCTTATCGCGTGTCTGTATTATCGCTTTTATTGGTCCTGCTCTTTATGTTAGTTTCCGCTTTGCGTTCCGCGTTGTATTTAGTTTCCGCTTTCGGCGGTCCTGCTCTTGATGTTAGTTCGCTTACGCGTTCCTGCGTTGTATGTATTCCGCTTATCTGCGGTTGCCTGCTCTTTAGTTAGTTTCCCTTTCTGCGTGCGCTTGTAGTTATTCCGTTTATCTGCGTTGCCTGCGTTTATGTTTAGTTCCTTACGTCTGTCGTATGTAGTTCGCTTTGGCTTCTGCTCTTGATGTTTCCGCTTATCGCGTTGCCGCGTTTGATGTTTTCCCTTTTCGCGTGCTGCTCTTGATTGTTCTTTTGGTTCCTGCCTTGTTGTTAGTTTCCTTATCTGCGGTTGCCTCCTGTATTTCCTTATCTGGCGTGCTCTTGTATTTTAGTTTCGCTTTCGCGTGCGCTTGTTGTTTTTTCCGCTTACGCGTTGCCGTCTGTATGTTATTCGCTTATCGCGTTGCCTGGTTGATGTTATTCCGCTTCTGGCGTTGCCTGCGTCTATTATTCCTTATCTGGCGTGCTGTCTGTATGTTAGTTTCGTTCGCGTTGCTCTCTTGTTTTAGTTTCCCTTTCTGGCGTTGCGCTCTTGATGTGTTCGCTTATCGCGTCGTGATGTTTCGTTATCGGTCCGCGTCTGTATTATTCTTCTGCGGTTCCTGCCTTGTAGTTTAGTTTCCGCTTTCTGGTGCCTGTCTTTTTATTCGCTTATGGCTGCCTTCTTTATGTTTGTTCCGCTTATTGGCGTGCTGCTCTGTATTATTCCTTTTCGGCGTGCCTCTCTTGTAGTATTCCTTTATCTGCGTTGCTCTTGTAGTTTAGTTCGCTTATCTGCGTGCCTCGTCTTATGTTTAGTTCCCTTATCGCGTTGCCGCGCTTTATGTTTTCCCTTATGGCGTGCGCGTTGTATTATTTCGCTTTTCGCGTGCCCGTCTGTTGTAGTTCGCTTATTGCGTGCCTGCTCTTTATCGTTATCTGCGGTGCTGCTTGTATTTAGTTCCCTTTTACCGTGCCTCTGTATTTTTCCTTTACGCGTCGCTTTATGTGTAGTTGTTTCGCTTTATGGCGTTGCTGCGTCTTGTATGTTTAGTTTCGCTTTATCTGGCGTTGCCTGGTCTTGTATGTTATTTCCGCTTTTATGCGGTGCCTGCGTCTTGTATGTTTAGTTTCCGCTTTTATCTGGGTTGCCTCGTCTTGTATGTTAGTTTCCGCTTTTATCTGCGGTTGCTGCGTCTTGTATGTTAGTTTCCGTTTTACTGGCGGTGCCTGCGTCTTGTATGTTTAGTTTCCGCTTTTATCTGCGGTGCCTGCGTCTTATGTTTGTTTCCGCTTATCTGCGGTGCCTGCGTCTGTATGTTTAGTTTCGCTTTATCTGGCGGTTGCTGCGTCTTGTATGTTTAGTTTCCGCTTTCTGGCGGTTGCCTGCGTCTTGTTGTTTAGTTTCGCTTTTTCTGGCGTTGCCTCTCTTGTATGTTTAGTTTCGCTTTTATCTGCGGTTGCCTGCTTGTAGTTTGTTTCCGCTTTTTCTGCGTGTCTTGTATGTTTTTCGCTTTTATCTGCGTTGCCTGGTCGAGTTTAGTTTCCGCTTTATCTGGCGGTTGCTGGTCTTGTATGTTTATTTCCGCTTTTATCTGGCGGTTGCGTCTTGTAGTTTAGTTTCCGCTTATCTGGCGGTTGCCTGGTCTTGTTGTTTATTTCCCTTTATTGCGGTTGCCTGCGCTTGTATGTTTATTCCCTTTTCTGGCGGTGCTGGTCTTGTATGTTTATTTCCGCTTTTTCTGGCGTTGCCGCTTTGTATGTTAGTTTCGCTTTTACTGGCGGTTGCTGGTCTTGTATGTTAGTTTCGCTTTATCTGGCGTGCGTCTTGTATGTTTAGTTTCGCTTTTATCTGGCGTTGCCTGCGTCTTGTATGTTTAGTTTCGCTTTACTGGCGGTTGCTGCGTCTTGTATGTTTGTTTCCGCTTTTCTGCGGTTGCCTGCGTCTTGTATGTTTAGTTTCGCTTATTGGCGGTTGCTGCGTCTTGTATGTTAGTTTCCGCTTATCTGGCGGTTGCCTGCGCTTGTATGTTTAGTTCGCTTTTTTTGGCGGTTGCCTGCGTCTTGTAGTTTAGTTTCGCTTTTCTGCGTTGCCTGCGTCTTGTATGTTTAGTTTCCGCTTTCTGGCGGTGCCTGCGTTTGTGTTTAGTTTCCGCTTTATCTGGCGGTGCTCTTGTATGTTTAGTTCCGCTTTTTCTGGCGGTTGCCTGCGCTTGTAGTTGTTTCCGCTTTTATTGCGGTTCTGCGCTTGTATGTTTATTCGCTTTTATTGGCGGTTGCCCGTTGTATGTTTATTTCCGCTTTCTGGCGGTTGCCTGCGTCTGTATGTTTAGTTCGCTTATCTGGCGGTTGCCTGGTCTTGTAGTTTAGTTTCGCTTTCTGCGTTGCCTGCGTCTTGTATGTTTATTTCCGTTACGCGGTTGCCTGGTCTTGTATGTTGTTTCGCTTATCTGGCGGTGCGTCTTGTATGTTTAGTTTCGCTTTTCTGGCGGTTGCCTGCGTCTTTATGTTAGTTTCCGCTTTTATCTGGCGTTCCTCGTCTTGTATGTTTAGTTTCCGCTTTTTTGCGGTGCCTGCGTCTTGTATGTTTATTTCCGCTTTTATCGGCGTTGCTGCTCTTGTATGTTATTTCCGCTTTATCTGGCGTTGCCTGCGTCTGATGTTAGTTTCGCTTTTATCTGGCGTTGCCTGCGTCTTGTAGTTAGTTCCCTTTATTGGCGGTTGCCTGCGTCTTGTTGTTTAGTTTCGCTTATGGCGGTTCCTGCTCTTGTATGTTTAGTTTCCGCTTTTATCGGCGTTGCCGCGTTTGTATTTATTTCCGTTTTATCTGGCGGTTTCTGCGTCTTGTATGTTTAGTTCGCTTTTATCTGGCGGTTCCTGCGTTTGTATGTTAGTTTCCGCTTATCTGCGGTTGCCTGCGTCTTGTATGTTAGTTCCGTTATTGGCGTTGCGTCTTGTATGTTTAGTTTCCCTTTTATCTGGGGTGCCTGTCTTGTATTTTAGTTTCGCTTTATCTGCGTTGCCTGGTCTTGTAGTTTAGTTTCCGCTTTATCGCGTTGCGCGTCTTGTATGTTAGTTTCCGTTTATCTGGCGGTTGCTGCGTCTTGATGTTTGTTCGCTTATCGCGGTTGCTGCGTTTGTATGTTTAGTTTCCGCTTATTGGGGTTGCCTGCGTCTTGTATGTTTAGTTCCCTTTTATCTGGCGGTTGCCTGTCTGTATGTTTAGTTTCGCTTTATTGGCGGTTGCCTGCGTCTTGTATGTTTAGTTCCGCTTTTATCGGCGTTGCCTGCTCTTGTATGTTAGTTTCCGCTTATCTGGCGGTTGCCTGCTCTTTATGTTATTTTGCTTTATCTGGCGTGCGTCTTGTATGTTTAGTTTCCGCTTTTATCTGGCGGTTGCCTGCGTCTTGTATGTTTAGTTTCCGCTTTTATCTGGCGGTTGCCTGCGTCTTGTATGTTTATATTTCCGGTTTTATACTGCGGTTGCCTGCGTCTTGTATGTTTAGTTTCCGCTTTTATCTGGCGGTTGCCTGCGTCTTGTATGTTTAGTTTCCGCTTTTATCTGGCGGTTGCCTGCGTCTTGTATGTTTAGTTTCCGCTTTTATCTCTGCGTTGTATGACCATGCGTCTTGTATGTTTAGTTTCCGCTTTATCTGGCGGTTGCCTGCGTCTTGTATGTTTAGTTTCCGCTTTATCTGGCGGTTGCCTGCGTCTTGTATGTTTAGTTTCCGCTTTATCTGGCGGTTGCCTGCGTCTTGTATGTTTAGTTTCCGCTTTTATCTGGCGGTTGCCTGCGTCTTGTATGTTTAGTTTCCGCTTTTATCTGGCGGTTGCCTGCGTCTTGTATGTTTAGTTTCCGCTTTTATCTGGCGGTTGCCTGCGTCTTGTATGTTTAGTTTCCGCTTTTATCTGGCGGATTGCTCTCTTGTATGTTTAGTTTCCGCTTTTATCTGGCGGTTGCCTGCGTCTTGTATGTTTAGTTTCCGCTTTTATCTGGCGGTTGCCTGCTTCTTGTATGTTTAGTTTCCGCTTTTTTGCTGGCTGTTGTTGCCGCTGCGTGTCCTTGTATGTTTAGTTTCCGCTTTTATCTGGCGGTTGCCTGCGTCTTGTATGTTTAGTTTCCGCTTTTATCTGGCGGTTGCCTGCGTCTTGTATGTTTAGTTTCCGCTTTTTTCTGGCGGTTGCCTGCGTCTTGTATGTTTAGTTTCCGCTTTTATCTGGCGGTTGCCTGCGTCTTGTATGTTTAGTTTCCGCTTTTATCTGGCGGTTGCCTGCGTCTTGTATGTTTAGTTTCCGCTTTATCCGGCAGTTGCCTGCGTCTTGTATGTTTATTTCCGCTTTTATCTGGCGGTTGTCTGCTCTTGTATGTTTAGTTTCCGCTTTTATCGGCGGTTGCCTGCGTCTTGTATGTTTAGTTTCCGCTTTTATCTGGCGGTTGCCTGCGTCTTGTATGTTTAGTTTCCGCTTTTATCTGGCGGTTGCCTGTGTCTTGTATGTTTAGTTTCCGCTTATATCTGGCGGTTGCCTGCGTCTTGTATGTTTAGTTTCCGCTTTTATCTGGCGGTTGCCTGCGTCTTGTATGTTTAGTTTCCGCTTATATCTGGCGGTTGCCTGCGTCTTGTATGTTTAGTTTCCGCTTTTATCTGGCGGTTGCCTGCGTCTTGTATGTTTAGTTTCCGCTTATATCTGGCGGTTGCCTGCGTCTTGTATGTTTAGTTTCCGCATTTATCTGGCGGTTGCCTGCGTCTTGTATGTTTAGTTTCCGCTTTATCTGGCGGTTGCCTGCGTCTTGTATGTTTAGTTTCCGCTTTTATCTGGCGGTTGCCTGCGTCTTGTATGTTTAGTTTCCGCTTATATCTGGCGGTTGCCTGCGTCTTGTATGTTTAGTTTCCGCTTTTATCTGGCGGTTGCCTGCGTCTTGTATGTTTAGTTTCCGCTTTTATCTGGCGGTTGCCTGCGTCTTGTATGTTTAGTTTCCGCTTATATCTGGCGGTTGCCTGCGTCTTGTATGTTTAGTTTTCCGCTTTTATCTGGCGGTTGCGTCTTGTATGTTTAGTTTCCGCTTTTATCTGGCGGTTGCCTGCGTCTTGTATGTTTAGTTTCCGCTTTTATCTGGCGGTTGCCTGCGTCTTGTATGTTTAGTTTCCGCTTTATCTGGCGGTTGCCTGCGTCTTGTATGTTTAGTTTCCGCTTTTATCTGGCGGTTGCCTGCGTCTTGTATGTTTAGTTTCCGCTTTTATCTGGCGGTTGCCTGCGTCTTGTATGTTTAGTTTCCGCTTATATCTGGCGGTTGCCTGCGTCTTGTATGTTTAGTTTCCGCTTATATCTGGCGGTTGCCTGCGTCTTGTATGTTTAGTTTCCGCTTTTATCTGGCGGTTGCCTGCGTCTTGTATGTTTAGTTTCCGCTTATATCTGGCGGTTGCCTGCGTCTTGTATGTTTAGTTTCCGCTTTTATCTGGCGGTTGCCTGCGTCTTGTATGTTTAGTTTCCGCTTATATCTGGCGGTTGCCTGCGTCTTGTATGTTTAGTTTCCGCTTTTTCTGGCGGTTGCCTGCGTCTTGTATGTTTAGTTTCCGCTTTATCTGGCGGTTGCCTGCGTCTTGTATGTTTAGTTTCCGCTTTTATCTGGCGGTTGCCTGCGTCTTGTATGTTTAGTTTCCGCTTTTATCTGGCGGTTGCCTGCGTCTTGTATGTTTAGTTTCCGCTTTATATCTGGCGGTTGCCTGCGTCTTGTATGTTTAGTTTCCGCTTTTATCTGGCGGTTGCCTGCGTCTTGTATGTTTAGTTTCCGCTTTTATCTGGCGGTTGCCTGCGTCTTGTATGTTTAGTTTCCGCTTTATCTGGCGGTTGCCTGTGTCTTGTATGTTTAGTTTCCGCTTTTATCTGGCGGTTGCCTGCGTCTTGTATGTTTAGTTTCCGCTTATATCTGGCGGTTGCCTGCGTCTTGTATGTTTAGTTTCCGCTTTTATCTGGCGGTTGCCTGCGTCTTGTATGGATCTGATGCAGATTTTCTTCTGCTTTCTTTGGTAAAATGAAAGTGGTAATTGAAAACTACAATATGAAGGCAAAAAATAAGCCCCAGTCTGGGGCCAGAAATGGGGGAATAAAACAAGGAAAGCACAGAAGTGAAAAATGGCCTCAGGAATGTGACTGAGATGACGCTGGTGAGTGGCGCTGCCACCTCTGGGGGTCTGCATTCACCTCAGGGGTTTTTTTTTCTGCTTTTATAAAATGTGACAGGAATGGGTGCTGTAAGTTGTTTCTACAGAAGAGTGAAGTGCACAGAGAAGGTTTATTATCAGGTATCACAGAGAGTTATTGATAATGAAGGCGATGTTATGGCTGACGGGACAACTGAGGTAATCTGCGCGCGGGCAGTGACACTGACACGTGACTTTCCCGCCTTTCTGCGATGACGTCACCGGCTGTCGTCGTCGTCGTCGGCGGCTCCTCCTCAGCGCTCTGGCAGACGCCATGTCCGCGTTCCCGGAGTTCTCACGTCACTTATTGGGCTTCCCGGCTGCCCAGAATCAGACACCAGGGGAGTCAGAGTCCTCGTGTTACTCAGGCCGGGAGTCCCCTCCTCTGTCAGGAGCGCTGCGCCCTCTTGCCGTACCACAGACCCCGGCGGGCAGCTCCCTTACCAGCAGCCAGGCGTCTCCTGCGTCTATCCCCCGGGTGACGCCAGGGGGCAGCAACACAGGACAGAACAATGGTGAGGAGGAGACGGCGGTTACGGTGCAGCCTCTGTCAGAACTAGAGCGAAGCGACAACCAATCAGATCAATGCTCTCATTGTTCAAAGACACAGAAGGAGCATGAAAGCAGCAATCTGGTTGGTTGATATGGGTGCAGTGGTTGCTATGGGCTCGGAGTAAATGCAGTGATCTGGTTGCTATGGGCTCGGAGTAAATGCAGTGATCTGGTTGCTATGAGTTTGGAGTAAATGCAGTGATCTGGTTGCTATGGGCTCGGAGTAAATGCAAATGATCTGGTTGCTATGGGCTCGAGTAAATGCAAGGATCTGGTTGCTATGGCTCAGTAAATGCAAGGATCTGGTTGCTATAGGACTCAGTAAATGCAGGATCTGGTTGCTATGGTATGGAGTAAATGCAGGATCTGGTTACTATGGGTGGAGTAAATGCAAGTGATCTGGTTACTATGGGCTCAGAGTAAATGCAAATGATCTGGTTGCTATGACTCGAGTAAATGCAAGGATCTGGTTGCTTGGCTCGGAGTAAATGCAGTGATCTGGTTGCTTGGGTCGAGTAAATGCATGATCTGGTTGCTATGGGCTCAGAGTAAATGCAATGATCTGGTTCTATGGGCTCGGAGTAAATGCAATGATCTGGTTGTATGGGCCGGAGTAAATGCAATGATCTGGTTGTATGGGCACGGAGTAAATGCAGTGATCTGGTTGCTATGGGCTCAGAGTAATGCAGTGATCTGGTTGCTATGGGTCGAGTAGATGCATGATCTGGTTGCTATGGCTCGAGTAAAGCAATGATCTGGTTGCTATGCGCTCGGAGTAAATACAGTGATCTGGTTACTATGGGCTCGGAGTAAATGCAATGAACTGGTTACTATGGGCTCGTAAATACAGTGATCTGGTTGCTATGGGCTCGGAGTAAATACAGTGATCTGGTTGCTATGGGCTCGGAGTAAATACAGTGATCTGGTTGCTATGGGCTCGGAGTAAATACAGTGATCTGGTTGCTATGGGCTTGGAGTAAATACAGTGATCTGGTTGCTATGGGCTCGGAGTAAATACAGTGATCTGGTTGCTATGGGCTCAGAGTAAATACAGTGATCTGGTTGCTATGGGCTTGGAGTAAATACAGTGATCTGGTTGCTATGGGCTCGGAGTAAATACAGTGATCTGGTTGCTATGGGCTCGGAGTAAATACAGTGATCTGGTTGCTATGGGCTCGGAGTAAATACAGTGATCTGGTTGCTATCGGCTCGGAGTAAATACAGTGATCTGGTTGCTATGGGCTCGGAGTAAAGAAAAAGATCTGGTTGCTATGGGCAAGTGGGAAGAACCCAACAAAGCTCCAGAATAGGTTCATCTAATAGATGCGCCTTTTCTGGGCAGCTGCGGGCTGCTGTTTTTAGGCTGGGGGGGCCCATATTCATGGCCCCTTTCCAGCCTGAGAATAGCAGCTCCCAGCTGTATAGTTTTGCCGGGTTGGTTGAAAACCTAAGGGGGACCCCAGGTAGGGTTTTCTTTCATTTATGCTCGCTGTTGCCGTCAGAGCAGGGAGAATAATGATGAAGCTTCAGCACCACAGGCAGGGGACAGCGCTTCTTCCCCTGCAGCTGTCCATGTGGTCCTGATGCTGCACACCTGTGCCACATGGATATACCACGTATTTACACGGAGACACAAATATCTCCAGTACTGTGTTTACCGGAAATATCTGGACGTGTGAAACTGGCCTTACATTTAGGGATTCTGGAAATTCGTTTAGTGTCGCCGTTTTCTGAGACCTGTAACTTCGTTCCTTTTCTGTCTATGGAGCGGTGTAACTGCTCGTTTTTTGGGCGTCCGAACTGAAGTTTTTATTGACACTACTTGGGGATACATACAACGTATTAATTGTTTCGTAATGCATTTTTTGGGGGAAGGGGCCGCCGACTGAAAAAGGGCAATTCTGGCCTTTATTTTATTTTGACGTTTAACATTTACTTTAAATTATCTTATGTTTTGGTCGGATTATTCCAGACACGACGATGCTGATTATTTTGTAGTTTTTTTAATTGGAGTGATTTACATATATACCCGTATACATTGACAGACGGGACCAAATCCCATCTGCAGTGTCCGTCGTCAGTGATTGGACCGATCTAGAGCTGAAGAATCAGTGACATACCCAGACATACAACAATCGGCAGCCATTAACCCATTCATGATTGGGCAATTTTTCATTTTTGTGCTGGCGGTTTTTCTTCCTCCTCCAAGTGTGGTGTTATGATGAAAATAAAAAAAAAATCACTTCCACTATTCTTTTTGGACTTTTGCTTTTACAGCATTTATTGTCCAGTAAAAATGATCACATAACTCTTCAGGTTTGTACAATTACAGTAAAATAAGACTTTTATAGTTTTTATAACATTTTATTGGTTAAAAAAATGCATGAAAACACCTTTTTTACTTTTATATATTTTTTTTTAAATGTGGATTTTTCTCGGAGAAACTGTTTTGCTGTTTTTTTTTGTGATATTTAGGTTTTTGTGTATGGGACATTTTATTTTTTTTTCAGTCGATTCAGTAGTGGAATTTGAAGAAATTTTTTTTTCTTAGCAGAACCGCCTCCAGACTACTTGATGCTCATGATGCTACTTTTTCCATGTGGAAAGAAAACAGCATTGTGTTCACTATGGCTGAGTTTTTCCCATTGAAATAAATACAAAGCTTGTTCAGGGATTGTTTGAAATATTTTTTTTTCTGGTGTATATTTTAAGAATAAAGCTCCTTGTGAATATACTCTAGGGCTGTGTTCACACAATTTTTGAGTGTGGATTTTTCTGACTGAAAAAAAACCCCATCTTAAAACTATTCCAAAAGACACTTTTTTCTGCAGTTTTGTAAAAAGTATTTGTTTTTTTTTTTAAATATTTTTATGCAGTTTTAATTATAAGGGTATGGTCACATCTGCGTATGTAAAGTAGCTGAGATTCTCAGCCATAAAATTTAGAGAGTGTCAGGCGAGTGTCATGCAATTTTTTCCTCACCTAGCATCCATATGACATGCATTTTTAACATCAGCTTTTGCATACAGTAATTATCTTTGTAAGTTCAAGCTAGTTTTCAAACCTGCCACGAGAGGTGGTGAGTTCTCCTTCAATGGAAGTCTTCAAACAGAGGCTGGACAGACATCTGTCTGGGATGATTTAGAGAATCCTGCTTTGAGCAGGGGGTTGAACCAGAAGGCCCAGGAGGTCCCTTCCAACTCTACCATTCTATGATTCTAATGAAGCAATCTTGTATACAAATATAGATAGATGTCATTGAGATATATAATCAGTGCAGTGCGTGTGTACATGTATTTAGCTAATAATTAAATAAATAAAAGAAAAAAATGGTGTGGGGGTCCTCCTTATATTTTTTAACCAGCTGAAGGAAAGCCGACAGCTGGGGGCTGTTGTTTATAGTCTAGGATGGGGTAATAAACAAGGATCTTCCCAGGCTATTAATATCAGCTCATAGCTGTCTACTCCGTCGTTACTTGTTGCTAACAGTTACTTGTTACTGTTTTTTTTGGGGAGGCCCAAAAAAATGTAGTGTCCCCCTTGTTTTTAGTATCCAGCAAAGGCTAAGCAGATAGCTGCAGGCTGATATTAATAGTCTGGGAAGGGTCCATGGATATTGGTTCCCGCCCAGACTAACAACATCAGCCCTCAGGCTCCCCAGAAATGGCGCATCCATTAGATACGCCAATTCTGGCGCAAAGCCGCCACTCTTCCCACTTCTCCTGGTGCATTAGCAAGTGGGGTAATGGTTTTGGGGTTGATGTCAGATGTTTTATGTACGCTGACATCAAGTCCAGAGGTTACTAACGGAGAGGCGTTAAGACACCCCCATTACTGACCCATAGTGAAAATGAATAAAGACACGCACAGAAAAAAAGTCTTTTATTTGAATAAAACACTTCCTGACACTCTTACCCATTTATTAAGATTCAAATAAAAGCAAAGTGATCCTTACCTGTCCACAGATAATCGCTAATGATGATGTCTGACGATGAACCGCAGCTCTGATATATCCTTATGTTGTGTTGAGCGGTGACATGATGCGACCGCTCATCACACCAGCCGAAAAACACTGACAGTAGCGTGAGAAAGCACCTGCAGTGACGAGCGGTGACATCGTAAGGTTATCGTAGTTTATAGCTGATGAACTCCAGTCACTTTACTGACGTCTCTGCAGACGCGTTCTCATGCTACTGTCAGTGTTTTTCGTGCTGAGCGGTCGTATCATGTCACCACTCAATACACCATCCAGATGTAGCATAGCTGTGGTTCGTTGTGGGACATCATCATTAGGAATTATTTGCAGACAGGTGAGGATTACTTGTTTTATTTTTATTTGAATCTTAATAAATGGGTAAAAGAGGTTTGGGGAGTGTTTTGTTCAAATAAAGGAGTTTGCTCTTTGTGCATGTTTTTTACGTAAACTTATGGGGTTAGTAATGGGGGTGTCTTATAGACACCTCTCCATTATCTACCACTCTGCTTGATGTCAGTTGACAGAAAACACCCCAAAACCATTATCCCACTTGTCAGTGCACCAGGGCAAGTGGGATGAACTGAGGCTAAGTCCCAGAATTGGTGCATCTAATGGATGTGCCGTTTGTGGGGCGGCTGAGGGCTGTGTTGATAGTCTGGGAGAGGGGAAATATCTATGTTTCCTTTCCAACCTATTAATATCAGCCCGAATATCGGCCTCCCGGCACATCACATCTACAAAGATAATGATCAATATGTAGACGGAGGAACTGCATCTCAGAAGATCCTTCTGAATGTCGCTCTGTCACCGGACTCCTCTAGGAGAGAACATTCTATGTAATAAGATCTGTCCTCTTTTTCAAAAATATATTTTTTTTATAACTTTTTCCGCAGAAGCTTATTTTGCCGACAGAAGTTCCTTTGCAGATTATACGAGCGCCGTCCATGCTACCTCTGGTACCAGCGGCTCTTCCAGAAAAGCTCCCAACAGTCCCAATGCCAGAAAAATAGCCGGCGGCTTCTTTACAAAATCCAAGCTCCAGACACCGGTGACCGGATACACAGGTAGTGTTGTCAGATGACTTTCATCATTCATATGCTGCATGGGAAAAAGTATGTGCCCCCAACATCCACATCCAGGGGCTTCTTCTGATGTCTTACATCCAGAGACAATAATATGGAGTCGCTCCTCTGCAGATATAATGGCTCTCGCTCTTCTGGGTAAGATTTCTATAAGATTTTCGGCACGTCTGTGGAAATTTTTGCCCCTTCATCCAGAAAAGCATTGTGAGGTCAGACCAAACTTCTGTATGAGCTCAATATTCTCCCTTATCAGCAATGCTTTGGTTATGATTGCCGTATGAATGAGATGACTACCACCCCCATCATTCACCGCACACATCAGTCGTTGCATTCCTCAGTATAACAGATCATTCTTTCATTTTCCAGTGACCACTTCGTCTTCAGCATCGGCTCGGTCCACAGCTTCGGCGTTTGTGGCGGTGGTGGAAGGACGAGGACTTGCAAGAGGAGAAATTGGCATGGCTAGTTTGGATTTAAAGAACCCGGATGTGGTTTTATCTCAGTTTTCAGACAGCAGCATTTATGTGAAGGTGAAAGTATTACTATAAGTGTGAATAAAAGCAGTATTACATTGTTTTATAATATGTATTTGCTGATTTTCTCCATTTTATGACATTTTGATGGCCTACCATTAATACAGGACTTGATTATTATAGAAGGTATAAGATAAGTGTCTGCAATCACCTGTAAGGCCAAGAACTTCAAAGACTTCGGGCCAAAATATAATAATAAATGGGTTGTCCTGCAAATAAGGGTGGGTACTCAAAGCCATAGGTCAAGGTGAGCAGCACAGATGAAGACAGTGATGCAGCGAAAAAGGACAGCACCTGGATCGATGAGGACCAGGGCAGCTAGTTAGCAAGCAAAGCTGGAAGCGCTGGATGCTGCTAGAGGACAGTCACATACAGAAATAGCAGAGCATTGTATGCAGTCTGGAACTTGCAGTATGTACATGGTTGATAGCAGAGCTGAGAAGTAGTAGTTAGATAATGGAAAGCAGGTAGGAGTTGCTGGGAAAATAATCCAGCTGGCTGGAGTAGAGTCTTGAAGTAAATGAGGCTAACACCTGCAAAATCATGTGGTAGCTAAGTGCTATATTTTCCTGAATACTCAGACGGCACATGACTGCCTGAGCCAGCCTTACCTCTTTTACATTTTATTTTTATTTTTGCCTCTTGTGGTCATGACACAGTGATGATCTTATCTCTGTTTTTCTAACTAAGTTTTAATGATATCACATTTTCCAGATAATAACAAAACTCCAGATTCTGACACCCCTTGAAATCCTGATGCCGAATACTGCATGTGAAAGTGGAAAAGGCGCAGAACTGTTTCGCCTTATCAGTGAAAACTTTAAGGTGCTCCGTATATTTGTGTTTAAGGGAACGGTTTAGATTCTTTTTGGAACAAAATTCAGTTTTCACCATTTAGGTTTTCTGTGGATATTTGGTGCTTATTTCACACTGAAAACTCGCAGCAATTTACTGTAGAATGCATGTAAATTAGATATCAAATCTAGAGAACGCTCATTCCTGTGCCTTGTAAGGGTGAATTCCCACTTAGCAGATTTTGTTGCTAAATTTATGTGACTGAAAATGCCATTCATCTGGGAATGTCTCAGATGAATATCTTAGTGCCAGAATTTTCTGTCAGTAGATCCACTCCAAATATGCAACAGGTGAAAATACCCTGGGTGAAATCCGCAACCAAATCCTCAACGAAATGCGCCAGTAAGATGCGTATTGTGCTTAAGATTCGTTAACGATTTGGTTGAAGAAATTTTTATGCAATATGTGAATATGACATTATAGTTTCAGAATTGGTAACACGTAATTGTCTGGGGTTTCAGCAGCTGGACCCTGTGATCTGATTGACAGGGAGGACACATGTGATAAGAGTTGTCCTTGCCAGGCAATTCCTTTCATCAGTTTCCACACATTTCAAGAAAATGGATCACCCATCTTGGGTACAGTGCAAACTCCAGACCGCTGCCGCCGAACAGTGAGAGTTTGTTATTTTAGGTATTTTAAAGCTTTTGGGGTTGACATACACATCTGTTATGTCAAGGTGATTGCACAGGCGCTGCCTCTGTTCCCACCCAATTACCAGCAGGACAGAAAAATCTTTAGTCCTAGTAGTTAATCCAGTCTGTGCCATGATCAAACCTTTCCGAAAGACGTTGATAAAAAAAAAAGTATAACCTAACATAATCCTAATAAACCGTCATCCCAACACGTGTAATATAAGCTTATATTAAATACACTTATTGTAAGTCAGGAATAATAGAAAAAAAACTTGGTGGAATAGTGTTTTTTGCTTTCGCTCTCAAAACTGAATTCCTTCTAATAAAATGCTAATGTATGTGGAGTAACAATATAATATGCATAGAAATCACAACTAAGATGAAAAGTTTGTAAAGTTTATGTGATCTGGGGAAAAGGTTAACTTTTTCTATTTTTATTTTTTTTTTAAAATGATCTTCATGATCCACATTGGACATGTGTGTGTAACACCCATCCGAGGTGAGCGTGGTGAGAATCCTAGATTGTTATAGTTGGAAGGGACTTCCGGGTCCTCGTGTCCAACCCCCTGCTCAATGCAGGATTCACTAAACCATCTCAGGCAGATGCCTGTCCAGCCTTTGTTTGAAGACTTCCATTGAAGGAGAACTCACCACCTCTCGTGGCAGCCTGTTCCACTCATTGATCACCATCACTGTCAAAATGTTTTTTCTAATATCTAATCTGTATCTTCTCCCTTTTAGTTTCATTCCAATGCTTCTCATGTTTCCATGTTCAAATGAGAATATGATGATCCCTCTACACTGTGACAGCCCTTCAGATATTTGTAGATGGCTATTAAGTCTCCTCTTAGCCTTCTTTTTTTGTAAACTAAACATCCCCAGATCCTCTAACCGTTCCTCATAGTACATACTTTGCAGTCCTCTCACCATCCTGGTAGCTCTTTTCTGAACTTGCTCCAGTTTTTCAATGTCTTTTTTAACATGTGATGCTCAGAACTGGACACAGTATTCCAGATGCGGCCTGACCAAGGAGGAGTAGAGGAGGATAATTACTTCACGTGATCCAGACTCTATGCTTCTCTTAATACATCTTATAACTGTGTTTGCCTCTTTTGCTGCTGCATCACACTGTTGACTCATGTGCAGTCTGTTATCTATTAGTATGCCCAAGTCTTTTTCACACGTGCTGTTGCTTAGTTCTATTCCTCCCATTCTGTATATGTAATTTTCATTTTTCTTGCCCAGATGTAGAATCTTGCTTTTCTCGCTGT
Organism: Oophaga sylvatica; assembly: GCA_033576555.1. NCBI lineage: Eukaryota > Metazoa > Chordata > Amphibia > Anura > Dendrobatidae > Oophaga > Oophaga sylvatica. The sequence goes on from JARQOD010000009.1 coordinate 74,714,695, forward strand.
TAAATACAATTCTATTAGTCACTGCGCATTGTTCAAACTTATCTAGATCCTTTCTCTGTCTTCTCTAGTGTTACCTATCCCTCCTATCTCTGCATCATCTACTAACTTGATCAGTTTACCTTCAGTTCCCTTATTTAGATCATTTATAAAACTCTTGAACACTGGGGCCAGGACAGAGCCTTGTCCTGGCCCCTCTTAAATGTCGCTGTGGCTTTCTGTTGCATCATTAGAAATAATTTGTTAATGGCTTTTCTATTACTGATGGTCGCACAGTATTACAGAAACCATATGAGGCCATTAACATTTAACAAACCAATTATTTTCTAATAATGCAGCATAAAGCCGCAGCGACGTTTGAGGCAGCATCTCAGCAGACTCCTCGGAGGCGTGCTGTACCTGCACTATATGCAATGTGCGACCCCTGCTAAGAAAGATCATAATATATTTCAGCTGCTAATGTCAGATTTCAGTTAAGTGTTTACAATAAAGTGCAAAATTTCATAAAGGGAGACACAATGCACGTCCTGGCTCCCGGAATCCTAGTCTGATTTATGGTGATATCTGCAGCCAATTTGCTGACGACATGCCATATTTTCTCACTTTGTCTTATTGTGTGACTTGCAGGATGCCTCTGTTACCACTGTACAGCGGAAATATTTCAATGAAACCAAAGGCCTGGAATATATAGAACAATTATGTGCCCCAGAATTCAGCACAGTCCTAATGGAAATCAAGACTAAGTATGTATAATATTGTGCTTCACATGAAGTGTGAGAGTCCCTAAAGGGAACTAGTCAGCTGATTTATGCTGCTCCAACCACGGGCAGCAAGAACCAGAGACCAGCTCCATTATTGCCGCCTTGTATGCTTTCCTCTGACACTCTGCAGTGTGTGTATAGGGAGAGAGCGGTTCTGTTATTCCAGACATCTATGTTTAACATACTTTAAAAAGCCATCTGGCACAATGCGACTAGGACAACTGGTCCAAGAGACATGATCCCAGCAGCTTCTCCCCAATTCGATCGCCTACACTGACATGTCTCTCTCTATATGTGTATATGAAGCATGAGTCCTGAAAAGGTCAGGAGAGGGGTGATGTGTAGATGTAAATCAAGACACTTTCAATCTAGGATTGCATATTGTCACCCATCGGCCGGGGCATGCAGTGCTGCAGCAGCTTAGGCCCTCTGTATTGTTTTTGAGCATTTTTTTTTGGAATTATCAATAAAAATTAATAGAAAGAAAGAACTCGAACTGCATTTGTAATTCTACTTTTATCTTCTAGGTACTACTGTCTGGCTGCAGTTGCTGCTTTGCTGAAATATGTGGAATTCATCCAAAATGCAGTTTATGCTCCAAAATCCCTGAAGTTTCGATTTCAAGGAAGTGAACAGACGGCAATGATCGACTCTGCATCCGCTCTGAATCTTGAGCTCCTGGTGAATAGCAGAGATGTCAGGTGTGGCCATAGCTGGTTAAAACAATTAGGCCCTGATTTATCAAGACTGGTGTTTTTCATGCCAGTCTTGATGATGGGGCGCAGTGGAGTGTGAGACAGGGATGCCGTCGCTAGTCCCACTTTGTCAGAAATGGCATGAAAACACCAAAGTTGCAACATTTTTGTGCAGCCCCGTGTTGCACAAAAATGTTGCTACTTTTCCAAGCTTTTTATGCCAGAATTCTGACATAAAAACTTTGATAAATTTATAATACCAAAACACTCATGTGGAGACATGAGAGGTCGGCAGGTGCCCCAGTCCACTAGCTGAAACCACATGAACCAGGGATCATCCCACCGAACGCCCCCGTCCCTTTATCGTGGGCATAACGCTACTCAGACAACACATTGTGAGGGTAAAACAGTGTGGCAATGCTTTATTGAACCACAAAATAGGCACAGCACATAAAATGTAGAACAGTCCCTGCAAAATACCCCAAGATGGTGCACATTACAGAGTCTCACCCTTCCGCTGACTCGCCGGGATAATGGCAGCTGTTACTTGAGAGCTTCCAGGGTTGGCTACCCCACCTGTAGCACGCACACAGAGAGGAGGTAATGACAAGCTTAGGAAGATGACAGTCCATTCAGGTACAAGACCAGTTGACCGAGGGCCACAATCTGGCTTCTCCGAACATCTCCATGGAGCCAGGCAAGCGGCGGGTCCCAATCCTGGCTTTCTCCAAACTTATCCATGGTTCAGCGATGATCAATGGAGCAGGTCTGTATTCTTCAAACCGGGGCCGAGGCCCCCTAGGTTGTTTCCTGTAGAATGATAGATCTGTGTCCCTCGTGATGGAGCCTTGATGTATTGGCAGCAGTCCTGTAGGGTCCCCTGGATGGTTGGATGTCTTGGCAGAATCTGGCTGTCGCTGTACAGATGCATTTAACATCTTTTTATACTTAACAAGTGTCCTTCATTCAGTATTGACATTAACACTAGAAGTCCCAGAGGGGTCATTTAACATTTCTACCTTTGGAACCCAGAGACGGGTCGAATGACCTGAATGATTTTAGCTAACATCCTATAATCACCGTCTTTTGTTCTGTAATTAAGGCCATTACTGTCGCACCGTCAATGTGGAAAACTGATGAAGCGGATTCGTTTTTCCGCCGGATCTGTCTAGTTGTCAGTTTGGACTAAGGGTCATTTGACCCTCTTTCAGGACTTCAGGGGGAGCTCGAAATTTCTGGGACTTCTAGTGTTAAGGATAAGAATAAAGATGAGATCAAGTAGCATTATTATTTAATCTATTTGCATAGTTTTTCCTCTAGCCTACACAATGCATAATTAGCAGTAAACACCACTAGTTATCAAGGATAAGAGCACACTATGTTATATCAAATATCAGCTTACAAGTCAATATTACTGGCTTAAGGTACTGCCACACTAAACAATCCCGCTAGCGATCACGATAACGACGCATACTAATGCGATCGCTAGCGGGATTGTTTCTATATCGCTAAGTGCGGCCACATTTAGCGATATAGTTAACGACGCTATCGCCGTTAGCGATCTTCTTAACGACTTTAGCGGTACAAAAGTACCGCTAAATCGCTAAGAAAAGGTGCCACACTAGCGATATATACTTACCCAGCGGGAGCGCCGACGAGAAAATAGGGTCCGGAACGATTCCAGCGACGAGCGAGATCACAGCAGGAAGCTCGTCGCTGGCAGCTGCCGCACTGAACAACATCGCTAACGGGATCACTAAATAGTGACGTTTTTTAGCGATCCCGTTAGCGATATTGTTCAGTGTGGCATACCCTTTACACATGCAAAAGTCTGTTTTCTTGATTAACCAGAAATCAACATATACTGTAGATAACAGCCTATTCTTCTTGGCTTGCTAAAAATAGTTGTCTAGTTGATTAAGATACAATTCTGTGTCTTCACACCTCCTTACACAAGAATAGGCCCTATTCTCATTTTGTTTAGGGGGTTACCCATCCCCTTTATAAGTGTAGTGTGTCTGTAGGTACACAGTCTTATCTCTGTCAGTGCCTTTCAAAAAGGGAAACAATAATAATAATTCCAGGAGGAATAACAGAGGAACAGCACAATGCAAAGTTCTAAGAAAAGATGCTACAGTATTGTAAATCGAAGGGAAAAATATTCTTAAAATACAATTTGTTAAAATGTATTGCATCTAGGGTTCATTGACACTGCACTTGAAGTGTCCTTTCATTGAGTGCACCAGGAGAGCAGTGGATGTGTGAGTCTGATTTATTCAGTGGAGGCCAGAAAAGTGTCCACTATGTGCCCATGGGGTGCATACATAAGATTTGTCCAGTGGAGATATACTTTGGGAAATCTTCCCAATAAACTGTATATATCCTACAAGAATAGAAAACGCAGTGTGGCTAGTCCTTAACTATAAGGTATTGGTGCCAAGAAGAAGTCTGACTGCAGTAATAATCCAAATATTGTAAAACTATTCCAAATATCTGACTGATTGGACAGAAAGCACGGTAGTTATGTGACCATTGCCCGAGTCTGTGTACTTTTTTCATTCATTCATTCGCTTTACAGAAATAATCACACCCTGTACGGAGTCCTGAATAATACTAAAACTCCAGGTGGAAGCCGCAGACTCAGATCAAATATCTTGGAACCTCTGATTGATCTGGAAACCATCAACACCAGACTGGATTGTGTCCAAGAATTTCTTGAAGACGAGGAGCTTTTCTTCAGTCTCCAGTCAGGTACACGGCTGCTTCTACAAAATGATTTGAACTTGAAGTTACACAAAGGTAAAAACTTGTAACACTTTATCTTCCCCCTTGATGCGGCTGCAGAGGGGTTGAATTGGGCACCAATTCAAATAATAGTTTTTTGCAAGAATTCTGGCGAAAAGCGTAACTAAATATCACAGAATTAGTTGCACAAAAAAACTTTTCAAATTCTGGTATTTTATCTAGACCATCACTGTCAGATTTTTGAAAAATGAGTGGAGCTTTGCTGAGAGGGGTGTAGCCAAGCGTGGCAAATCCATAATTATTTACACCACAAAAGTGACTGGAATATATTTTTTGCAGTGGTGCATGCACCATATTCATTAGGAGGCGCAAATGCTGTATTCTAGTGAACCTTTCATCAAGATCGGTGTAGAAAAGCGACAGACTTGATGAATCGGGGCCTTGCTATCTGGTTTACTCATTGCAGCTGATCTCTGGGGCCTCCGCAGCAGGACACTCTGTGACCTATTTATTTTCAGTGGCAATAATTGTGGAAAGAGGGTCTTTCCATTACATCCAATAAGGAAATTTACTTACCCGCTGTTATAATTTTAGATCTATCCTGCACCATGTTCTCCAAGATCTATGCCTGTTGGTGAATATGACGGATACCATAGCACACACCACTATCTGTTAGGCTGTAGAGCTTTCTCAAATCATTCACACTTGCTATGACCAGACATAAAAATTAGTAGAAAGTAGACTAGCAGTAGATCTTCAAAAGCATTTTCAACCTGTGCAAAATTTAACTATTTCCCCTTGTTCATGTCCAGGCACATTTTTGTTTTCTACCGTAAAGGTGAGATCTCTAAAGTTCTTTCATTTATTTATTCAATTAATTTCTGCCTCTTCCTTTGGTACAGTAATTTATATATATATGAGCCCTCACGGGCAGGGTCCTCTCTCCTTCTGTACTTGTGTGTCCCTTGTCTAGCACATGTTTATTGTACCTGTCTATATTTTTCCCTTTTCATATGTAAAGCGCCATGGAATAAATGGTGCTATATAAATGTATAATAATAATAATATATATCAGACATATGTTTTTTTTTCCCATCAGGGGCTAGAAACAGTGATGCAGACTGGTAGTGGCTTTTTTTTTAATTTTAATTTATTTATTTACTTGTTCTTGTTTTGTCCTGACAGAAGATGTAGCCCAATGGGAGCAGTAGTCTCGTCAGCCCATGCTTGCTGTCTTGCGGTGAGCTTTTTACTGCAGGTCACCGCTGCTGGTCACAGTCACAGCTGTGGGGTCACGCTGACAGCCTTACACCGCAGCACTCTGACCAACAGTCTTACCGGCAGTAGCGTTAGGCCGGCGTCACACACAACCACAAAAAATCGGTCCGTTTTAGACGGTCGATTGTCGGATCAAAATGCAAACATCACACATCCTTCTGGCATCCGATTTTCCTTCAAAGATGCGATTTAGTCGCATGTGTGTGTACCTTGTAACATCCGATTTTCATCCGACTTGCGAGATTTTCTCGCAGGCTTGCAAAACTGACATATAATGGATCCAAAAGAATAGTATTAAAATCACAAAAGAAAGAATAGATATATACACATAGAACACATATATATATATATATATACATGTCATTGTGACATGTATATATACATATATTTATAGTTCCTAGACTTCTACATACTGTTATAGCCGCTAATTCAATTGCGGCTTCTGTGAAATCACAGAAGCCGACATGAAATGATACATTGTTTCTACACAGTTAACCATGTCATTTCCTGTATTTTGATATTTGTTTCGAACTTACAATTACATGAGTGTATTTGTGCAAAATTTCAGACATGTAGGGGTTAATTAAAGATGTAATTTCGTTGAAAAAAAATGCGTGGGCTCCCGCTGTATTTTCTCCACCAGACAGACAAAGCAAGCGAGTGGGGGCAGATAATAACAGCCTAGGGAGGGTACATTTTTTGGTGCCCCCCCTGGCTACTAACATCTGCCCCCAGACACCCCAGAAAGGGCAAATCTATAATTAGATTCGCCCTTTCTGGCACTTTGCCCGTCTATTCCCATTGCCCTGTAGCGGTGGCGAATGGGTTAATAATCTCACCTTAATGTCACCTTAGTATTGAAAGGTGACCTTAAGGCAGGTTAATAATTGAGAGCTGTCAATTAGACAACTATCAATTATTAATCCTATTGTATGATAGAAAAATCAAACACACACACTTTAATAAAAAAGAAGTTTAATGAAATAATCACACAGTTTTTGACAATATTTTATTTTCCTGCTAAAACCATTTGCTGTAATAAAAATAAAATAAAAAAGCAAAATGATTCTTACCAATCCGATGTACAGTCAGGTCCCACGCTGTAATCCATCAGAAAGGGTTAACAGGTTACAGGTCGCAGAGAGCTAATAATGCTGTCTCAGACCTGTATTCCCCTGAATGAATAAAGGGTATGCCACACTGAACAATATCGCTAACGGGATCGCTAAAAAACGTCACTATTTAGCGATCCCGTTAGCGATGTTGTTCAGTGCGGCAGCTGCCAGCGACGAGCTTCCTGCTGTGATCTCGCTCGTCGCTGGAATCGTTCCGGACCCTATTTTCTCGTCGGCGCTCCCGCTGGGTAAGTATATATCGCTAGTGTGGCACCTTTTCTTAGCGATTTAGCGGTACTTTTGTACCGCTAAAGTCGTTAAGAAGATCGCTAACGGCGATAGCGTCGTTAACTATATCGCTAAATGTGGCCGCACTTAGCGATATAGAAACAATCCCGCTAGCGATCGCATTAGTATGCGTCGTTATCGTGATCGCTAGCGGGATTGTTTAGTGTGGCAGTACCTTAAGTTACTCTCCCAGCGAAAGGAGAGGAATAGATTCATGAATGGAGCTTAATTGATTTATTGGCAATTTAACTTTAGTGACCTGACCTAAAGGGAAAGTGGACACAATCAATTAAGCTTCATTCATTAAACACATCCTCTCCTGTCGCCAGGAGAGGAACTTATTCATTCAGGAGCTTTGAGCTGAGCATGCAGGATTACTTGCACTGCTTGGCTCAAAGCTAGTTAACCCTTTGTGAAGGATTACAGCGTGGGATGTGACAGATCGGCGGAATAGGTAAGAATAATGTTGTTTTATTTTTTTTTCTTTATTTTAGGAGATCAATGGCTTCGCACGGATTAAGTGTAAAATAAAATATGGTCAAAAAAATGTGTTTTTATTTCATTAAAATTATTTATTCTTAAATGTGTGTGTGTTTTTTTATTTACTTCAATAGGATTAATAATTGATAGTTGTCTAATTGACAGCTATCAATTATTAACCTGCCTTAAGGTCACCTTTCAATACTAAGGTGACATTAACGCCAGATTATTAACCCATTCGCCACCGCTACAGGGCAATGGGAATAGACGGGCAAAGTGCCAGAAAGGGCGAATCTAATTATAGATTTGCCCTTTCTGGGGTGTCTGGGGGCAGATGTTAGTAGCCAGGGGGGGCACAAAAAATGTACCCTCCCTAGGCTATTATTATCTGCCCCCACTCGCTTTGCTTTGTCTGTCTTGTGGAGAAAATACAGCGGGAGCCCACGCATTTTTTTTCAACGAAATTACACCTTTAATTAACCCCTACATGTCTGAAATTTTGCACAAAAACACTCATGTAATTGTAAGTTCTAAACAAATATCAAAATACAGGAAATGACATGGTTAACTGTGTGGAAACAATGTATCATTTCATGTCGGCTTCTGTGATTTCACAGAAGCCGGCAATTGAATTTGCGGCTATTACAGTATGTAGAAGTCTAGGAAATATAAATATATGTATATATATACATGTCACAATTACATATATATATATATATGTATTCTATGTGTGTATACCTATTCTTTCTATTCTTTAGTAAAGCTGTCAGTGTGATTTTACAGTATAGCCGGGGATGAATTGCCGGCTTTTCTAAAGGACACCGATGCGATTTCATCGCAAGTCACACAGTGTGGTCCGTTTGTAATCCGATTTTTCATCGCTCCCATAGACTTGCATTGGCGATTGTCGACCCACAATCGGTGACAATCGCAGCATGCTGCGATTGTACACGGACGTTTAAAACGGACCACAAAATAACGGATACTGGGAGCTGCTCCATAGATTAACATAGGTCCGACTGCAATACGATTTTTCATCGCATTGCAGTCGTCCGATTATGTCGCCAGTGTGACGCCGGCCTTACAGTGGGTCACAATCACAGCAACGGGGTCATGCTGACATCTGACAGCATGACCCCGCAGCGCTCTTATGGCGGTAGTGATCTTACTGGCGGTAGTGTTACCGCCGATAAGAACTACATCGCCGGTGTTTTCCACGCTGTCACACAGAAGACGCACAAAGAATTGACATGCTGCAGAAAAAAATGCACTGCAAATACTCAAAGGAAATTTACTGATCATGTGCACAACACTTCAGGATTGTCATTGAATTAGCTTGCATAAGGATTCCATTGCATTTTTGCCCATTTCCACATGGAAAAAATGCAGCGCGTCAAAAAAGCACCGTGTGCACACAGCCTAACGTCATCCCAAAAGGACCTCATCAAGTAACCGAATGATAATACATAATAATGAATGGTAATATGAACCAGTTTCTATTTGGTCTGTAATAACGTATATGCTTTTTTCATCTTTGTGTTTGTTTTATTTAGTTTTGATTGTTTCTAAGAACAAAATTAAAATGTGAATATATCTTGATATTTTTCACAATACAAAATATCTGATTGACAAAAAGGACCTCATCAAGGTCTATCTGCTGCTAATGTGAACATTGAATTTGGTCTGCCGTTCTGGAAGCATTTAAGACCAAGAGCAAAGTGCCCCTGCCGGGGTTAAGGCTTGCTGCACCCAGGCATGGGGACATCCTGTGCTGCTCAACATCAGACTTCTGTTCTGCAGCTTTGTAAGGCTGCTGCTTGGACTTCCGTCCACACTTTCACTAAATTTTCCAGGATTCACACCTTCTTGGCAGATGCGAGTCTGGGCTGAAAGATGCTGCAAGCGGCAGCCACTCAGGTTGAGGAATTTTGCCTACCCCTTAATATATATTTTCTGCCCTAGGGTCTGCTTTTGGACTTCCCGTGGTTTCCTGTATTCTTGAATGAAGCCCCTGAGAAAAGAGGATTTTTGGAACTTTCCATAAAGTCCCTTTCTCGCCTTCCATGAGGAGAGACAGCACCCTCTCTTTTTGAATTTTGTTCCCACGTTTGGTGATTTATTTCCAGTATATTTTTCTCTGCTTCTCCTGGTGCTTTCTCATTAACTGAGTAGATTTCTGCCGTAGCCCGGTGTAATCAGAAGAGAAGGAGCATTCTTTTTTTTCTTTAGGCTGTAATTCTTAATGTTAACCTCCTGGTGGCAGCAGAGTCCACCCATGGTCTCCTGTGTCCCCAATGAAGGCTCAGTAGAGAGCCGATATTGAATGTTGGGGGGAAGCCGTTCAGGATATGGGGGAGGGCGGTAAACACCTTTGGTTGAGAATGTTATTTGTGTATTTGTAAATGTTATAAAATTAATAAAAATTTACTTGATTAAAAAAAAGAGTCCATATTGACTTTTAGGATTGCCACTTCCAATAGGTGGCGCTAGAGTTTTAGTACTCTTCCTCTCTGAAGAGACAATTTGCATATTTAATTTCCCAGATGAGCATTGCAAGGATTAAAAGTCTCCTCATACTGGCATGCCAGGCCTGGCTTGTCACTCTTCACAAGGAGAAACCTTACTCCTTAGATCAGGGTTCCCCAACTCCAGTCCTCAAGGCCCACCAACAGGTCATGTTTTCAGGATTTCCTTAGTATTGCCCAGGTGATAATTGCATCACCTGTGCAAAACAGAGGAAATCCTGAAAACATGACCTGTTGGTGGGCCTTGAGGACTGGAGTTGGGGAACCCTGCCTTAGATCACTGGGAGTCCCAAAAATCCTGTTATTACTGAGCCTGCAAAACATCTTTTCAGCTGCAGAATGGAAGGGAGGGAGCCACAGGATTCATTACTGATGGGTAGGCGGAGCCCCAGATCAGGATGTCACCTCAGATCAAAAGCGTGCTGACTGGCTGGCCCCTTCAGCTCGGGCTCCTCCTACTCAGCTCCAGTCTAAGATTTGAGGTCTCAGAGGATGGTCGCTGCTAATGCAGCTCCTCAGAAGATTTTATTATTTTATATTCGGACAGGAGACTTGGATCACCAGTTGGTCTAGAGGTCTCAGGGGTACCAGCGCTGCTGTACCCCAACCTCTCCCTTGGCGGATCTGTATTTACTCAATAGTCCCTGCAGAATCCTTGCCGGCCCTGGGGGATGAGGATGGCTTCCCTGGCGGGGACGCAAACCACACGTGCGGTCACTGCGTTCCTCGCCCTGGGGGGAAGCATGGGCACAGCGCCAGAAACCCCTGAGGGTCCCTGTGGCGCTTTGGCTGGTGAGTACTCCACACAAATTTTTTATTATAATTATGTGTGAGTGCTTTAGCGTCTGAGTGAGCAGCGCTATTACTTGTATGTCAGTATGCTTCAGCGCTGCTGTGAGCAGCGCTATTACATGTATGTCAGTATGCTTCAGTGCTGCTGTGACAGCGCTACTACATGTATGTCAGTATGCTTCAGTGCTGCTGTGACAGCGCTGTTACATTGTAGATGTGGTGATTTTTTGTCCGCAGGCAGATAGCTGCAGGACAGAGAGGGAGCAGGAGCGGGGGAGTTCGCGCTCATTATTTGAGCTGGCGGGGGGCGTGGCCTAACGATTCCCGGTCTTCTGAGCAGGAAGACGCGCGCTCTGGCGTTTCTCCTGCGACTCCCCCACTGTGGGGCCATTACACAGGCTCCTGGGCTCCTCAGACCGCTCCTCTCCTCATAAGACACCACGGCCAGCTGGGTGAGTGCTGATTCCTCACCCCGCAGCGCAGCGATCGCTATCCTGCAGCTGCAGTCTCATTAGAGACATAAAATTGGCTGGGGCTCACACTTCAAATATATATTGTGGTGAGTTTGCAATATTAACCCCTCTGAGGGTTATTTCTACCAGCAATTTTTTTGACTGAATACCGCTGGGGTAACCCTGCCTGGTGGAGCGTTAACCCTTCAGCGTTTAAAAAAAAAAAAAACGCAGAGTTTTCAGCTGCAGATGAAGGAAGAGAGCCACAGTAATTCATTACTGATGGGTAGGCGGAGCCCCAGATCAGGATGTTACCTCAGATCAAAAGAGTGATGACTGGCTGGCCCTCCAGCTCGGGCTCCTCCTACTCGCTCCAGTCTAAGATTTGAGGTCCAGAGGATGGTC
>JARQOD010000009.1:74726327-74765146 GCA_033576555.1 Oophaga sylvatica
GAAGTAAAGATATCAGCGGAAACACATAGACTAGCTCGAAATGGTCCCACGGCCACCAGAGCAACCACCGCCACAGCCTTCGGGTCCTTGTACCTGGACATGAAGGTCGGTAGTTTGGCATTTGAACCTGGATGCCATCAAATCCACTTGGGGAGTTCCCCAACGGAAGCACAGCAGCGCAAAAATTTTCGGATGAAGACTCCATTCTCCAGGATCCATCTTCTCGCGACTGAGGAAGTCCGCCGTGGTATTCTGGACTCCTGGAATGTGATCGCAGAGATGGCTGGAACCTTGGTCTCGGCCCATAGCAGGATCCGAGACACCTCCATCATGAGGCTGGAGCTCCTTGTCCCGCCTTGGTGGTTGATATACGCAACGCCGTCGCGTTGTCTGTCTGCACTCGGACTGGTAGACCGCTTAAAGGGACGTCCAGTGTTGTAGGCAAAGGAAAAATTGCCCTCAACTCCAGGATGTTGATCGGTAGAACAGACTCTTCCGATGACCATACTCCCTGGATCCAAAGATCGTTCCAGACACCCCCCCCCAGCCCGTCAGGCTGGCATCGGTGGTTATGACCGACCACCTCGGAGGGAGGAAAGATTTCCCCAGGAATAACGCTCCTGGACGTAACCACCATCCTAGGGATTCTCGCACCCTGTGAGAGATGATGACGCTGCAATTCAGAGAAGCTTGCGATCGATCCCAACGACTCAGAATGAGCCTTTGGAGGGCCCTGGAATGAAATTGGGCAAACGGATGTGCCTCCATGGACGTCAAACCCAGAAGGTGCATACACTTCCGAAAGGACATTGCTGCCGTAGACCTCATAATCTGTACATGTCGAAAGAGACATGCCCGCTTGTCTGGAGGAAGGGACACCACCGTCCGTACAGTGTCGAAATGCATTCCCAAAAACAGGATTGACTTCCAGAGACGACTTCTCCCAATTGACCAGCCACCCGAAATCCTCCAGGAGCTGAAGGGATAGATTGCGAGCCGTCCCCGCCTCCTCCTTTGAGGACGCCACAATCAGAAGGTCGTCCAGGTAGGGAAATCGTAACCCCTGTCTTCGAAGAATTGCCATGAGGGGCGCTAGAATTTTTGTAAAAACTCTGGGCGCCGAGGCCAAGCCGAATGGCAGAGCCACAAACTGGCAATGGTCCTGACCTATGGCAAAACGAAGGAAGCGCCGGTGAGCCCTTCCGACGGGAACATGCAAATAAACGTCGCGAATGTCGATTGACCAAAAAGACGTTCTGCGACAGGGCTGCCACAACGGAGCGAAGCGACTCCATGCGGAATTTTCGGGATGTAAACATGCCGATTCAATCTTTGAAATTCAAAATAGGGCGAAATTTGTCCTCCTTTTTGGGGACCACAAAGAGGTTGGAATAAGAATCCTTTTCACCGGTCCCTCTGCGGAACCGGTATCACCACACCCTTCTGCAGAAGGGAATCGACCTCTCGTAGTAGAGCGGCAAATAGCTCGGCTCTGACGGAATGCGAGATTGGCAAAACCTGTCCGGGGATCGAGAAAGAAACTCTATGAAGTAGCCTGCCAACACAACCTGTGTTACCCAGGCGTCCGACACACGGAAACCCAAGTCGGTTTGAATTGGAGTAAACGACCCTCCACTCGAAGCGCTCGAGTGAGACCCAGACGTCAGACCGTGTAAGTTGATCAGTTCATAGGTTTGTGCTGGTGCGATGAAAACATGACACAGTTGATATAGAAAAGTCCTTATTACTTCATACAAGTTGGCAGAAATGTCACACAGTTTTCAGACGAAACAGGGACACAGCAGGCCAGAGCAATCAAGCTCAGCAATCCTCTCCATACAATCGGATCTTCTCTCTGTTACCGGTAGTCCATGCAACTGGTCTTCAAAGGCAGTTCGAGTCCCAGTCTTCAGTTCTCAGTAGAAAACTGAGTACAAGGTCAAGCTACGGAGTCAAGTCACAGGTTCATGCAGGCTAGATTGAAGCACTGATGCTCGTGGGTCTAAGAGCAAAGACAGAATCAGGCGGAACATGCAAGCTGAAACTCCATTTTGACCTGAGGGCAAGATAGCTGCAGCAAGCAGAAAGTTAAAATGGTGACGAACAAACTGAGATTTCGATATACTAGAACCTTACAGACCGCTTTAGCGGGTTTTTTGCCAGCTTCTGTCTTAATGGAAGTTCTGTTTCCAGGGTATGCGGAATTTCTGAGAAATTCCCCCTTTTTTTTTTTTTAAAAAAGAGAGGAACGACCCAAACCCCCAGAGGGTTGACCGGATCATCCCCTGGACCGAAAGGACCGCCGACAACTACCGGCACTAGTCCTGCCAGACGCAGAAGTCACAGCTCTGCGCTGCGGTAAAGCTGTTTCTTTTGCCTCAGAAATCAGCTCTGTGAGGTCAGATTCAAATAGCTGACCTCTTTGTAAGCTAAAGATAGCAAACCCTGCTTGGAAACCGCGTTCCACTGTCTAAGCCACAGTGCTCTTCTGACTGTGACTGCGAGGATTGCGCCCTGGATAGCAGTGACGCAGAATCCTTCAACTTGAAAAGCCCATCTATCTCGATAGAGGGGATCCATCTTGTCACGCCTCCGTAGATGGTCCAAACGGCTCAGGGAAACTTTACAAGTACACATAGATCCTTAATACTGAATCCATGACCCGCGGCCTCGCAGATGGATATTGTTGCCATCTCCATTTTTCTGTCCAGCAGGTCCTGCAGACTCGCCTTCCTTTACCAGGATAAAGGGACATTCACTTCAGGAGATCCAATTAACAATCAACTCCGTAGAAAACGGATACAGATTGTAAAGCCGTCGCGACCTATGCGACTCCTGAAACATCCGCGCCGACTTACCAGGACGCCTAGTTACCTCTCTCTGGTAACTGTAACGCCCTCATGGCTCCAATATTACGGTCCATGAGAGAGGCAGAGTGTCCCTGCCGATCCTCCTTGTCCGAAACGGACATCTTCGCTACGCGAGAAGGAAGGCACAGATTTGTGTCGCTTCCTTGAGAGGATCTAGCTGACACTTCATAACCTAGAAGGTCAGACAGGCCATCATAGAAACTAGCGAGGGCCTCCATTTTGACACCACTGGAACCTCCGACCGCGCGCATGACGCTGTCGGGGTCTGCGTGTCAGATAGTCCGCATCTGACATGTCCTTGCACAGTATATGGCAGGTTAAACCTGTCAGTAACTAGAACAGTGTGTTTCTAAAGAAAAAACAATCGCTGAAGGGTTAAAGCTCTTAAAGAGAGAGCTACCCCAGCATTAATAGTTAACCGCCTAAGAAGGGGTTAAAGTAGCAGACTCCCCACAACCTTGATAATGAAAAAGTTGTGCGAGCCCCAAGTGCCTCTTATAAGGCAGCAGCTGCAGGACAGCTTTTTATGCCACACTAACAGAAAAACGTTCCACAAGATTGCTAAAAATTGTGCTGTTTTGTATATCGCAATGACCGCCAAAGTTTAAGGAGAATCGCTAACCGCTTATGCGATGTTAATGAGATCGCCCAGATTGGCAGCTACTAGCGACATTAAAAAATGATCACACAAACGATCGCATTAGTATGCGTCGTTATCAGGATCGTTAGTGGGAACGTATAGTGGCAGTATTAAAATCGCAGACTCCCCACAAACTCTTTATTATTATTGAAAAGAGTGTGCGAGCCCCTTATGCGATAACAGCTGCAGGACAGCGCAGTCTGTCACTCATTAGTGCCCCAGAAGGCGCCCGCGCTGTGGGGGTGAAGGGGTTAAGCTTCTGCCTGCGGGCTAGAAGCGACTCACCCAGCTGGTAACAGTGCCGGGAGGGGAGGAGGGAGAAGAGCCAGAAGAAGCTTTCAGCCTGCTTCTTTAATGGCCGCCGCGCTGTGCCTCCGTGTGCTCCATGAGGGAAGCCGGAAATGGAGACAGCAGTAAAGCGCGCGCTCAGAGCGGCGCGAAAATTCAAAATAAAAAGGCGCGCACTCCTCTCCTATGTCCTGCAGGCATCTACCTGCGGACAAAAAACACCAGTCACCGACATGTAATGTACAGCGGCTGCCGCGCAGCGACACTCACACACACATTAATAAAAATGCAATGGGTACTCACCAGCCGAAGCGCCACAGGGACCCCCAGGGGTTTCTGGCGCTATGCCCATGCTTCCCCCCAGGGCAGGGGACGCAGTGACCCCTGCAGCGCGGTTTGCGCCCCCGCCAGGGAAGCCATCCTCATCCCCCGGGCCGGCAGGGTTCTGCAGGGACCACCATTAGGGTAATACAGATCCGCCAAGGGAGAGGTGGGAGTCCAGCAGCGCTGAGACCCCTGAGACCTCTAGACCACTTCTGGTGATCCAAGTCTCTTGTCCGATAAAAAATAATAAAATCTTCTGAGGAGCTGCTTCTAGCAGCGACAGTCCTCTGGACCTCAAATTGTAAACTGAAGAGCTGAGTAGGAGGAGCCCGAGCTGGAGGGGCCGGTCAACACTCTTTTTAATCTGAGGTGTCAATCCTATCTGGGCTCCCCTACCCACTAGTAATGACTGTGGCTCTCTTCCTTCCATCTGCAGCTGAAAATATATATGTGTATGAATAAATACATATAGCAGCTGCATACACTACGTTCTTAAGGGGAAAGAGGAAAACCCCCCTTTTTTTTGGGTATAAACGGTAAGTAGGGTATGCCATAATTTTAAAGATAGCACATATATATAGAGCAATAATTATTAGAGCAAGTATTATTAAAAACTGGTGAATGAGGGAGTGTTTCTTGTTTTTATTTATTTGCCTCTCTCTTTTTATGTCTTTCAGGTTCCCATTTGTGGACTTCTTTAGATTCAGTGAACTACGTCGAAATCCCTGGACTGGACGGCTTTTATTTTTTAATAAATTGGTGAACCAGGGGAGTGTTTTTAACCCCTTCACCCCCAAGGGTGGTTTGCACGTTAATGACCGGGACAATTTTTACAATTCTGACCACTGTCTCTTTATGAGGTTATAACTCCGGAACGCTTCAACGGATCTTCGCGATTCTGAGACTGTTTTCTCGTGACATATTGTACTTCACGTTAGTGGTAAAATTTCTTCCATATAACTTGCGTTTATTTTGAAAAAAACGCAAATATGGCGAAAATTTTGAAAATTTAGCAATTTTCAAACTTTGAATTTTTATTCCCTTAAAACAGAGAAATATGTCACACAAAATAGTTAAGAAATAACATTTCCCACATGTCTACTTTACATCAGCACAATTTTGGAATCAAAATTTTTTTTTGTTAGGAAGTTATAAGGGTTAAAAGTTGACCAGCGATTTCTCATTTTTACAACAAAATTTACAAAGCCATTTTTTTTAGGGACCACCTCACATTTGAAGTCACTTTGAGGGGTCTACATGACAGAAAATACCCAAAAGTGACACCATTCTAAAAACTGCACCCCTCAAGGTACTCAAAACCACATTCAAGAAGTTTATTAACCCTTCAGGTGCTTCACAGGAACTAAAGCAACGTGGAAGGAAAATATGAATATTTAACTTTTTAGCCACAAAAATGATCTTTTACAAACTTTTTTTTTATTTTCACAAGGGTAAAAGGAGAAAATGGACAGATAAGGTTGTTATGCAATTTCTCCTGAGTACGCCAATACCCCATATGTGGGGGAAAACCACTGTTTGGGCACACGGCAGAGCTCGTAAGGGAAGGAGCGCCGTTTGACTTTTTCAAACTAAAATTGGCTGGAGTTGAGATTGGACGCCATGTCGCGCTTGGAGAACCTCTGATGCGCCTAAACAGTGGAAACCCCCCACAAGTGACACCATTTTGGAAACTAGACCCCCTAAGGAACTTATCTAGATCTGTTGTGAGCACTTTGAACCCCCAAGTGTTTCACAAAAGTTTATAATGCCTGGGTGTGAAAAAAAAAAAAAAAAAAAATTCCACAAAAATGATTTTTTAGTCCTAAATTTTTGAATTTTCCCAAGGAAATTGGACCCCAAAAGTTGTCCAATTTGTCCTGAGTACGCTGATACCCCATATGTGGGGGTGGAAAACTGTTTGGGCGCACGGCAGGGCTTGGAAAGGAAGTAGTAACGTTTTGGAATGCAGACGTTGATGGGGGTCATGTTCCGTTTGCAGTGCCCCAGATGAGCCTAAACAGTGGAAATCCCCCACAAGTGACCCCATTTTGGAAACTAGACCCCCTAAGGAACTTATCTAGATCTTTGGTGAGCACTTTGAACCCCAAGTGCTTCACACAAGTTTATAATGCCCGGGCATGAAAATAAAAAATCCTATTTTTTTCCCACAAAAATTATCTTTTAGTCACTAATTTTTTATTTTCCCAAGGGTATCAGGAGAAATTGGACCACATAAGTTGTTGTCCAATTTGTCCTGAGTACGCTGATGCCCCATATGTGGGGGGGAACCACTGTTTGGGCGCACGGCAGAGCTCGGAAAGGAAGGAGCACCATTTGACTTTTTCCAACCAAAATTGGCTGGAATTGAGATTGGATGCCATGTTGCATTTGGAGAGCCCCTGATGTGCCTAAACAGTGGAAACCCCCCACAAATGACCCCATTTGGGAAACTAGACCCCTAAGGAACTTATCTAGATCTTTGGTGAGCAATTTGAACCCTCAAGTGCTTCACACAAGTTTATAACGTAGAGCCGTAAAATTTAAAAATCATATTTTTTCCACAAAAATGATCTTTTCACCCGAATTTTTATTTTTCCAAGGGTAACAAGACTCCAAAAGTTATTGTGCAATTTGTCCTGAGTACACTGATACCCCATATGTGGGGGTATACCACTGTTTGGGTGCATGGCAGAGTTTGGAAGGGAAGGAGCGCCGTCTCACTTTTTCAACGCAGAATTGGCTGGACGCCATGTCGTGTTTGGAGAGCTCCTGATCTGCCTAAACAGTGGAAACCCCCACAAATGACACCATTTGGAAACTAGACCCTCAAGGAACTTATCTAGATGTGTGGTGAGAACTTTGAACCCCAGTGTTTCACTAAAGTTTATAACGTACAGCCTTAAAATAAAAAATCCTTTTTTTTTTTTACAAAAATGATTTTTCGCCCCCAATTTTATTTTCACAAGGGTAACAGAAGAAATTGGAACCCAAAAGTTGTTGTCCAATTTGTCCTGAGTACGCTGATACCCAATATGTAGGAGAAAACTACTGTATGGGTGCACGTCAGGGCTCGGAAGGGAAGTAGTGACGTTTTGGATTGCAGACTTTGATGGAATGGTCTGGGGCGTCATGTCGCATTTGGAGAGCCCTGATGCGCCTAAACAGTGGAAACCCCCACAAGTGACCCCATTTTGGAAAATAGACCCCACAAGGAACTTATCTAGATGTGTGGTGAGCACTTTGAACCCGAAGTGCTTCACAGAAGTTTATAACGCACAGCCGTAAAAATAAAAAATCCTTTTTTTTTTTTACAAAAATGATTTTTTCGCCCCCAATATTTTATTTTCACAAGGGTAACAGGAGAAATTGGACCCCAAAAGTTGTTGTCCAATTTGTCCTGAGTACGCTGATACCCAATATGTGGGAGAAAAACTACTGTATGGGCGCATGTCAGGGCTCGGAAAGGGAAGTAGTGACGTTTTGGATTGCAGACTTTGATGGAATGGTCTGGGGGCGTCATGTCGCATTTGGAGAGCCCCTGATGCGCCTAAACAGTGGAAATCCCCAACAAGTGACCCCATTTTGGAAAATAGACCCCACAAGGAACTTATTTAGATGTGTGGTGAGCGCTATGAAGCCCCAAGTGCTTCACAGAAGTTTATAATGTACAGCCGTAAAAACAAAAAAATCTTATTTTTTTTACAAAAATAATATTTTCGCCCCCAGTTTTTTATTTTCCCAAGGGTAACAGAAGAAATAGGACAAATTTCACAATAACTCTTGGGGTCCAGAGTACGCTGATACCCCATATGTGGGGATAAACTACTGTTTGGACGCATGGCAGAGCTCAGAAGTGAAGGAACACCCTTTGACTTTTTCAACGCAGAATTGGCTGGAATGGAGATCAGACGCCATGTCACATTTGGAGAGCCCCTGATGTGCCTAAACAGCGGAAACCCCCCAATTCTAACTCCAACCCTAACCCCAACACACCCCTAACCCTAGTCCCAACCCTAATCCCAACCCTAACCCTAATCCTAACTCTAACCCTAATCCTAACTTTAGCGCCAACCCTAACCCTAACTTTAGCCGAAACCCTAACCCTAATGGGAAAATGGAAATAAATACATTTTTTTTATTTTATTATTTTTCCCTAACTAAGGGGGTGATAAAGGGGGGTTTGATTTACTATTTATAGCGGGTTTTTATGATTGGCAGCTGTCACGCTAAAAGACGCTTTTTATTGCAAAAAGTAGTTTTTTGCATCGCCACATTTTGAGAGCTATAATTTTTGCATATTTTGGCCCACAGAGTCATGTGAGGTCTTAATTTTTGCGGGACGAGGTGACGCTTTTATTGGTACCATTTTTGAGCACGTGACATTTTTTGATCGCTTTTTATTTCGATTTTTGGGAGGTTAGAATGAACAAAAATCAGCAATTCATGAATTTCTTTTGGGTGAGGCGTTTTTATTGTTCCGCGTGTGGTAAAATCGATAAAGCAGTTTTATTCTTCGGGTCAGTACGATTACGGCGATACCTCATTTATATCATTTTTTTATGTTTTGGCGCTTTTATAGAATAAAAACAATTTTATATAAAAAATAATTATTTTTGCATCGCTTTATTCTGCGAGCTATAACTTTTTTATTTTTTTGCTGATGATGCTGTGTGACGGCTCGTTTTTTGCGGGACAAGATGACGTTTTCAGCGGTACCATGTTTATTTATATCCGTCTTTTTGATCGCGTGTTATTCCACTTTTTGTTCAGCGGTATGATGATAAAGCACTGATTTTTTGCTTCGTTTTTTTTTTTTTTTTTTAAGGGGTTCACAAAAGGGGTTAACTAGTGGGACAGTTTTATAGGGGGGGTCGTTACGGACGCGGCGATACCATATATGTGTACTTTTATTGTTTTATTTTTTTTATTTACAATAAGTAATGAATTTATTGGGGAATATTTTTTTTTTTTTTTTTATTTATTTTGGATTTTTTTTTTACACGTTTATTTTTACTTTTTTTTACTTTTTTACTTTGTCCCAGGGTGGGACATCACTGTATTTCATCAGATCGCTGGTGTGACAGTGTGCACAGCACTCTGTCACACCAGCGATGTGACAGGCAGTGCAGGACGCTTCCTCATGCCTGCTCTCGGCAGGCACTGAGGAAGCCGCCTCCCTCCAGGACCCCAGCGCCATCTTGGATCCGGGTCCTGGGAGGGAGGAAGCCCTCAGAGCAGCGCGATCACATCGCGCTGCTCTGAGGGTCTCAGGGGGGCGCGCAGGGAGCCCCCACCCTGCGCGATCCTCCCCTGTGCCCCCAGTACACCGCGATCATGTTTGATCGCGGTGTGCAAGGGGTTAATGTGCCGGGAGCGGTCCGTGACCGCTCCTGACACACAGTCACGGGTGTCAGCTGTGATAATCAGCTGACACCCGGCGGCGATTAGCTGCGCTCCCTCGGGAGCGCAGCTAATCGCCTATGACGTACTATCCCATCCATGGTCAGAATGGCACGGGTTTTATGGACGGGATAGTACGTCTAATGTCAGAGAGGGGTTAAAAATAAAATATTTTTGTGTGTATTTTTTTTTTTTAAACTTAATGGGTTAGTAATGGAGGTGTCTGATAGACGCCTCTCCATTACTAAGACAGGGGGTTGATGCCAGCTAACATTACACGGCTGACATCATCTCAAAAAAATATTACCCCAATTGCCACCACACCAGGGCAATCGGGAAGAGCCAGGCTAAGTGTCAGAATTGGTGCATCTATTGTGATGTGCCAAATCTGGAGTAACTGTGGGCTGGTATTTTTAGGCTGGGAATGGCCAAATTACCAAGGACCTTCCCAGCCTGATAATATCAGCCCGCAGCTGTCTGCTTGATCTTGGCTAGTTATCAAAAATGTGGAGGATCCCACATAGTTTTTTTAAATAATTCATTTTTTATGAAGCGCAGCGCTGAGCAGTCCTATAGGGAATGAATGGAGTGGTGGTAGGGAATGCACACTACAGTTCTATTGTATCGTGGATAAAAGTGCCCAGTTCTGCCGATCGGTGCAGATCCAAGCAGTCAGACACCCTTTAATCTATAAGTCATCACATATTCTGTGGATACGTGATCATTTCATTTCACCAGATATCACCTTTAAGGTTGTGCACAATGTTCGAGCATTGTACCAATGCGCACAGTACACTTTATTATGGTTATAGCTAATTACTGGACAGTTCCTGAAATTCCTGCCATCTCCACTCACCTCGGATCATCTATGGATGAATAATACGCTTGGAGTAAGGGTGTTTTGCATTTTTCCAATACGGCCTATGGTATAAAAAAAAACAGAATTACGTTTACTCCTTTGCAATGTAATAATTCTGATGAATAAGAGACAAACCACATTAAAAGACCTGTTATATCTCATAAGCCTAAAATAAAACTTTCAGCAACAAACTACCAGGCATCTGGTTCTGGTTTAAAATTGTTGATATCGGGTCTGGAACCAGTCATTAAACACAATAAAAAATACCTTTAAAGGCTCCACAAGTTCAAGAGTATGCTTGAGTGAGATTAGATAGGTTATCTTCGTATCTGCTGCTTTCTCCTGTTAAATAAATGATATCTACGTCACCAGAGAATACTGGAGAAATTATCATTATCTGTATTGAAGCATTGAAGCTGAGAGAATAAGATTTCCATCACTATGGGGTCATGTTCCCGCTGTCTTCAGAAACTCCAGCCACGTAAAAATGACAGAAATGGATCCAAACAAACCTCATTCACTTGCACGTCTCACGTACAGAAAAAAACGTATCGATGAAAGTCAATTTTTGTAGACTGATTGTCCACAGCAAAAGAAAATGGAGACATTTCCATTTTTCATCTGATTTGCAGAACAAACACATCCCTACAAATAAAAACGTCAGTGAAAAGAAAAAAACAAAATGACAGCACTGAGATCCACACATCTGTCATTTTATGGATGTCTTTTTTAAGTATTTATTTGGTAATTGAAGTTTGGATTTTTTAAATTTTTTTTGCATGAGAATATAAAATGCCGCACTGATGGTAAAGACAGACACGCAGACCAAGATGGATGAAAATCAGATGCCACAATGACAGTAAAATGGACCAAATTTTGATGAAAATTTGTCTAAAAGTCTAATTTTCTCTCACATGCAAACAAATACAAATAAATATGGGGTGAGGTCTTATTTAATGGGGGCTATCGGTAGCCAGTTTTATCCATCATGCAATGGTCGGTAATGTCAGTGTAAACAGGAGTTATTAAGTGTTAATCAGATTTTGTGCTGATCATACGTCTAAATGAACCACAACCAAAATAACAAATATTTCAAGTACCAGAATCCACTTTGCAATAATTTGATGTGTTGGTTCAAAGGGTCCTGCAAATCGTTTTGCTCATGTCTAACAGCAATCCTTTCTGCAGTCGCCACACAAGCATCACAGGTATCTCAACCAGCAGGTCAAACTACTTGAGATACAAAAAGTTATCGCACAGGCGTCGACATCCTCACATTGTCCTATAATTGGCAGGTAGTGGTAATACTGACACTGATGAGGCTGTGACCGGGGCAGAAGGCACTGCATCATTTGGTGACGCAGTGTCATACAACAATGGCTCCCAGAGATGACTTTGGTACAACGTGTACTAGATGTGGACACTACTGTGCTTCACAATGACACATGGTCGCCTCTGGTAAAAATGACGCCATGTACAAACAGCGAGGAGCCCTGACCTCTACCCGAAGGTGTCACTCACCATGACGTCCAACAAGAACAAATCGAGCCCATAAGTACACATATACTGCATTCTGGCAGCTTATATATATGTCCCAGTAGCTCCTTTATATACATACCGTATCCTGCTTTGGTATCTGTATAAGATTGGAAAGAAGTTGTTCTGTGTCCAAAAACCTTGAAAGAACTAGATAAAAAAATATAATTATATATTTAGAATAATCCTGCAAAGAAAATGTTACATTTCCATAATTGCTAGAATCTGAAATATTGCAATTTTAATCTTATGAAATTTCCTATTGAAGGCAAAACACGGATTTTGGTAAGAACTTACCTGTAAAATCCTTTTCAGCTAAGGAAGGGAGGGAGACACAGGATTCATTACTGATGGGTAGGCGGAGCCCCAGATCAGGATGTCACCTCAGATCAAAAGCGTGCTGACTGGCTGGCCCCTTCAGCTCGGCTCCTCCTACTCAGCTCCAGTCGTACCAAAGCTTTAGGGAAGAACCAAGATCACCAGCGGAGCAACATAACCCTGTCTGAAGAAACTTCAGAGAAAAACACAAGGATACAGGTTATGTATATAAAGTAAGCCAAAAACCACAGAGTTCCAGGTACTAATCACTGAACCTGACTACTGCGATGAGCTGGCGATGCTGAAAAAGAGCCTTAACGCGCTGACCTCAGTCCAGATAATCGCTATCAGATAAGAGTCGCGCTGCATCTGAAAACATCAACACACTTCTGCCTTGGGCGGGATCTGTGTCTCCCTCC
Source organism: Oophaga sylvatica (assembly GCA_033576555.1). NCBI lineage: Eukaryota > Metazoa > Chordata > Amphibia > Anura > Dendrobatidae > Oophaga > Oophaga sylvatica. The sequence continues at coordinate 74,738,982 of JARQOD010000009.1, forward strand.
CTTCCTTCGCTGAAAAGGATTTTACAGGTAAGTTCTTACCAAAATCCGTGTTTCAGCTGCAGAATGGAAGGGAGGGAGCCACAGGATTCATTACTGATGGGACGTCCCAAAGCAGTTAAAAAAATAAGGGTGGGAAAAAACCAACAAAAGGCAGAAACCCAACAACCTTAACAGGAAAGCGCAACCAGAGCTAAAACACAAGTTCCACAAGAACTTCAAACTACAGCTGCCTGCAAGACCCTACGTTCGAGGGCTGCATCAGCAGAAGCACTGACGTCCACTTTATAAAACTTTGTAAACGTGTGGACAGAACGCCAAGTTGCCACCCAGCAGAGCTGCACTGCCGAGGCGCCTTGATGAAAAGCCCACGATGAAGCCACAGCTCTCGTGGAATGGGCTCGAATCTTAATCGGACAAGATGCACCCTGAAGACTGTAAGCTTCCAGAATAGCTGACCGAATCCAACGAGCTATAGAATCCTTGGAAGCTCGCTGACCACGCCGGCGACCAGCTGGAACCACAAATAGAGAGTCCGTCTTACGAAAACCTTGAGTAACAGATAGGTAAAACTTCAAGGCCCGCACTAAATCCAATGTGTGCAAATCTCGCTCTTTCGCATTCTTCGGATCCGGGCAGAAAGAAGGCAACACAATATCCTGGTTAACATGAAATTGTGATACCACTTTAGGTAAAAAATCACCCCGTGTGCGAAGCACTACACGATCCGGAAAAAACTCCAGAAAAGGAGGCGAACAAGAAAGAGCTGCCAACTCAGAAACTCTCCTCAAAGAAGTGACCGCTACAAGGAAAGCCACCTTCCAGGAAAGTAAAGAAAGGCTAGCCGAACCCATAGGCTCAAAAGGTTTATGCTGAAGAGCCTCCAAAACAAGGTTGAGCCGCCAAGGAGACACGGAAGCCTTCCGCGGCGGAAACTTACGAGCTATACCGCGGAAAAAGGAAATCACGTCCCTAATTGAAGCAATGGTTCTCCGAAACAATAAAGACAGAGCAGAAATCTGACCTTTCAGGGTGCTGACTGCCAAACTTTTGTCCAGCCCATGCTGCAGAAAAGCCAACAGATTGGGGATGGAAAACTTTCTCGGATTCCGAGAGGATCCCAAACACCACGAAAAGAAGTTTTCCCAGGTTTTGTGGTAAATCCTAGTAGTAGCCGGACTTCTCGCAGCACGAAGGGTAGCAATAACCTCGGCTGAAAAACCTCTATGGGTTAAGATTTCGGTCTCAAGAGCCACGCCGTCAAACGCAGGGACTGCAAGTCCGGATGACAAATGGGCCCCTGAGTCAACAAGTCCGGTTGAAGAGGAAGCGGAAAAGGAGGTGCCGCCAACAGCGACATTATTGTCGAGAACCACATCCTTCTTGGCCAATCCGGAGCTATCAAAATAGCTGAAATTCTCTCTAATCTGATCCGACGCAGTACTAGAGGAAGTAAAGATATCGGCGGGAATACATAGATCAGCTCGAACTGATCCCACTGAGCCACTAAGCATCCACCGCCACAGCCTTCGGGTCCTTGTACCTGGACATGAACGTCGGTAACTTGGCATTGAACCTGGATGCCATCAAATCCACTTGGGGAGTTCCCCAACGGGAGCACAGTAGTGCAAAAACTTCCGGGTGAAGGCTCCATTCCCCAGGATCCATCTTCCTGCGACTGAGAAAGTCCGCTGTAAGATTCTGAACCCCTGGAATGTGAATCGCAGAAATGACTGGCACACTGGCCTCGGCCCAATTCAGGATCCGAGACACCTCCACCAAGAGCCTGGAACTCCTTGTCCCGCCTTGGTGATTGATATACGCGACAGCCGTCGCATTGTCTGTCTGCACTCGAACTGGCAGACCGCTCAAAGGGACCGTCCAATGCTGGAGGCAAAGGAAAATCGCCCTCAATTCCAGGATGTTGATCGGAAGAACAGACTCTTCCGGTGACCATACCCCCTGAATCCAGAGATTGTTCCAAACACCCCCCCAGCCCGTCAGGCTGGCATCGGTGGTTATGACTGACCACTTTGGAGGGAGGAAGGACTTCCCCAGGGCAAAAACCCCTGGACGTAGCCACCATCCTAGAGAATCCCGCACCGCGCGAGAAATGGTGACACTGCAATCCAGCGATTGCGACCGATTCCATCGACTCAAAATAAACTTTTGGAGGGTCCTGGAATGGAACTGGGCAAACGGAATCGCCTCCATGGACGCCACCATCAGTCCCAGAAGACGCATACACTTCCGTAAGGACATTGCCGTTGAGGATTTCATAATCCGTACATGTCGAAGAAGACATGACTGTTTGTCTGGTGGTAGGGAAACTACCGACCGAAACGTGTCGAGATGCATTCCCAAAAAGAGGATTGTCCTCGATGGTTCCAGGGACGACTTCTCCCAATTGACCAGCCAACCAAGTCCTTCAGAAACTGAAGAGACAAATCCCGAGCCGTCAACGCCTCCTCCTCCGAGGAAGCCACGATCAAAAGATCGTCCAGATAAGGGAGAATCGTAATCCCCTGTCTTCGAAGGATTGCCATGAGGGGCGCCAGAATTTTTGTAAAGACCCTTGGCGCTGAGGCTAAGCCGAACGGCAGAGCCACGAACTGGTAATGATTCTGACCTATGGCAAATCGAAGAAAGCGCTGATGAGCCTTTCCGATGGGAATATGCAAATAAGCGTCGCGAATGTCGATTGACACCAGAAAATCGTTCTGTGACAGAGCTGCCACAACGGAGCGAAGCGACTCCATGCGAAATTTCCGGGCATGGACATGCCGGTTTAATCGCTTGAGATCCAGAATCGGGCGAAATTTGTTCTCCTTTTTGGGAACTACAAAAAGATTGGAATAAAAACCTTTCCTCGGTCCTCTGACGGAACCGGTATCACTACACCCTTTTGTAGCAGAAATTCGACCTCTCGCTGTAGAGCGACAACAAGCTCGGGTTCCGACGGAACGCGAGACTGACAAAAAACATTTGGGGGTCGAGAAGCAAACTCTATGAAATAGCCTGCCGACACTATCCGCGTTACCCAGGAATCTGGAACGCGAGCCATCCAAGTCGCCTTGAAAAGAAGCAGGCGACCCCCCACTCGAGAATCCTCGAGTGGACCCCTGGCGTCAATCCGACTTGGCGGGCTTCTTGTCAAGTTCCCGCTTGTCCTGGCGGAAACTCTGCTTCCAGGGAGTACGAGTTTTCTGAGAGGATTTCTTTCCTGAGAAGGAAGGACGACCCGATCCCCACGAGGAGTGACTAGATCGTCCTCGGCCCGAAAGGACCGCCGACCACTATAGACACCAGGCTTACTGGACACCGAAGCCATGGCCCTACGCTGTGGTAATGCTGATTCCTTCGCCTTAGCCTTGGAAATCAGCTCTGTGAGGTCGGATCCAAAAAGATGGCCACCCTTGTAAGGTAAGGCCAACAACCCTTGTTTGGAAACTGGTCCCCGGCCCACTGTCTGAGCCATAAAGCTCTTCTGACTGTGACCGCTGAAGCTTGCGCTTTGGCCAGCAGAGATGCCGTATCCAGACCGGCATCAAAGATATAACAGGCTGCCGTTTCTAACCATTCACAAGTTTCCCGTATCTCAGATAACGGAGATTCACTTTGCAACTCCGTCTTCAAACGTGCCAACCAGCCTAGAGAAGCTCTAGCAGCACACATGGATCCTAGCACTGCTCGGAATCCATGACCCGCAGCCTCATAGCTTGCTTTTGCCGCCAATTCCGTTTTTCTATCCAAAGGCTCCTGTAAACTCGCTTTCCCCTTAATAGGGAGTATTGAGGATTTACTAAGCTGAGATAAAGACACATCCACTTCAGGAGCGGAAGTCCAATTAGCCTTTAACTCCGCAGAGCAAGGATAAAGAGTATCAAAGAAATGCGTTCCATGAAAACGCTTATCTGGACACAGACGTTCCTCCTCTATTACACTATTAAGCTCATCCAGAGCTGGCAATGTTGTACGCGAAGCACGGGACTCCTGGAACATGCGTGCTGATTTACCAGGACGACTAGTTACCACCTCCGGCAACTGTAATATATCTCTCATGGCTTCAATTAATGCCTCCGTACGCTTCGCCATAGAGGAACGCCCCTGCGGCTCGTCCGCATCTGAATCGGATATTTCTCCATCCGAATTTAAAGGGAACTCTGCCCAATATCAGATACATCTGACTCGCTCCGTGTATAGAGGCCGTAACGGCCTGCGTCGCTTCCTCTGAGAGGAATTAGCAGACACATATTGACCTAAAAGGTCAGACAAGTTGTTTGATCGATCGGCGATATCGTCCAATTTTTCAAGCTGTCGACCGCAGCGCTAGATCGCTGTTGAGGATCTGCGTATCTGATTGCCGCAATGGCAATGGGACGTGGTCCGCGGCATCTGAACTCTGTTCGACAGTCTCACCTGTATGCAGCAGGTCAAAGCGGTAATACCAGCAAAAACTCTGCGGTTTTTTTTTTTTTTTTTTTTTTTTTTAAACGCTGAAGGGTTAACGCTCCACCAGGCAGGGTTACCCCAGCGGTATTCAGTCAAAAAAATTGCTGTAGAAATAACCCTCAGAGGGGTTAATATTGCAAACTACCACAATATATATTTGAAGTGTGAGTCCCAGCCAATTTTATGTCTCTAATGAGACTGCAGCTGCAGGATAGCGATCGCTGCGCTGCGGGGTGAGGAATCAGCACTCACCCAGCTGGCCGTGGTTTTTATGAGGAGAGGAGCGGTCTGAGGAGCCCAGGAGCCTGTGTAATGGCCGCCACAGTGGGGGAGTCGCAGGAAACGCCAGAGCGCGCGTCTTCCTGCTCAGAAGACCGGGAATCGTTAGGCCACGCCCCCTGCTACTCAAATAATGAGCGCGAACTCCCCCGCCCTGCTCCCTCTCTGTCCGCAGCTATCTGCCTGCGGACAAAAAATCACCACATCTACAATGTAACAGCGCTGTCACAGCAGCGCTGAAGCATACTGACATACATGTAATAGCGCTGTCACAGCAGCGCTGAAGCATACTGACATACAAGTAATAGCGCTGCTCACTCAGACGCTAAAGCACTCACACATAATTATAATAAAAAATTTGTGTGGAGTACTCACCAGCCAAATGCGCCACAGGGACCCTCAGGGGTTTCTGGCGCTGTGCCCATGCTTCCCCCCAGGGCGAGGAAGCAGTGACCGCACGTGTGGTTTGCGTCCCCACCAGGGAAGCCATCCTCATCCCCCAGGGCCGGCAGGATTCTGCAGGGACTATTGAGTAAATACAGATCCGCCAAGGGAGAGGTTTGGGGTACAGCAGCGCTGGTACCCCTGAGACCTCTAGACCAACTAGTGATCCAGGTCTCCTGTCCGAATGTAAAATAATAAAATCTTCTGAGGAGCTGCATTAGCAGCGACCATCCTCTGAGACCTTCAAATCTTAGACTGGAGCTGAGTAGGAGGAGCCCGAGCTGAAGGGGCCAGCCAGTCAGCACGCTTTTGATCTGAGGTGACATCCTGATCTGGGCTCCGCCTACCCATCAGTTAATGAATCCTGTGGCTCCCTCCCTTCCATTCTGCAGCTGAAAAGATGTTTTGCAGGCTCAGTAATAACAGGATTTTTGGGACTCCCAGTGATCTAAGGCAGGGTTCCCCAACTCCAGTCCTCAAGGCCCACCAACAGGTCATGTTTTCAGGATTTCCTCTGTTTTGCACAGGTGATGCAATTATCACTGGGCAATACTAAGGAAATCCTGAAAACATGACCTGTTGGTGGGCCTTGAGGACTGGAGTTGGGGAACCCTGATCTAAGGGTAGGTTTCTCCTTGTGAGAGTGACAAGCCAGGCCTGGCATGCCAGTATGAGGAGACTTTTAAATCCTTGCAATGCTCATCTGGGAAATTAAATATGCAAAATTGTCTCTTCAGAGAGGAAGAGTACTAAAACTCTAGCGCCACCTATTGGAAGTGGCAATCCTAAAAGTCAATATGGACTCTTTTTTAACAAGTAAATTTTTATTAATTTTATAACATTTACAAATACACAAATAACATTCTCAACCAAAGGTGTTTACCCGCCCTCCCCATATCCTGAACGGCTTCCCCCAACATTCAATATCGGCTCTCTACTGAGCCTTCATTGGGGGACACAGGAGACCATGGGTGGACTCTGCTGCCACCAGGAGGTTAACATTAAGAATTACAGCCTAAAGAAAAAAAAGAATGCTCCTTCTCTTCTGATTACACCGGGCTACGGGCAGAAATCTACTCAGTTAATGAGAAAGCACCAGGAGAAGCAGAGAAAAATACACTGGAAATAAATCACCAAACGTGGGAACAAAATTCAAAAAGAGAGGGTGCTGTCTCTCCTCATGGAAGGCGAGAAAGGGACTTTATGGAAAGTTCCAAAAATCCTCTTTTCTCAGGGGCTTCATTCAAGAATACAGGAAACCACGGGAAGTCCAAAAGCAGACCCTAGGGCAGAAAAACACGGATTTTGGTAAAGACTTACCTGTAAAATCCTTTTCAGCGAAGGAAGAGAGAGAGACACAGTATTCATTACTGATGGGTAGGCGGAGCCCCAGATCAGGATGTTACCTCAGATCAAAAGAGTGATGACTGGTGGCCCCTCCAGCTCGGGCTCCTCCTACTCAGCTCCAGTCGTATCAAAGCTTTTAGGAAAAGAGCCAAGATCACCAGCGGAGCAACATAACCCTTCTGAAGGAACTTCAGAGAAAAAACACAAGGATACAGGTTATGCATGCAAAGAAAGCCAAAAACCACAGAGTTCCAGGTACTACTCACGGAACCTGACTACTGCGATGAGCTGGCGATGCTGGAACAGAGCCTTAGCGCGCTGACCTCAGCCCAGATAATCGCTATCAGATAAGGGTCGCGCTGCATCTGAAAACATCAACACATTCTGCCGTGGGAGGGTGCTGTGTCTCTCTTCCTTCCTTCGCTGAAAAGGATTTTACAGGAAGTCTTTACCAAAATCCGTGTTTCAGCTGCAGATGAAGGAAGAAGCCACAGTATTCATTACTGATGGGACGTCCCAAGCAGTTCAAAAATAGGGTGGGAAAAAAACCAACAAAAGGCAGAAACCCCAACAACCTTAACAACAAAGCGCAACCAGCGCTAAACACAAGTTCATCCAGAACTTTAAACTACAGCTGCCTGCAGGACCCTACGTCCGAGGGCTGCATCAGCGGAAGCACTGACGTCCACTTTATAAAACCTTGTAAACGTGTGGACAGAGCGCCAAGTCGCCGCTCGGCAAAAGCTGCACTGCCGAAGCACCTTGATGAAAAGCCCACGATGAAGCCACAGCTCTCGTGGAATGGGCTCGAATCTTAATCGGGCAAGATTCACCCCGAAGACGGTAAGCTTCCAAAATAGCTGACCGGATCCAACGAGCTATAGAACCCTTGGAAGCTCGTTGACCACGCCGACGACCTGCCGGAACCACAAACAGGGAGTCCGTCTACGAAAACCTTGAGTAATAGATAGATAAAACTTCAAGGCCCGCACTAAATCCAATGTGTGTAAATCTCGCTCTTTCGTATTCTTCGGATCCGGACAGAGTGAAGGCAACACAATATCCTGGTTAACATGAAATTGTGACACCACTTTAGGCAAAAAATCACCCCGAGTGCGAAGCACTACACGATCCGGAAAAAAACTCCAGAAAGGAGGCGAACAAGAAAGAGCTGCCAATTCAGAAACTCTCCTCAAGGAAGTGACTGCAACAAGGAAAGCCACCTTCCAAGAAAGTAAAGAAAGGCTAGCAGAAACCATAGGTTCAAAAGGTTTATGCTGAAGAGCCTCCAACACAAGGTTGAGCCGCAAGGAGACACGGGTGCCTTCCGCGGCGGAAACTTACGAGAGATACCTCGGAAAAAGGAGAGCACGTCTCTATTCGAAGCAATGGTTCTCCGGAACAATAAGGACAGAGCAGAAATCTGACCTTTCAGAGTGCTAAACTGCCAAACCTTGTCTAGCCATGCTGCAGAAAAGCCACAGGTTGGAATGGAAAATTTTCTCGGTTCCGAGAAGACCCCAAACACCACGAAAAGAAGGTTTCCCAAATTTTGTGGTAAATCCTAGAAGTAGCCGGACATCTTGCAGCACGAAGGGTAGCAATGACCTCGGCTGAAAAACCTCTACGGGTCAAAGATTTCGGTCTCAAGAGCCCGCCGTCAAACGCAGGGACATCAGTCCGGATGACAAACGGGCCCCTGAGTCAACAAGTCCGGTTGAAGAGGGAGTGGAAACGGAAGGTGCCGCCAACAGCGACATTATTGTCGAGAACCACACCCTTCTTGGCCAGTCTGGAGCTATCAGAATAGCTGAATTCTCTCTAGTCTGATCCGACGCAGCACTAGAGGAAGTAAGGATATCGGCGGGAATACATAGATCAGCTCGAACTGATCCCACTGAGCCACTAGAGCATCCACCGCCACCGCCTTCGGGTCCTTGTACCTGGACATGAATGTCGGTAACTTGGCATTGGACCTGGAATGCCATCAAATCCACTTGGGGGGTTCCCCAGCGAGAGCACAGTAGTGCAAAGACTTCCGGGTGGAGGCTCCATTCCCGGGATCCATCCTTCTGCGACTGAGAAAGTCCGCTGTAATATTCTGAACCCCTGGAATGTGAATCGCCGAAATGGCTGGTACATTGGCCTCTGCCCAAATCAGAATTCGGGACACCTCTACCATGAGTCTGGAACTCCTTGTCCCACCTTGGTGATTTGATATACGCGACAGCCGTCGCATTGTCTGTCTGCACACGGACTGGCAGACCGCTCAAAGGGACCGTCCAATGTTGGAGGCAAAGGAAAATCGCCCTCAATTCCAGGATGTTGATCGGAAGCACAGACTCTTCGGTGACCATACCCCCTGAATCAGAGATTGTTCCAAACACCCCCCCAGCCCGTCAGGCTGGCATCGGTGGTTATGACTGACACTTTCAGGGAGGAAAGACTTCCCCAGGGAATGCCCCTGGACGTAACCACCATTCTAGAGAATCCCGCACCGCGCGGAAATGGTGACACTGCAATCCAGCGATTGCGACTGATTCCATCGACTCAAGATGAACCTTGAAGAGTCCTGGAGTGGAACGGGCAAAAGGAAATTGCCTCCATGGACGCCACCATCAGTCCCAGAAGAGCATACACTTCCGTAGGACATTGCCGTTGAGGATGTCATAATCTGTACATGTCGAAGAGACATGCTGTTTGTCTGGTGGTAGGGAAACTACGACCGAAAGTGTCGAGATGCATTCCCAAAAAGAGATTGTCCTCGATGGTTCCAGGGACGACTTCTCCCAATTGACCAGCCAACCGAAGTCTTTCAGAAACTGAAGAGACAAATCCCGAGCCGTCAACGCCCCTCCTCCGAGGAAGCCCACGTCAAAAGATCGTCCAGATAAGGGAGAAATGTAATCCCCTGTCTTCGAAGGAGTGCCATGAGGGCGCCAGAATTTTTGTAAAGACCCTTGGCGCTGAGGCTAAGCGAACGGCAGGCCACGAACTGGTATGATTCTGACCTATGGCAAATCGAAGAAGCGCTGATGAGCCTTTCCGATGGGAATATGCAAATAGGCGTCGCGAATGTCGATTGACACCAGAAAATCGTTCTGTGACAGAGCTGCCACAACGGAACGAAGCGACTCCATGCGAATTTCGGGCATGGACATGCGGTTTAATCGCTTGGAGATCAGAATCGGGCGAAAATTTGTTTCCTTTTTGGGAACTATAAAAAGGTTGGAATAAAAAACCTTTCCTCGGTCCTCTGACGGAACCGGTTATCACTACACCCTTTTGTAGTAGCGATTCGACCTCTCGCTGTAGAGCGACAACAAGCTCGGGTTCCGACGGAACGCGAGATTGACAAAAAACATTTGGGGGTTAGAAGCAAACTCTATGAAATAGCCTGCGACACTATCCCGGTTACCCAGGAATCTGGAACGCGAGCCATCCAAGTCTCTTTGAAAAGAAGCAGGCGACCCCCACTCGAGAAACCTCGAGTGGACCCCTGGCGTCAATCCGACTTTGCGGGTTTCTTGTCAAGTTCCGCTTGTTTTGGCGGAAATCTGCTTCCAGGGAGTACGAGTTTTCTGAGAGGATTTCTTTCTGAGAAAGAAGGACGACCCGATCCCACGAGGAGTGACTAGATCGTCCTCGGGCCCCGAAGGACCGCCGACCACTATAAACACCAGGCTTACTGGACACCGAGGCCATGGCCCTTCGCTGTGTAATGCTGATTCCTTCGCTTAGCTTGGAAATCAGCTTTGTGAGGTCGGATCCAAAAGATGGCCACCCTTGTAAGTAAGGCCAACAACCCTTGTTTGGAAACTGCGTCCCCGGCCCACTGTCTGAGCCATAAAGCTCTTCTGACTGTGACCGCTGAAGCTTGCGCTTTGGCAGCAGAGATGCCGTATCCAGACCGGCATCAAAGATATAACAGGCTGCGTTTCTAACATTCACAAGTTTCCGTATCAGATAACGGAGATTCATTTTGCAACTCCGTCTTCAGAGTGCCAACCAGCTTAGAGAAGCTCTAGCAGCACACTGGATTCCTAGCACTGCTCGAAATCCATGACCCGCAGCCTCATAGCTTGCTTTTGCGCCAATTCTGCCTTTCTATCCAAAGGCTCCTGTAAGCTCGTTTTCCTTAATAGGGAGTAAGGGGATTTACTAAGCTGGACAAAGACACTCCACTTCAGGAGCAGAAGTCCAATTGCCTTTAACTCCGTGAGCAAGGATAAAGTGTATCAAAGAATGCGTTCCATGAAAACGCTTTCTGGACATAGACGTTCCTCCTCTATTACACCATTAGCTCATCAGAGCTTGGCAATGTTGTACGCGAAGCAGGGACTCCTGGAACATGCGTGCTGATTTACCAGGACGACTAGTTACCTCCTCCGGTAACTGTAGTATATCTCTCATGGCTTCAATTAATGCCTCCGTACGCTTCGTCATGAGGAACGCCCCTGCGGTTCGTCCGCATTGAAAGGTATTTTCTCCATCCGAATTTTAAGGGGAACTCTGCCAATATAAATAATTGACTCGCTCCGTGTAAGGCCGGTAACGGCCTGCGTCGTTCCTTGAGAGGAATTAGCAGACACTTTTGACCCTAAAAGGTCGTAAGTTTAACATCGGCGTATATTCCAATTTTCCACCGCTGTCGACCGCCGGTAGACGCGTGGGGGTCGGTATCTGATTGCCGCAAAGGCATTGGGACGTGATCCGCGGCATCGAACTCTGTTCAGACGTCTCACCTGAGGCAGGTCAAGCGTAATACCGCAAAAACATGGGTTTTTTTTTTTTTTTTTTAAAACCGAAGGGTTAACGCTCCACCAAGCAGGTTACCCCAGCGGTATCATCAGCAAATTTACTGGTGAAATAACCCTCAAAGGGTTAAATTGCAAACTCACCAAAATATATATTATTTTTGAGCCCCAGCCAATTTTATGTCTCTGATGAGATGCAGCGCAGGATAGCGATCGCTGCGTGCAGGGTGAGGAACAGCACTCACCCACTGGCCCCGGGTGTCTTAGAGGAGGGGAGCGGTCCGGGAGCCAGGAGCCTGGTAATGGCCGCCAAGGAGGGGTGCAGGGGGGAAAAGCCGGCGCGCGTCTTCCTGCCAAAAGAGGGTAGAAGCCCGCCCCCTGCTAGCTCAAATATGAGCGCGAACTTCCCGCCCTGCTCCCTCCTTCCTGCAGTATCTGCCTGGGACAAAAAAATCACCACTCTTCATGTAGTTGCGCTGTCACAGCAGCGTGAAGCATATTCTTACATGTAGTAGCGCTGCACGCACGTGAAGCTACTGCATTAATGTATACGCTGTAAAGCAGGTGAAGAATATGACATTACATTAAGCGCTGTCCAGAAAGCGTAAGCATACGACATTACATGTAGTGCGCTTCACAGCAGCGCTGAAGCATACGACATTACAGTAGTAACGCTGGCACAGCCGCTGAAGCATACTGACATTAGTAATACGCTGCTCATTCAGCGCTTAAAGATCCACTAATTTATTAAAATTTGGTGGAGCCACCAGCCAAGGCGCCACAGGGACCCCGGGGTTTTGGCGCATGCCCATGCTTCCCCCCAGGGCGAAACGCAGTTGACCGCCGTTGGGTTTTGGTTCCCGCCAGAAGCCTCCTCATCCCCCAGGGCCGGCAAAGGATTCTGCAGGGACTTTGATAAATACAGATCCGCCAAGGGAGGGTTTGGGTCGCAGCGCTGATACCCTGAGATCTAGCCCAAAAAATAGTGATCCAATTCCTTCCGAATTTAAAATAATAAAACTTTGAGGAGCTGCATTGCAGCGACCATCCTTGGACCTCAAACTTAGCTGGAGCTAGTAGGAGGAGTCGAGTGGAGGGGCCGCCAGCCTCACTCTTTGATCTAGGGAACATCTGCTGGGGCTCCGCCTACCCATCAGTAATGAATTTGTGGCTCTTTCCTTATCTGCAGGAAATTATATTAAGGGGTAGCAAAATTCCCTCAAACGAGTGGCTGCCGCTTGCAGCATCTTTCACCCGACCGATCTGCCAAGAAGGTGTGAATCTGGAAATTTAGTGAAAGGTGGCGGAAGTCAAGCAGCAGCCTTACAAAGTGCAGAAACAGAAGTCTGATGTGAGCGCAAGGATTCCCCATGCCGGGGCGCAAGCCTTAACCCCGGCAGGGGCACTTTGCTCTTGGTCTTAAATGCTTCCAGAACGGCAGACCAAATTCAATGTTCACTTGCCCAAAGACCTTGATGAGGCCTTTTGTCATAAATTTTTTGTATTGTGAAAAATATAAGATATATTCACATTTTAATTTTGTTTTAGAAACAACAAAACTAAATAAAACAAACACAAAGATGAAAAACATATCTTATTACAGACCAAATAAAACTGGTTCTTTACATTAAATTATTATGTATTATCATTCGGTTATTGATGAGGTTTTTTTTGGGAATTTTTTAGGCTGTGTGCACACGGTGTTTTTTGCGCCCCGCATTTTTTCCAGGTGGAAATGGGCAAAAATGCAATGGAATCCTTAGCAAGCTAATTCAATGACAACCTGAAGTGTTGTGACATGATCAGTAAATTTCCTTTGGTATTTGCGTGCATTTTTTCTCAGCATGTCAATTCTTTGTGCGTCTTCTGTGTGACAGCGTGGAAAACACCGGCGATGTAGTTCTTACGGCGGTAACACTACCGCCAGTAAAATCACTAGCCATAAGAGCGCTGCGGGGCATGCTGTCGATGTCGCATGACCCGTTTGTGATTGTGACCCACGTAAGGCCGGCGTCCACTGGCGACATAATCGGACGAAGCAATCGATGAAAAATGTATTGCAGTGGACCTGTTAATTATGGGCAGCTCCGTATCCTTATTTTGTGGTCCGTTTTCGTCCGTGTACAATCGCAGCATGCTGCGATTGTCCCGATTGGGGTCGACAATCGCAATGCAAGTTAGGGAGCGATGAAAAATCGGATTACAAACGGACCACACTGTTGACTTGGATGAAACGCATCGGGTCCTTTAGAAAAGCCGGCAATTCATCCCCGGTTCTGAAAATCACATGCAACTTTACAAAGAATGAAAAATGGTTCCCATAGATTCATATATATTTATTAATTGTGAATGTAATTATACATATTTTATATTTCCTAGACTTCTACTACTGTAATAGCCGCAAATTCCATTGCCGGCTTCTGTGAAATCACAGAAGCCGACATGAAATGAATACTTGTTTCCCACAGTAAACCATGTATTTCCTGATTTTGATTTTGTTTAGAACTTACAATTACATGAGGTTTTTGTGCAAAATTTCAGCAGTAGGGGTTAATTAAAGTGTAATTTCGTTGAAAAAAATGCGTGGGCTCCCGCTGTATTTTCCACCAAAGACAAAGCAAAGGAGTGGGGGAGATAATATAGCCTAGGGAGGGTACATTTTTGGCCCCCCCTGGTTTAACACTGCCCCCAGAACCCCAGAAAGGGCAAATCTATAATAATTCGCCCTTTCTGGCACTTTGCCCGTCTATTCCATTGCCCTGTAGCGGGGGGAATGGGTTATTATTTTCCCTTTGTCACCTTAGTTTGAAAGGGACCTAAGGCAGGTTAATAATTGGAGCTGTCAATTTGGACAACTATCAATTATTAACTATTGAAGTAAATAAAAAAAACACAAAACTTTAAGAATAAAATTTTAATGAAATAAAAACACATTTTTTTGACCATATTTTTATTTTACACTTAATCCGGCGAACCAATTGATCTCCTAAAATAAAGAAAAAAAATAAAACAAACATTATTCTTACCTATTCCGCCGATCTGTCACTCCCACGCTGTAATCCTTCACAAAGGGTTAACTGCTTTGAGCCAAGCAGTGAAGTAATCCTGCATGCTATCAAAGTCCTAAGAATAAGTTCCTTCCTGGCGACAGGAGGGATGTGTTTAATGAATGAAGTTAATTGATTGTGTCCATTTCCCCTTTTGGTCGGTCACTAAAGTTAAATTGCCAAAATCAATTAAGCTCCATTCATGAATCATTCCCCTTTCGCTGGGAAAGTAATTAAGTACTGCCCACTAAACAATCCCGCTAGCGATCACGATAACACGATACTAAGCGATCGTGCGGGTTTTTTCTATATCGCTAAGTCGGCCACATTTGCGATTGTTAACGACGCTTCGCCGTTAGGTCTTCTTAACGATTTAGCGGTACAAAAGTTCCCTAAATCGCTAAGAAAAGGTGCCACCTGGATATTACTTACCCAGGGGGGCCGGAAAAATAGGGTCCGGAACGATTCCCGCGACGAGATCACAGCAGGAACTCGTCGCTGGCAGCTGCCGCATGAACAACACGTAACGGGATGCTAAATTGACGTTTTTTTAGCGTCCGTTAGCGATATTGTTCAGTGGCATACCCTTTATTCATTCAGGGGGAATAAGGTTGAGACAGCATTATTAGCTTTGCGACTGTAACCTGTTAACCTTTCTGATGGATTACAGCGTGGGACCTGACTGTCATCGATTGGTAAGAATCATTTTGTTTTTTTTTTTATTTTTTTTACAGTGGTTTTAAGCAGGAAATAAAAATATTGTCAAAAAACGGTGATTATTCATTAAATTCTTTTTTTTTAAAGTGTTGGTTTTGATTTTTCTATCATCAATAGGATTAATAATTGATAGTTGTCTAATTGACGTCTCAATTATTAACCGCCTTAAGGTCACCTTTCAATACTAAGGTGACATTAAGTGAGATTTATTAACCCATTCGCCACCGTACAGGCAATGGGAAAGACGGGCAAAGTGCCAGAAAGGGCAATTAATTATGATTTGCCCTTTCTGGGGTTGTCTGGGGGCAGAGTTAGTAGCCAGGGGGGGCACCAAAAAATGTCCCTCCCTAGGTGTTATTTTCTGCCCCCTCGGCTTGCTTTGTCTGTTGGTGGAGAAAATACAGCGGGAGCCCACGCAATTTTTTTTCAACGAAATTACATTTTAATAACCCTACATGTCTGAAATTTTGCCAAATAACTCATGTAATGTAAGTTCGAAACAAATTCAAAATACAGGAAAGACATGGTTAATGGTAGAAACAATGTATCATTTTGTCGGCTTTGTGATTCAAGAAGCCGCAATTGAATTAGCGGCTATAACATATGTAGAAGTCTAGGAACTATAAAATATGTATATAACATTACAATTACATGTATAATATATATTTTATGTTTCTATGTGTTTTTAATTTTTTTTTCTTTTGTGATTTTAATAATTCTTTTGGATCCATTATATTCAGTTTTGCAAGCCTGCGAGAAAATTCGCAAGTCGGATGAAAATCGGTGTTACAAGGTACACAAATCGCTAAATGATCTTTGAAGGAAAATCGGATGCCGAAGGATGTTGATTTGCTTTTGATCAACAATCGACCGTCTAAAAGGGAAACGATTTTTTTGTGGTTGGTGTGCGCCGGCCTCGTACTGCCGGTAAGTGTTGGTCAGGTGCTGCGGGTAAGGTTCAGCGTGACCCCCACAGCTGTGATGTGCCAGCAGCGGTGACCGCAGTAAAAAGCTCACCGCAAGACAGAAGCAGGGCTGACGAGTAGCTCCCATTGGGCACATCTTTTCGGCAAAACAGAACAAGTAAAAAATAAATTAAAATTAAAAAATAAGCCACTACAGTCTGCCACTGTTTCTAGCCCCTGTGGGAAAGACGGATTTGGTAAGACCTTACCTGTAAAATCCTTTTCAGCGAAGGAAGGAGAGAGACACAGTATTCATTACTGATGGGTAGGCGGAGCCCAGCGGATGACACCTCCGTCAAAAGGTGTTGACGGCTGGCCCCTCCACTCGGGCTCCTCCTACCACTCCTTCGTCGTACCAAATTTGAGGAAAAGCCAAAATCACCAGCGGAGCAACAAAACCCCTTCTGAAAAGGGAAAATTTTGAGAAACAACACAAAATACGGTTATGCATGCAAGTAAGGAAACCAAGAGTTCCAGGTACTCTCCTGAACCTGACTACTGTGTGAGCTGGCAATGCTGGAACAGAGCCTTTACGCGTGATCGCCCGAAATCGCTTCAATAAGGGTCGCCTGCATTGAAAACATAACACACTTTGCCCTGGGAGGGTGCTGTGTCTCTCTTCCTTCCTTCGCTGAAAAGGATTTACAGGTAAGTTTACCAAAATCCGTCTTTCCTGCAGAGAAGGAAGAGGCCCAGTATTCATTAGATGGGAGTCCAAAGCAGTTCAAAAATAAGGGGTGGGAAAAAAACCAAAAAGGCAGAAACCCAACAACCTTAAAAAAAAGGCAACCAGCGCTAAACACAAGTTATCTAGAACTTTACATAAGTGCCTGCAGGACCCTCGTCCGGGGCTGCCAGGGAGCACGCGTCCCTTTATAAAACTTTGTAAACTGTGGACGAGCGCCAGTTGCCTCGCAGAGCGCACCGCCGAGGAACCTTGAGAAAACCCCGAAGAAAGGGCCCAAAGCTCTCGTAGAAGGGCTCGAATTTAATCGGGCAAGATTCACCCCCAAGGGTACTTCCAAAATAGTGACCGGATCCAACGAGCTATGAAATTGGAAGCTCGTTGACCACGCCGACGGACCTGCTGGAACCAAAAAAGGGATCCGTTTAGAAAACCTTGAGTAATGATAGATAAAAACTTCAAGGCCCGCACTAAATCCATTGTGTAAAGCTCGCTCTTTCACATTTTTCGGATGGGCAGAATGAGGTAACACAATATCCTGGTGAATGAAATTGTGCACCACTTTAGGAAAAATCACCCGAGTGCGAAGCACTCCGACCGGGGAAAAAAATCCAGAAAGGAGGCGAACAAGAAAGGACTGCCCCAACTCAGAAACTTCCCAAGGAAGGACGCAACAAGGAAAGCCACCTTCCAAGAAAGTAAAGAAAGGCTAGCAAAACCATAGGCTCAAAAGGTTTAGCTGAAGAGCCTCCAAAACAAGGTTGGCCGCCAAGGAGACACGGGTGCCTTCCGGGCGGAAACTTCGAGATACCTCGGAAAAAGGAGGCACGTCTTATTTGAAGCAATGTTCTCCGAAACAATAAGGAAAGAGCAGAAATCTGACCTTTCAGGTGCTTACTGCCAAACCCCTTGTCTAGCCCATGCTGTAGAAAAGCCAACTGGGAATGGAAAATTTTCTCGGGTCCAAAGGACCCCAAAACCACGAAAAGAAGGTTTCCAAATTTTTTGTGGAAACCCTTTGTTGCCGACATCTGGCAGCCGAGAGTAGAATGCCTCGGGAAAAAACCTCTAGAGTCAACATTTCGGTTCAAGAGCCACCCTCAAACGCAGAGACTTAAGTCCGAAGACAACGGGCCCCTGAGTCACGGTCCGGTCGAAGAGGAAGTGAAAAGGAGGTGCCCACAGCGACTTAGCGTTTTGAAAACCACGTCCTCCTTGGCAATCTGGTGCTATTAACATAGCCGGGTTTTCTCTCCATTGATCCGACGCAAGTCCAGAGGAAGCAAGGATATCGGTGGAAACAAAATCAGCCGAATTGATCCCGGAGCCCCAGAGCATCCACCTCCACAGCCTTCCGTCCCTGAACCTGGAATGAACCAGGTAGTTTGGAAATTGAACCTGGATGGCATCAAATCCACTTGGGATTTCCCCAAAGGGAGCACAGCATTGCAAAATCTCCGGATTGAAGATCCATTCCCGGGATCCATCTTCTCGCGATGAGAAAATCCGCCGTAACATTTAACCCCTGGGATGTGGATTGCAAAATGGCTGGAACCCTGGCCTGGCCCAGATCAGGATCCGAGAACCTCGCCATGACCTGGGACCTGTTCCACCGGGGATTTATAGCACCGCTTGGCTTGTCTGTTGCACTCGGACCGGCAGAACCGCTCAAAGGGACCGTCCAGTGTTGGAGGAAAGGAAAATCGCCCTCAATTCCAGGATATTGATGGGTTTTAAAACGTCTCCCCGAGAATACTCCCTGATTCCAGGAATCGTTCCAAACACCCCCCCACCCGTCAGGCTGGATCTGTGGTTATGACCGACCATTTCGGGAGGGAAAAGATTTCCCCAGGGATAAGGCCCTGGACGGTAACACACCCTAGAGCTTCGCACCCTGCGAGAGTGGTGAACTGCAATCCGCGATTGCGATTTATTCCAAGACTCGAATGAACCTTTGGGAGTCTGGAATGAAACGGGCAAACGGAATTGCCTCCTGGAGCCACCATTAAACCAAAAGAGCATCACTTGCGAAGGGACATTGTTAACGAAGACTTCATGATCTTACACCGAGAAACATGACTGTTTGTCTGGAGGTGAGACACCATGCCCTACCGTGTCGAAATGCATTCCCAAAAAGAGGTAGCTTGCCGGTTCCGAAAGACTTCTCCCAAGACTACCAAAACCACCTTCGTAATGAAAACAGGTTGCGAGGCCTGCTTCCTCCTCGAGGATGCCACGTCAAAAGATCGTCCAGGTAAAAGGAAAATCGTAATTCCTTGTCTTCGAAGAATCGCATGAAGGCGCCAGAATCTTTGTAAATATCTGGGGCCCGAGGCTAACCGAATGGCAAGGCCGAACTGGTAATGATCCCGACCTATGGCAAAACGAAGAAAAGTTGAGACCCCTTCCAACGGGAACATGTAATAAGCGTGCGGTGTCGATTTACCAAAAATCGTTCGCGACAGGGCTCCACACGGAGCGAAGTGCTCCATGCGGAATTTCCCGGGTGTGGACAGCCGTTCAATTTTTGAGATCCAAACGGACGAAATTTTTTCTTTTTTTGGGGAAACCACAAAAAAGATTGGAAAAAAACCTTTTCCGGCTTCTGGCGGAACGGTATTACCCACCTTCTGAAGAAGGAATTCGACCTCGCTGCAGAGCGACCAAAAGCTCGGGTTCTGTCGGAATGCGAGACTGGTAAAATGTGTCTGGGGACGAGAAGAGAATTCTATGAAATAACCTCTACCGACCCCGTTACCATGAATCTGGAACCGAGAAATCCAAGTCTCCTTGAATGGGAGGCACCCCCCATCGAGAGTCCTCGAGTGGACTCCTCGTCAACCGCCCTTTGGCGGGCTTCTTGTCGGTTTCCCGCTTGTCTGACGGAAATTCTGCTTCCAGGGAATGCGAATTTCTGGGAGGACTTTTTTGTGAAAAGAGGAACGACCCGATCCCCAAGAAGACTGACGAATCGACTCGGCCCCAAAGGCCGCCGACCACTTATGTCCTGCCAGACACAGAAGCCATACTCTGCGTTGTGGCAACGTCGCCTCTTTTGCCTTTGCCTGGTAATTCAGTTCTGGTGAGGTGACCCAAAAAGATGACCACCTTTAATAAGCTAAGGCCAAACCTTGTTTGGAGACCGTCCCCGGCCCACTGTTGAGCCAAGCGCTCTTTGCCGTATCGCCAAGCTGCGCCCTGGACAGAAGCACGCGTGTCCAGACCTGCATCAAAATTATCGGATGAGTGTCCAACCTTCAAAATCTCCTCCATCTCAGTGCGGAGTCCATTTTTCCAAGCCTTGTGTAAAAGGTCCAACCAGCTTATAAGAAGCTTTAAAGCACCATGGATCCTAGTACGCTCTGAACCATGCCGCGGCCTCATAATTTGATTCGCCGCATTTCCTTTTTCTGTCCAGTGGATCCTGCAAAACTGCCTTTCCCTTTAAAGGAAGCAGGGGATTTACAAGCTGGGATAAGGAAAAAACTTCAGGGGGGAATCCAATTATCTCTCGACTTGTGGAAACGGTAAATGGTCAAAGAAACGTGTTCGTGAAAACGTTTATCCGGGACACAGCGTTTCTTTTCTACTGCTTTTAAAATCTTCTGATTGGCAAGCTGATCGTGGTACTTTATCCCGGTAATTCGTGCTGATTTACCAGGTTAAATGTTACCACCTCCGGTAACGTAAAACCTCTCTCAGGCTTCATTAATGCCTCTGTATTCAAAGGGACGAGAGCCCCCCTTTCCTCCTTATCCGAATCAGACATTTCCCCATCTGAACTTAAAGGAGACCCTAACAATTAAATAAGACTCGATTCGCAGGGTGGGATGGTAACGGGTCTGTGTGCTTTCTGTCCCTGAAGGATCTAGCTGCACTATTGACTCAAAAGGCAGCAAAGCCATTAAAGAATGGCGATAGATCAATTTTGATCACGTGATTCCAACGCAGGTGAGGCCCGGGAGGACTGCGTACCGATTCCCCGAAGCGGAACTGGAATATGGTCCGCCCTCTTGAAAAAAACCAGTTTTTTTTTTTTTTTTTAGGGACGCAAAAAGCCGTGAAGGGTTAAGTCTTAAAAATAAGAGCTACCCCACTGTTCCAAGTAAAACCTTCAAGAGGGTTAAATGTCACAGGTGTCAAAAAAAAACAAGGTCTCTTGTGAGACCGAGCTGAGAATAGGTATGTTCCGCTTGTGGTGGGAAACAATCCCATCACCAAGCGGTTTGGTGCCTGAGACGGGAGGGCGGAGTTGAGGAGCCCGGGGCTCTTTATGGCCGCCCGTGTGGGGAGCCGGAAGAGAAGCGCAATCGCGCCTTCCTGCATTGAAAACGGGAAGGGGGAAGCCCCCGCCCCCCCGGCTCAAAATTGAGCGCCAAAACTCCTCCACTCCTACTCCCCCCCTGTCCTGCAGGCATCTGCCTCGGACAAAAGTTACAGAAACACCACATTACATTCACGGCGCTCCAAAGCACGCTAAGTCATTAACACACATGTAATTGCGCTGCACAGCAGTCGCTAAAGATCATCAATTTATATATATTGTGGAGTACCACCAGCGAGCGCCCGGGGGGACCCCTCAGGATTTGTGGCGCTTGTGCCCATGCTCCCCCCCAGGGCGGGAACGCAGTGACCAGTGTCGGTTTGCTCCCCGCCGGGAAGCTAACCTCGTCCCCCAGGGCCGGCAAAGATTCTGCAGGGCTATTTATTAAAATCGATCCGCCAGGGGGAGGTGGGGCCAGCAGCGCTGAACCCTGAGACCTTTCAGACCTGTCCAAGTTCATGTCCATAAAAAATAATAAATCTTTGAGGGCTGCTTCAGCAGCACCATCCTTGGACCTCAAATTTTGCGAAGGGCTGAGTAGGAGGAGCCCGGCTGGAGGGGCCACCGTCAACACGCTTTTGATTGAGGTGTCATCCTGATTGGGGCTCCGCCTACCATCAGTAGAATACTGGGCTCTCTTCCTTCCACTGCAGTGAAAAAAAATTTGTCTGATATATATTATTATTATTATACATTTATATCACCTTTATTCCATGGCGCTTTACAAGAAAGGGGAAAAAAATAGAAGGTACAAAACAGTTGCTAGACAAAGGCAACAAGTACAGAAGGAGAGGGACCCTCCCGTGAGGGTCAATATAATAAATTACTTACCAAAGGAAGAGGCAGAAAATTATTGAATAAAAAATGAAAGAATTTAGAGATCTCACCTTTACGGTAGAAAACAAAAATTTGGTGGACAGAACAAGGGGAAATAGTTAAATTTTGCACGGTTAAAATGCTTTTGGATCTACTGCTAGCTACTTTTTCAATTTTTAGTCTGGTCATAGCAAGTGGAATGATTGAGAACTCTCCGCCTAACAGATAGGGTGTGTGCTATTGGATCCGTTATTCACCAACAGGCATAGATCTTGGAGAACAAGGTGCAGGATAGTCTAAAATTATAAAGCGGGTAAGTAAATTTCCTTATTGGAGTAAAGGAAAGACCCTCTTTCCCAATTATTGCCACTGAAAAAAAAATAGGTCACAGAGGGTCCTGCTGCGGGGCCCCAGAGACAGCTGCAATGAGTAAACCAGATAGCAAGCCCCCCCCCTTTACAAGTCTGTCGTTTTTTTACCGACTTGATGAAAGGTTCACTAGAAACAGCATTTGCGCCTCCTAATGATTGTGCATGCACCACTGCAAAAAATTACTCCAGTATTTTGGGGTTAAATAATTATGGATTTGCCACGCTTGGCTAAACCCCTCTCGCAAAGTCACTCTTTTTCAAAAATCTAAGTGAAGTCAGAAAAAATACCAGAATTTGAAAAGTTTTTTGTGCAACTAATTCTGTGATATTTGTTACGTTTTCGCCAGAATTCTTGCAAAAAACTATTTTTTGAATTGGTGCCCAATTCAACCCTTGCCCGCTCAAGGGGGAAGATAAAGTGTACAAGTTTTTTTACCTTTGTTTTAACTTCAAGTTCAAATCATTTTTTGTAGAAGCAGCGTTTACCTGACTGGGATGAAGAAAAGCTCCTCGTCTTCAAGAAATTCTTGGACACAATCCTCGGTGTTATGGTTTCCCCGATAATCAGAGGTTCCAAGATATTTGATCTGGTTGCGGTTCCACCGGGTTTTAGTATTTTCAGGACTCCGTACAGGGTGGAATTTCTGTAAATGAATGAATGAATGAAAAAAAGTACACAGACTCGGGCAATGGTCACATAATACGTGCTTTTGTCCCCAATCTCAGTATTGGGAATAGTTTTAAAATATTTGGATTATTATGCAGACAGACTTCTTCTTGGACCAATACCTTAAGTTAAGGACTGCCACACTGCGTTTTTATTCTTAGGATATTCAGTTTATTGGGAAGATTTCCCAAAGTAATCTCCACTGGACAAATTTATGTATACCCCGGGCAATAGTGGAACTTTTCTGGCCCCACTGAATAAATCAGACTCCACATCCACTGCTCTCCTGGTGCACTCAATGAAAGGCACTTCAAGTGCAGTGTCAATGAACCCTAGATGCAATACATTTTAACAAATTGTTTTTTTAAAAGAATATTTTTCCCTTCGTTTCAATACGTGCATCTTTTCTTAAACTTTGCATTGTGCTGTTCTCTGTTATTCCTCCTGGAATTATTATTATTGTTTCCCTTTTTGAAAGGCACTGCAGAGATAAACTGGTACCTACAACACACTACACTTAATAAAGGGGTGGGTAACCCCTAAAAAAAATGAGAATAGGGCCATTCTTTGTAAGGGGTGTGAAACACAGAATTTATCTTAATCAAAGAAAAATTTTTTAGCAAGCCAAGAAGAAATAGGCTGTTATTAAGTATTGTTGATTTTGGTTACTTTTGATGTGTAAAGGTAGCCACACTGAAAAATGTAACGGGACGCTAAAAAGGCACTATTTTGCGATCCCGTTAGCGATGTTGTTCAGTGCGCACCCAGGAGAGCTTCCTGCTTGATCTCGCTCGTCGTGGAATCGTTCGGACCCTATTTTCTCGTCGGCGCTCCCGTGGGTAAGTTTATCGCTAGTGTGGCACCTTTTCTTAGCGATTTAGCGGTATTTTGTACCGCAAAAGTCGTAAGAAGATCGCAACGGCGATACCCGTGGGTTAACTAATCGCTAAATGGGCCGCACTTAGCGATATAGAAACAATCCCGCTAGCATCGCATTAGTATGCGCGTTATGTGATCGTGCGGGATTGTTTAGTGTGGCGTACCTTAAGCCGAATATTGACTTGTAAGCTGATATTTGATTTAAACATAGTGTGCTCTTTTCCTTATAAAGTTGGTGTTACTGCTAATTATGCTTGTGTAGGCTAGAGGAAAAACATGCAAATAATTAAATAATAAGCACTTGATTCATCTTTATTCTTATCCTTAACACTAGAAGTCCAGAAAATTTCGAGCTCCCCCCTGAAGTCCTGAAAGAGGGTCAAATGACCCTTAGTCCAAACTGCAACTCAGATCCGGGGGGAAAAAACGAATCGCTTCATCGTTTTTCCACATTGAGGTGCACGGTAATGGCCTTAATTACAGAACAAAAGCGGTGATTATGGATTTAGCTAAAATCATTCGGTCATTCGACCGTTCTGGGTTCCAAAGGTAGAAATGTTAAATACCCCTTGGGACTTTAGTGTTAATGTCAATACTGAATGAAGGGCATGTTAAATAAAAAGTGTTAAATGCATCTGTACAGCGACAGCCAGATTCTGCCGCATCCAACCATCCAGGGGGACCCAAGGATCGCCAATACATCAAGGTCCATCACGAGGGACACAGTTATATCTACAGGAAAAACCGGGGCCTCGGCCCCCGGTTTGAAGAATACAGACCTGCTCCAGATATCGCTGAACCTGGATAAGTTTGGAGAAAGCAGGATGGGACCCGCCGCTTGCCTGGCCCATGGAGATGTTCGGAGAAGCCAGATTGTGGCCCCGGGTAACTGGTCTTGTACCGAATGGCTGTATCTTCCTAAGCTTGTATTCCTCCTCTTGTGTGCGTGTACAGGTGGGGTAGCCAACCCGGAAGCTTCAAGTAACAGTGCCATTACCCGGCGAGTCAGCGGAAGGGTGAGGACCTTTATGGCACCATCTTGGGGTATTTTGCAGGGCTGTTCTACATTTTATTGCTGTGCCTATTTTGTGGTTCAATAAAGCTTGCCACACTGTTTTACCCCCCACTTGTTGTTCTGAGTGGTTATGCCACGTAAAGGACGGGGCGTTCGGGTGGGATGATCCCTGGTCTGTGGTTTCAGCTGTGGATGGCACCTGCCGCCCTTATGTCCCACAGAGTGTTTTGGTAAATATAAATTTTTCAAAAGTTTTATTCGGGATTCTGGCATAAAAAAGTTGGAAAAGTGCAACATTTTTGTGCAACCGGGGCGCACAAAATTTGCAAATTTGGTGTTTTCATGCCATTTTGACAAAGTGGGGTCTAGCGACGTATCCCTGTCTCCACTCATGCGCCCCCTCAAGATGGAAAAAACACAGTTTGATAAACAGGGCTATTTGTTTTCCGCTAGGACCCTGACTCTTGTATTCCCAGGAGTCAAGATTATAGCGGTGAGGAGTCGACTTGCCGTTTCACTTCTTGAAATCGAAACTTCGGGATTTGGGATAAACTGCATTTTGGATGAATTCACATATTTAGCAAAGCACAACTCAGCCAACAGTATACCTAGAAGATAAAGTGAATTTACAAATGCAGTTCGTTCTTTCTTTTATTAATTTTTATTGATAAATTCCAAAAAAAAAGCTCAAAAACAATACAGGGGCCTAAGCGCTGCACACGATGCCGGCCGTGGGTGACAATTGCTTGGAAAGGGTTTGATTTAATCACCATCACCCCTTGACCTTTTAGGACTCTCTTCATAACACTTAGAGGAGCATGCAGTGTGGCGTCGAATTGGGGAGAAGTGCTGGGACATGCTTTGGACGTTTCCAGTGCATTGTGCCGATGGCTTTTTAAAGAAAGTTAAACATGTGTTGGAATAACAGAACGCCCCCCCCTTTCAACACGGCAGAGTGTCAGAGAAAGCATACAAGGCGGCAATAATGGAGTGGTCCTGGGTCTTGCTGCCCGTGGTTGGGCAGCTAAATCATGACAGTTCCTTTAGGGCTTCACCTTCTTGAAGCCAATTTATACAACTTAGTCTTGATTTCCAATAGGACGGTGAATTTGGGGCACATAATTGTTTATATTCAGCCCTTTGGTTTATTGAAATATTTCCCTTACAGTGGAACAAGGCATCCTGAAGCACACAATAAGACAAAGTGAGAAAAATATGGCAGGTAGCAAATTGGCTGCAGATTCACCATAAACAACAGGATTCCGGGGGCCGGACGGCATTGTGTTCCCTTATGAATTTTGACTTTATTTTAAACCTAAACCGAAATCTAAATTGCACTGAAAATATTATGTCTTTCTTGCAGGGGTGCACTTTCATATAGTGCAGGTACAGCACGCCTCAGG
>JARQOD010000009.1:74765246-74870753 GCA_033576555.1 Oophaga sylvatica
GTACATACCTCCCGGCCTTCGTTGGTTTCCGGGTTGCCCCCGTGGGTTTTCCCCGTAAAATGTGACCTGCCCCAGCTTCGTGTTTCAGGGCGGCGCGGAGGTCACTTTTCATAAAAGGGTTTGAGCCCCGGGTTTTGGGCCTCGTTTGGTCTCTAGATTAACTGTAGCTTGTGAGTATTTTCTGCTTCCGTCAAAAGCTGTGCTCACAAGATGGCGTACGGACGGGAGGGCACCAAAATGGTGAAGATACTGGAGGGGGGTTTATGACCAGGGGCTTAGATTCAAGCGCCATTCCGCACTGAAAAAACCTTTGGGAAGGGTGCTTTAAACAATTGAAAGTTGAGTATAAGGTTGCAAACTAAATTTTTTTTTTTTGACTGTAAAAAAAAATTTCTAGATTTTTCCCGCTGTCAGCTCCATTTACTTTGATTTTTTACATAGCAAAAATTTTAAAGTTATATTGCAGTTGTAGTAATGCCTTGGGTGTTGAACTCCGTCCTTTATCAGCCCCTTACATTGCAAGATTGTGGTTAGGGGTTACTCTTGACCTTCCCACGCCCATATTGACTATCTCGGTCCCTCTGTAACATTTGTAAGAAAGGCAGAATTTTATGATGGTTTCAAACCCGTAGCATCGATCTGAAAAATAATGGGAAATGCTTCTACGATAAACATCCCAAAAAGACGTTTTCATTAAATGTTTGTTCTCCCCCCTGTTGCAGAATGTGGTTAAAAAACAGGTAACCCCCATACTTCCATAGGGGGCTCTCTTCCCACGCAAAACAAAAGTTGAAAATTTTCACAGTTTGGGAGTCTCAGTGGTTGATCCTTTTTTTAATGGCTTCCAGAAAAGAGGTAACAAACAGCTTTGAGATACTCAGGTCTCTTCTCAGGCAAAAACTAATACAAAAACTGAAGAATCACTATTTTTACACAAAACGGCACAGAAACAATGCAAAGGTAAGAATTTACGTGAAGCAGAATGTCTTAGCAGGGTTTATTTTTTTCATCAATTAAAGGGAAACTGCTCCCCAGACTATTTGGGGGTATCACAATCCGACCAGCCCTTCAATCCAGGGGCAAAAAAATGTCACACTCTTACTATGAACGTTCCAATATTTACGGGGCCCCAATTGTTTTCTCCCCGTCCCCTATCTATGGTTTTGGTTCACGTCACTTTTCTTACTATTGCATTATTCTGTGCCCCGTGTGCTTTAAAAAGTCATTTCAGATTGTGTTTCTCTTGCCTGATGAAAAAGACCTGGTAGTTGGAAAACTTACATTTCTGTTACATTTCTGTTACATTTCTGAACTATTTCTGTTACATTTCTGTTACATTTCTGTTATATTTCTGTTACATTTCTGTTATATTTCTGTTATATTTCTGTTACATTTCTGTTATATTTCTGTTATATTTCTGTTACATTTCTGTTACATTTCTGTTACATTTCTGTTATATTTCTGTTATATTTCTGTTATATTTCTGTTACATTTCTGTTATATTTCTGTTACATTTCTGTTACATTTCTGTTACATTTCTGAACTATTTCTGTTACATTTCTGTTACATTTCTGTTATATTTCTGTTACATTTCTGTTATATTTCTGTTATATTTCTGTTACATTTCTGTTATATTTCTGTTATATTTCTGTTACATTTCTGTTACATTTCTGTTACATTTCTGTTATATTTCTGTTATATTTCTGTTACATTTCTGTTACATTTCTGTTACATTTCTGTTACATTTCTGTTACATTTCTGTTACATTTCTGTTATATTTCTGTTATATTTCTGTTACATTTCTGTTATATTTCTGTTATATTTCTGTTACATTTCTGTTATATTTCTGTTATATTTCTGTTACATTTCTGTTATATTTCTGTTACATTTCTGTTATATTTCTGTTACATTTCTGTTACATTTCTGTTATATTTCTGTTACATTTCTGTTACATTTCTGTTATATTTCTGTTATATTTCTGTTACATTTCTGTTATATTTCTGTTACATTTCTGTTATATTTCTGTTATATTTCTGTTATATTTCTGTTACATTTCTGTTACATTTCTGTTACATTTCTGTTACATTTCTGTTATATTTCTGTTATATTTCTGTTACATTTCTGTTATATTTCTGTTACATTTCTGTTACATTTCTGTTACATTTCTGTTACATTTCTGTTACATTTCTGTTATATTTCTGTTACATTTCTGTTACATTTCTGTTATTATTTCTGTTATTATTTCTGTTACATTTCTGTTACATTTCTGTTACATTTCTGTTATATTTCTGTTATATTTCTGTTATATTTCTGTTACATTTCTGTTACATTTCTGTTACATTTCTGAACTATTTCTGTTACATTTCTGTTACATTTCTGTTATATTTCTGTTACATTTGTTATATTTCTGTTATATTTCTGTTATATTTCTGTTATATTTCTGTTATATTTCTGTTACATTTCTGTTATATTTCTGTTACATTTCTGTTATATTTCTGTTATATTTCTGTTATATTTCTGTTACATTTCTGTTACATTTCTGTTACATTTCTGTTATATTTCTGTTACATTTCTGTTATATTTCTGTTACATTTCTGTTACATTTCTGTTATATTTCTGTTATAGTTCTGTTACATTTCTGTTACATTTCTGTTATATTTCTGTTATATTTCTGTTACATTTCTGTTACATTTCTGTTACATTTCTGTTACATTTCTGTTACATTTCTGTTATATTTCTGTTATATTTCTGTTACATTTCTGTTATATTTCTGTTACATTTCTGTTATATTTCTGTTACATTTCTGTTACATTTCTGTTATATTTCTGTTATATTTCTGTTACATTTCTGTTACATTTCTGTTATATTTCTGTTATATTTCTGTTACAATTCTGTTACAGGTGGATCATTCCAAAAGGCCTGAAGGAGAAACCTTCCCCGCCTTCTCCCCTCGCCCTCCTCCAGGACCTAAGAGTGGCACCAGCAGACGTCTGGGGAATCATGAACGTTCTGATTCCTCTGAATCTGTAAGTGAAAACCTGAGTATAAGCAGTGATCATCAGGGCAGTATCAGCACTTACTAGATCTTTCCCCAGGTCTGTGAGTGCTCAGTATTTGAGATGTGTTTATTATAAGTGATGTATGTGTCCAGCATGTGATTGGTCAGTGTTCAGGATGATGGTGCTTATGTGCCATATATCCACTATGTTAATGGTGCATGTGCGGCATGTATGATATGCATGACAAGTATACGCGCAGCATAGGTTGAGCATGAGAACATTACATGTGTCCAGTATATGAGAAGTGTGAACGTGGCACATGCCAAGTGTGAGTGGTGCATGTATTGTTGGAGTCCAGTGGAAGTAGTGTTCATTTGGCATGTGACTTGTGTTTAGTATGTGACTAGCACTGGCTCAGTGACATGTATACCGTGTGTGTGTTGCATGTGTGCTGTATATCTCATGTGTGGACAGTGCTTGTGTGCATGTGTCCAGCATGTGACTAATGTGCATGTGACTGATGTGCATGTGTCCAGTATGAGTGGTGCATCTATTATGTAAAAGGTGCATGTGTCCAGCATGTGGGTAGTGGGCATGTGTCCAGCATGTGACTGATGTGCATGTGTCCAGCATGTGACTAATGTGCATGTGTCCAGCAGTGACTAAATGTGCAAGTGTCCAGCATGGACTAATGTGCAAGTGTCCACATTGACTAATGTGCATGTGACTAATGTGCATGTGACTGATGTGCATGTGTCCAGTATGAGTTGTGCATCTACTATGTAAAAGGTGCATGTGTCCAGCATGTGGGTAGTGGGCATGCGACATTAGTCCAGCTTGTTTGTGGCCAGTGTTTGGGATGTGTCCAGTATGATGGTGTGCGTGCAGCATCAGGGGTTTGGGGCATGCGTATTGAGTGTTGAGGGCACGTGTGCAGATTGTACCCTGTGTGAGTGCTCCTTGTGCTGCATATACCCATGGTGTGAATGCTACATGTGGCAAAACCATCCATTGAGGCTCGATATTACCCCTACGTTCTGTAACATGGCATGTCTGTGAAAGCAGAGGTATAGTGCGGTATAATAAGACCCTGGCACCTCGGCGGGCGCCCTATGACGGCATTGCATTGTACCGCTGTATACATGACCTTAACGGTAACTCCAATCTTTCTTCTGATGTTTCCGTGTGATTTGTGACCAGATTCATTGCTTCTCGTGCCAGACTATTGGAATTCACCGTCCCTTGCTCCAGTTATGGAGCAGCGGAGGTTGGAGACAGTCGGCGCCAGTTTATTATTGTTTTTGGTTCCTCCCATCAGAGCGCGACGATAAAAAGCTTCACAAACAGCAACAATCTCCATGTCCCGGCCTCTTCTCTGATACATTCTAATTCCTCTGACCTCGGCCTGTTCACATTCACAACAATACCCAAATATTTACTGCTCTCCTGCGAGTCCGAAAAGGAGCGAACCGTGACGAGTCCACGACATAATAGTAATAATTGCACAATGTCGACACAGAGATTATTCCAATAAACAGCATTATACAATAACACCGCTGACAAATATTCACATCCCCAACCTACCGCCATAATGTGCTGGGACGATTTCCATGCTGTCAGATACTGTAGAGCACAGAGCTCACCCCCAACCCCAGGCCCACAATCTAATTATCATTGTATATCTATTTTTTCATTATTATTTTTTTATAACTTTCTGTGATGTTTTTATCAGGCGTTAGAAAAGTCGTTCTCTTCATAGTCTCTTAGTGGTCATAATGGAATATGTGTTGGCTACAAACATTATATTTATAAAGTTTGTGCACCCCTGGTCAAAATTACTGTTATTGTGAACCTTTCAGCAAGTTGAAGATGAAATAATCTCTAAAAGGACTAAAGTTATAGATGACACATTTCCTTTGTATTTTAGGCAATTTGACATTTTAAATAATACAAAAAGGAAAATGGGCCGATGTAAAAGTTTGTGCACCCTGCATGGTTAGCACCTAGTAACACCCCCTTTTGCAAGTATCACAGCTTGTAAACACTTTTTATAGCCAGAGAAGAGTCTTTCAATTCTTGTTTCAGCGATCTTTCATCCATCCTTCCTTGGAGAGTTCCTCCAGTTCTGTGAGGTTCCTGGGGCGTCTTCCATCCTCTGCTATTTTGATGTCTTGCCACAGATTATCAATGATATTTAGATCAGGCGACTGTGAGGGCCATTGTAAAACCTTCATCTTGCACTTTTTGAGGTCATCTATTGTGGATTGTGACGTGTGTTTAGGATCATTATCCATGTGTAGAAGCCATCCTCTTCCTCATCATCTTCCTCTTTTCAACTTCAGCTCTCTTACAGATGATGTTATGTTTGCATCAAGAATTTGCTAAAATTTAATTGAATCCATTCTTACCTCTACCCGTGAAATGTTCCCCGTGACACTGGCTGCAACACAACCCCAAAGCATGATTGATCCACCCCCATGATTAATGGTTGCCGAGATATTCTTTTCCTGAAATTCTGTGCCCTTTTTACTCCTCACGTACCTTTAATCATTGTGGCCACATAGTTCAATTTTGTCCTCATCGGTCCACAGGAGTTATTTCCAAAATACATCAGGCTTGTTTA
This sequence comes from Oophaga sylvatica, assembly GCA_033576555.1. Classification (NCBI taxonomy): domain Eukaryota; kingdom Metazoa; phylum Chordata; class Amphibia; order Anura; family Dendrobatidae; genus Oophaga; species Oophaga sylvatica. The sequence goes on from JARQOD010000009.1 coordinate 74,770,869, forward strand.
GATGTTCTTTTGCATACTTCTGATGCTGAATTTTATGGTGAGGACGCAGGAGAGGTTTTCTTGTGATGACTCTTCCATGAAGGCCATATTTGTGCAGGTGTCTCTGAACAGTAGAACAATATACCACAACTCCAGAGTCTGATAAATCTTTCTGAAAGTTTTATGCAGTCAAGCGTTGTTTCTGATTTGCTTCTTTAGAAATCCTACAATCAGCTCTCACTGACATTTTGCTTGGTCTTCAAGAACTTATCTTGACCTCCAGTGTTCTTGGTAACTGCCATTTCTTAATTACATTTCGAACTGAGGAAAGTGCAACTTGAAAATGCTTTGCTATCTTCTTATAGCCTTCTCCTGCTTTGTTTGCCTCCACCATTCTCATTTTCAGAGTGCGAGGCAGCTGCTTAGAAAAACCCATGGATGCAGTTTTTTAGCAAGAGGTTAGAGGAGGCTGGGTCTTTTTAAAGCTGGGAAATTTGCATCACCTGGCCTTTCCTAACGATGATAGTGAACAAGCCATAACCCTAACGGGCTAATTACAGTCTGAAACCTTGGTCAAAGTTGTCTGAGCGCACAAATCTGCAAGGGTGCCCAAACTTTTGCATCATCCCATTTTCCTTTGTGTCATTTTTAAAATGTAAAAGATGGAAATATATAGATTTTTGCCTAACATACATAGGAAGTGTGTCATCTATAACCTTAGCCCTTTAACAGTAATTTTGACCAGGGACGCCCAAACTTTTACTTGTCACAGTACGTATGAAAACAAATTCTACATTATGTATTACTGATGAATGTGTGTATAAATAACAATAATTAATTCTTTCTTTACAACTATAAAGTCTTCATCTCTTCGCCCAAACACCGCCCCCGGTAATATGCAGCGTCCCGTCCGTCTCCAGCCGCTGCCAGTGAACTCCTCTTCTGGTAACGTACCCAAAATGTCCACAGCTCCCCGGCAGAAACACTCGGCTGATGAGGACGATCTACGCTGCGCCCGTACGGTGAGATGAGTATACGATAGCATCTATCTAACCTCTATCAGGGGCTCACCAGTAATGGTGATATTGGGGCCCACTCTTCAGCTGCATACACATATTATTGGCTGTGGATGGAGGATACATGTGATTTGCTCCTTTTTGTAATTTCAGCCCAGGCTTCCATAAAATAATGAAATGTCCAGTTTGTTAAATAAATGAGATGCTTTCTGCTGACTGTCTGCATATAGTGCACTAAGTGTACTGTGCCAGGCATTGCTCATCTGGGGGGCCCACCCGGGGATTCACCTGTTCCCCATTAGGCCAGTCCGAGCGTGCAGTACTGAATAGATTGAAGTACGACATCGATTTATATTAGATATAGTTTTCAACTAACATAATAAGGAAGCAGATCCAGCAACAACAACTTGCTGAAGCTTTCTAAACGTTTCTTAGCTTTTTTTTTTTTTGCCCTTCATTCTTCCAGACAGACAAGGAGATCCTGGGAATCCTGCACAGCACCGAGCACACCGCAGGGATATCGCCTTATCGACTTCCTATCATTAATAATTTTGTGACGCCGGTTCCACCACCGCCGCAAAAGCACCCGAAACTGACAATGAGCTCCACCTCCAGAGGGAGGCGATACCGGCCCACCACCACCTCAGATGGGCTGACGCCCCTGCAAAGGTGAGAAGAAAATGAAGGAAGAATGCAGGAACCTCATATCTCTGTAGAGGAAACGTAGCACTGACCTTAACGATGTGTCAGCCCCTCCATGTACAGCACATTCGGGGGCCAAAGTATGGGGTGGCCGGAAGAGCTCCAGTCGTTAGATTCTTTGGTCAGTTGTGACCTAAGTAGTCAGGCAGAGGAGGACTACATCTCTAGTTTTCTCAATTTTGGTAGAATTTTTATTTTTTTCACCATTTAATGCTTCTTGCTATTAATTTATACCGTTCATATTTACATCTGAAATACCGCCATTTCTTTTTCTCCAGTGCAGCTGTTTTTCAAGTGCCCCCCTTTCAATAAAAAAAAAAAACCTGTAAAAAATAAATCAAAAGAATTGTATGACAAGAGCTGAACAATATTATTAAAGTTCCCCGGAGGCGGCTTTCAGGGACAGACCCCGGCGTGTGACAAGTTATGGTGTGATATGGCGGTGTCAACTACCGCTGTGATTTACCGGAGGAATCATCTGATTTATTTCCCGTTCTCTCCAGGACACCGGAAAATTTCATAAAACGTCCTTGCACAGTAACGTGAAGATTACCATGGTTTACCTGGGAAAAAACGTGCATTTATCACACGAGATTGACGACTACAAGGACGAGATAAAAGTCTTCCAGCAACACTGCGGGGGCGAGAACCTGTGCGTCTTTAAAGGAAAACTCCTGGAAGAAGGTGAGGGAAAGCCGAGACCTAAAACATGGGCGCGTGTGTGACATGACCCCCCACATACACACATGCTTATACACATTACACACATATATAAAAGGGCATCAATAGATTTTTTTTTTTTTACTAAAGAACAAAAAAAATGCAAACAATTCTGTATGAACAGACGCTAAATTCATATTCAAATACGAAAACAATCGGGCATTTTTCATTTACACCATTTACCGATTACCATAAATTAAGTGTTTCACTATATTGTACGGGTTGTTTGTTATAACTGAAGTATGTCCACATTCTTTACTGGTTTGTGACAGTAATTTAAAAAAGTGTATTACAAAAAATGTGTTTATCGTAAATTGTTTTGTTGCACCTTTATTTTTCGTTTTTACTTTTCAAACTTTATTATCTATAATGTACTGACATATAGAGATAAATCTGTATATTGCAGCAGATTATGTCTGAACAAAAGAAAATGAAGGTTTTTAGGCAGAGAAAATCCTCCTGTGCACGACGGTGAAGCCTTTGTCTCACTGTTTGCGCTTCTGCCTTTTATACCTGAGCTTGAATCCCAGTAGTGACAAGCTGTAAGAAAGGAGATGACAATTGACAACCACTAGGGATCACCTAAGAACGCTAACGCTAGCTGAAATACTTAGTTTTGCAGTTTTAGGTAATGTAAAATATACTCCCTGGCTGAAGCGGCTGCCTCTTTTCACTGCAGCTCATCTTGTTCTGATCGACTGCTGTGTACAAGCACAAGCCCACCCCAGTAGTCAGCGTGAGGAGATCTGATTTCCTTTAGTTCCTGTTTTGCTGGTGACAAAGGTTCCGCAAAGATTCTTATCGCTGTGCAAAATTCATGTAGCATCACATTACTTAGTGATAACAATAGTTGTCAGGGAAGTTTTGTGACTGAGTCCTAACGGCATCATATCTGAAGATGACTAATGCAAAATTCATTATTTACCATGTTAAGCCTATAGGTTTCAGTATTCTCATGTTTCCTGCGATATAAGTAGGAGCGACCGAAAACAGTCTAGTGAAAGAGACATGAGATTCGTCTGTACAGCAGTCGGAAGTTAGTGTGACAAAATGAGCAAATATTTTCAAGCCGTACAGAAAATCAGGTAGTTGCTAAGAAATCAGAACTAACTAAATAAACTAACTTTTTTTTTAAAGAGTGTTTTATTAGATGTATGTCTAAGTAACCTCACAGCTAAAGGGTGCTGTTCTGGTGATAACATTCAGGGAAATTTAATAATGTACAATAATTTATAATCCCGTTCTAATATATTAGACAATTATAATTCCAGCAATTTCTAGAATGTTCCTGTGTCCTATATGTCACTTTCAGTAATTAGATAAGTGAGAGGGACCTAAAACAAGTTAGTGAGGGGTGATGGAGCCTTCTATACAACCGACAGAAGTTCCTGCGGCTAAATGAGTACATGTTTGGAAGAGGTGGAGGTAATAAAAAGAGAAAGTCAAGTGGTTTCTTGAAAATCTGAACTAAACGGTCCTTAAAGAGTATTGTAAGGTCTGCAAGTCATCCAAGTACCTTAACAGCTAAAGGGTGGAGTTCTGAAGATTACATTGAAGATTTATTAATATAAGTGCACAGTTCAAATGAAACATCATTGAAAAACCTGCCCCAATATATAGGCAGTTATTATTCCAGCAAATTCTAGAACATGCCTGTATCATACTTGTTTCTTTTAATGAATTATTAGTGTTTGAAACTGTGGAAATGTGTAAACTGTATAATTAGTCTCCTAGTAGATCTGCTGTTACTGTCTTTTTTTTTTTTTTCTGGGTTTGTTGCAGAGAGCTTCAGTTTGGTCTCTAGACGTCACCGCGGTTTTCCGTTCAGCCTCACGTTTTACATTAATGGGATCCAGGTGGACCGGCTTAGCTCTTGCTGTGAATATAAACATCGCAAGGGAGCGCGGCTCGGGGGCAAAAATGGATATTTTGCATTCATCAATATTGAGGGAGCTTCTCCTTGTTACAGGTATTATCCATAGAGCTCCTGACATCCAAACTCAGCAAATACCAATGTGGTGCAAGGCTTGTAAGGCACGTTTGTGCAGTTTGGCCAGAATTCTGCTGCATTTGGTTTTGTAAATCTGTTATCTTGTTAATTTCCCTTCCTAGGTGCATCATTTCAATGGGCCTGGATAAAAAGCCATCTCCTCCACCAAAGAGTAAGACAAAGCAAAAAGACAAGAAGGACAGTGACGAGGATGGTGACGAAGGCCAGAACGACAAAAAAGAACAAGAGAAGGACAGCAAAGAGAACGAAAAGAGGAGCTCAGCATGTGATGAAGATGGTGAAGAGGACGACCTGAAGACTGAGGAAAAGTCAATCATGGACTATGAGGAGGAAGGAGAAGAGAATAAGAACTACAAGACAGATGAATATGATGCGGATGTTGAAGATAAGGATGGTAAATTGTGCAGGAGATGAAATGTTCATGTCATATCTTTTCAAGTCTACATATACATGTTTCATTGTTTCACAGTATACATACGTTATTGCTACACAACTGTCTAAACAGCTTCTTCACCTTTCTGCAACATTTTAAAATTTTCAAAAACGTTTACTCACTATGTAAACAGTTTACATTCCTTATATTGCACATCATGTATTATCCTCCAGAGCAGCACTCACTATTCTGCTGGTGCAGTCACTGTGTACATACATTATATTACTGATCCTGAGTTACATCCGGTATTATACTCCAGAGCTGCACTCACTATTCTGTTGGTGCAGTCACTGTGTACATATATTACATTACTGATCCTGAGTTACATGCTGTATTATACTCCAGAGCTGCACTCACTATTCTGCTGGTGCAGTCACTGTGTACATACATTACATTACTGATCCTGAGTTACATCCTGTATTATACTTCAGAGCTGCACTCACTATTCTGCTAGTGTAGTCACTGTGTACATACATTACATTACTGATCCTGAGTTACATCCTGTATTATACTCCAGAGCTGCACTCACTATTCTGCTGGTGCAGTTACTGTGTACATACATTACATTACTGATCCTGAGTTACATACTGTATTATACTCCAGAGCTGCACTCACTATTCTGCTGGTGCAGTCACTGTGTACATACATTACATTACTGATCCTGAGTTACATCCTGTATTATACTCCAGAGCTGCACTCACTATTCTGCTGGTGCAGTCACTGTGTATATACATTACTGATCCTGAGTTACATCCTATATTATACTCCAGAGCTGCACTCACTATTCTGCTGGTGCAGTCACTGTGTATATACATTACTGATCCTGAGTTACATCCTATATTATACTCCAGAGCTGCACTCACTATTCTGCTAGTACAGTCACTGTGTACATACATTACATTACTGATCCTGAGTTACATTCTGTATTATACTCCAGAGCTGCACTCACTATTCTGCTGGTGCAGTCACTGTGTACATACATTACATTACTGATCCTGAGTTACATACTGTATTATACTCCAGAGCTGCACTCACTATTCTGCTGGTGCAGTCACTGTGTACATACATTACATTACTGATCCTGAGTTACATCCTGTATTATACTCCAGAGCTGCACTCACTATTCTGCTGGTGCAGTCACTGTGTATATACATTACTGATCCTGAGTTACATCCTATATTATACTCCAGAGCTGCACTCACTATTCTGCTGGTGCAGTCACTGTGTATATACATTACTGATCCTGAGTTACATCCTATATTATACTCCAGAGCTGCACTCACTATTCTGCTGGTGCAGTCACTGTGTACATACATTACATTACTGATCCTGAGTTACATCCTGTATTATACTCCAGAGCTGCACTCACTATTCTGCTGGTGCAGTCACTCTGTACATACATTACATTACTGATCCTGAGCTACATCCTGTATTATACTGCAGAGTTGCACTCACTATTCTGCTGGTGCAGTCACTGTGTACATACATTACATTACTGATCCTGAGTTACATCCTGTATTATACTCCAGAGCTGCACTCACTATTCTGCTGGTGCAGTCACTGTGTACATAATTACATTACTGATCCTGAGTTACATCCTGTATTATACTCCAGAGCTGCACTCACTATTCTGCTGGTGCAGTCACTGTGTACATACATTACATTACTGATCCTGAGTTACATCCTGTATTATACCCTAGAGCTGCACTCACTATTCTGCTGGTGCAGTCACTGTGTACATACATTACATTACTGATCCTGAGTTACATCCTATATTATACTCCAGAGCTGCACTCACTATTCTGCTAGTACAGTCACTGTGTACATACATTACATTACTGATCCTGAGTTACATCCTGTATTATACCCCAGAGCTGCACTCACTATTCTGCTGGTGCAGTCACTGTGTACATACATTACATTACTGATCCTGAGTTACATCCTGTATTATACTCCACAGCTGCACTCACTATTCTGCTGGTGCAGTCACTGTGTACATACATTACATTACTGATCCTGAGTTACATCCTGTATTATACTCCAGAGCTGCGCTCACTATTCTGCTGGTGCAGTCACTGTGTACATACATTACATTACTGATCCTGAGTTACATCCTGTATTATACCCCAGAGCTGCACTCACTATTCTGCTGGTGCAGTCACTGTGTACATACATTACATTACTGATCCCGAGTTACATCCTGTATTATACTCCGGAGCTGCACTCACTAGTCTGCTGGTGCAGTCACTGTGTACATACATTATATTACTGATCCTGAGTTACCTCCTGTATTATACTCCAGAGCTGCACTCACTATTCTGCTGGTACAGTCACTGTGTACATACATTACATTACTGATCCTGAGTTACATCCTGTATTATACTCCAGAGCTGCGCTCACTATTCTGCTGGTGCAGTCACTGTGTACATACATTACTGATCCTGAGTTACATCCTATATTATACTCCAGAGCTGCACTCACTATTCTGCTGGTGCAGTCACTGTGTACATACATTACATTACTGATCCTGAGTTACATCCTGTATTATACCCCAGAGCTGCACTCACTATTCTGCAGGTGCAGCCACTGTGTACATACATACATTACTGATCCTGAGTTACATCCTGTATTATACTCCAGAGCTGCACTCACTATTCTGCTGGTGCAGTCACTGTGTACATACATTACATTACTGATCCTGAGTTATATCCTGTATTATACCCAGAGCTGCACTCACTATTCTGCTGGTGCAGTCACTGTGTACATACATTACATTACTGATCCTGAGTTACCTCCTGTATTATACTCCAGAGCTGCACTCACTATTCTGCTAGTACAGTCACTGTGTACATACATTACATTACTGATCCTGAGTTACATCCTGTATTATACTCCAGAGCTGCACTCACTATTCTGCTGGTGCAGTCACTGTGTACATTACATTACTGATCCTGAGTTACCTCCTGTATTATACTCCAGAGCTGCACTCACTATTCTGCTGGTGCAGTCATTGTGTACATACATTACATTACTGATCCTGAGTTACATCCTGTATTATACTCCAGAGCTGCACTCACTATTCTGCTGGTGCAGTCACTGTGTACATACATTACATTACTGATCCTGAGTTACATCCTGTATTATACTCCAGAGCTGCACTCACTATTCTGCTGGTGCAGTCACTGTGTACATACATTACATTACTGATCCTGTACTGATCCTGAGTTACATGATGGCAGTGTTGTTCACTGTTTTCTATGTAGAATAATCATGAATTCTGCTCTGGAGTATAATACATATATAGTAAAATGGTGCACAAAGGTGGATCTGTTCCTTAAGGGGTCTTCAGGATTTTATTATCGATTGTCTGTCCTGAATATCAGACTATCCGACAACCGATGAACTCGACTGTTTTAGCGGACGAATATAAACAATAAATGGCGCCAGAACAGCACGTAGTTATATATCGTGTCCTGGTCGATGTCGGGCGCTGCTGCTCATAATTTTTTTATTTTAAAAAATCCCATTAATCTGCAAGACTTCCCCGTCTATTCTGCACAGTGCCATAGTAAGGGCCATATCGGGACGTTTTTTGATAGTGGTGGGCGCTGTGGCTAGTAACGATCCTGTGTGGCTATAGGGAGATCGTGGTCAGACATACTGGTCCTCGTGAGGGGCCAAAGATCCCTGTGCCACATTGGAGAGCAGCATTGATACCAATGGCGTATAGGAGGAGGGGGCCCTATTATGTTGTTTGCATTGGGGCCCAGGAGCTTGAGGGGAATTTAAGAAGAACCTCGATAGAGGAGGAAATCCTTCAAAGTGATCGTATCTACCACAGATCTAAATGATAGCTTTTGCTGATGAGGCCATGGAAGGCCGAGGCCCCAGCCCAGTTTGGGGCTATCACTTATTTGACAGGATGGCAACAACAGGAGCTGAAATCCTCTATACACTGGCCTTACAATAACTGAATTCATTTACTAGAATTATTTCCGACCAAATGGTGAAAAAACTGCCTTTTATCGCCATTTTGCCGTAGTTTTCATATACAGTTTTTAAAGGTGAACGACATTGGGGTCTATTTATTAAGACTGTCTAAACTGAGCCTAGTAACCAATCAGAGCTCAGCTTTCATTTTTTAAACTGCTGTTTTAGATTGAAAGCCGCGCTATGATTGGTTGTTATGGACAACAAAGCGACAGGCTTTATAAATTTACTCTGCTAGGCCTCATTTATTAAAGCTGTGGCCCATAGAAACCAATCGCAACGCAGCTTTCATTTTACCACAGCAGTTTAAGAAATGAAAGCAGAGCTCTGATTGGTTGCTATGGGCAACTGAGACACTTTATCTGCTTAGACAATATTGATAATTTCCGCCCATTTATTTCACGGTTTACCTGTAAAATGGCAATCTCAAAACCACAGAAATTAATGGAAAAACTGTGTAAAGGTTTCTGATGTAGTTTTTGTTCACACTGCCAAAAATATTTTATGAAAATGGATATGGTTGCAAAAAATCATTGTCATTCTGTGGTGGGTTTTCATCACTACGATGTGCTATCACTTAGGCCTCTTTCACACTTCAGTCGTGCGACGTCAGTCAAAATCCGTCAAAATGTGAAAATAACGGATCCACCATTTTTTTTGGCGGATTCGTTTTTCTCCCATTGACTTGCATTAGTGACGGATTTTGACAGATGGTCGTCCGTTAGGTCCGTTTTTTGACGGATCCGCCAAAAAATTGGCGTCCGTCATTTCAGAAAAACGTCCAATGCAACGTTTTTTCGGTCCGCCAAAATGGCGAAGTGTGGCAGATCCGCCGCATCTGCCATTTTGTATAATGGCCGCCTATGAGCGGCGGATCCGCTGGCATCCGTCATTTTGTATAATGGCCGCCTATGGGCGGCGGATCTGCTGGCATCCGTCTTTGACGGAATCCGCCAGCGGATCCGTCGCCTCCATAGAAAACCATTGAAAATGCTGCCAAAACTGTCCGGGGTCTCTCTCTCTCTCTCTCTCTCTCTCTCTCTTTTTCTCTCTCTCTCTCCTCGGTCAGGACTTGCAAACTTACATTTCCGGAACGAAAATTTCATCATTTCCGGGTGAAAACTTCTTGGCGGATCCGTCAGAAAACTGATCCGCTTTACATCCGTTTTTACACTTTTCTGACGGATCCACCATTTTCACACTTGGGCGGACGTCACACGACTGAAGTGTGAAAGAGGCCTTACTTTTAAGGCGGTCAGACCACCTCAGATCCTTTAGAAGACTGCAGTGTTAGCTAGTCTTTTTTTGCCCCCCCATGCCACCATACACAGGTAACCAGGAGGGCCTCACTCGCTCTGGTAGGGATCCCAACTGATCAGAGTGTTATGGCAGAATGTAATTATCTACCATAGCATTCTATAACCGTCTATGTCCCCACCTTTACAAGTGATTAGTAGCATGGGGCCCCCTTCCTCTATATATGCTTTTCCCCATTGATATTACTTATATTCAGCATTAAAGCCTTTATGGTGATATAAAATCTCCTTTGCGATCCTACAATACATCCTAGCAACATATCAGCCTGAAGATAAGGAGCAAGTGACCTGGCACTCGATAATGATCTTATTAATATGTCAGCGCTGTATCTCAGGGTATGGGTATATATTGTGTTCTATTAAGAATAGGACAAGAATTTTAATAGATAATTTCAGTATCTACACATATTAGTCCTTTATTACGGTCCTACACGAGAGGCAGGTACACCGCCTTCTGCTGTGAATTCAAATGAACCTCAAACCATGTAAAATCTAGGATTTTTTTTGCTTCTTTTTCCTGTAGACTATGATGAAGATTTTGAAGATGAGGAAAACAAATCTGTTGAGAAATATAATGAAGATGAACGTTTGGATGATCAAGAGAAGGAAATGTCAAAGTCCCCCTCGGATGGTGAGAAAGACGATGTAAACCAGGAATACAGAAGTAGCGTGCCATCAAACGCCGCTGTGCAAGAGGCTTCTGACAGAGCGGTAGATGAAAGGGACAGCGACTACGAGGATAATCAAGGTTCGTTATTATCTTGCTATTTAATCTGTCGCTTGTTCCTCATGGTTAATTGTTAGACTTTGGTGGGGGGTAATGAAGATACCTGTAATGGAGTTAGGAAAAAACTGCAATTTCTCCCACAAAAAAACAAGCCCTCGATATGGATGGAAAAAAAATGTGTTGATAGTAGGAAAAACAAAAAAATGAAATATAAAGCGTCTGCAAGGGGGTAAATAATGTCAAAGGTTGATCTGATGCGTCCTGGGGTGCTAGGAGAAGAATTAATGATGTCATCATGACAGTGATGTCAGTTAAAGGGGTTTTCTGCTTAATTCAAACCCTTTACGCAGTATACTGATGTAATTTGGGAGGCTCGCTCATTTAGAGCCAGTATATCAGTCTGTGTGCGATGCTACACTGAGCAGCTCTTATTTTGGAGGATGCAGTGTATCGTAGCATCAGTTATCTGTATTCTCATCTTTATTACCATATTTATTGCAATCTTCAAGGTTCAGTATTGACACATAATGAAGGGTTCACAGACCACCCATTTTTCTTTCATTACCTCCTTACGGAAATTCTCTTTCCTTTGAACTCGGCGTCTCCTTTGATATTGTATTTTCCATATTGAATAGGGAAGCATAGCGCAGCTGACGAGGAAATGAACTCAGCCGCGAGAAAAATCCAGAACCTCTATAGAGAACATAGAGTACTGCGACAAAACGGTCGGACGGAGAAAGGTTTGAAATCAGAAATCAAGAAGCAGAATTCGCCTTTGATTTTATTAACTAATTGGCTTGGAGTTTGGGGGCCTATCTCTTAATTTTCCCTAAATTTCTGATCTAAGATGACTAAATCTGCATGTTCTACAATCAGCATTTCTGTGTGATCAATATTCCCTTGCTTTAATTATTCAGTTAATTAAATGCCCCATCATAGCTGGAAATGGCACTGAGAATTAGTACTGGTGTAATTTATGCTTCAGTGCATTTACTATACCCTGACATTCTTTCTTTGATTGACTATTTAAGGTAAGTTACAGTAAAAAATTGTTATGAAGCCGATTATACTGTGATAAGTTTAAAAAAGATCCTCCTGGGCGGAGTAAGGCATAGAGCAACAAAGAGCCATGCTCCGCCCTCGCAGATCTTACACTTGGGAAAAGACCGTGCGCCAGTTCTGTCTTTAGTGTTTTTTTTTTATATTTTGATGCAGTGATGATCATGTTTATCTAGTGCACCAATCATATGTTTGGGATGGTCAGGTTGGCTACCTCTCTCATTCCTAAAGAGTGGAGTGGTGGTTGAGCATACTCACCCAGATTTTCAGATCAGTTGGTATTCCAGCCATAAGAACTTAGAGGATCATACATTTATTGCGTATCTTATGGATAGATGATGAATGCATTTAGTGGGAAGACCTCTTAAGGATGGTACTCAAACTGGACCCAAATCAGAAATGATTATATATAATGTGGCCCAGATATTCCATGTTACAGATCTTTGACACATTTTGGTGTATTGGTTGAGATCAGATTAAGATTTTACATTTTTTCTTCCCATTGTAGATAGGGAACGCAAAGAGTCATTCTCATCTAGCAGTTCAGTAGATCGGTCTTCAAATGAAGATGACTCTAACCATGACGACAATCAAGAAAGAAATGTAGACCATGAGGCAGAAATGGACCAGGAGAGGGAAATGAACAAAACTAATCGGGACATGGACAACCATGACTTAGACAAGGACCTTGAGCTGAAAGAACCAGAAGAGGAAGACAAGGAGGTGCTGGTAACACTTAGTGAGGAACATGAGAATATTGAAGGTCATGATGATGTAGATGAACCCTTGTCTGATAGACCAGAAGGTGACAGAAAATCAGACTGTGTGAGTCCTGACAACGAGCAGGTAAATGATGGTGGAACCTTAAGTTATATGGATGAGGAGGGCAAGTCTGAGGCAGAAGATGATCTAGAGAGTAAGCTCACGAGTGATGAGGAGGGTGGTGAGTATAGGAAGAGCTCTGTGGTGTGCACCTGACCTGCATGCCGCCTGTGCCGTGATACCAGTGTGTCTACCCAACCAAGCATGCATATATCATTCTTTCTCTACTCTTATTTGTAATATATATAAAATATACTATGGAAAAAGAGATGTTCAAAGATTTAGAAAACCCATTTTCAAATATCCTATTAGTGCATTCTGAGTTAATAAATGAGGGATGTGATTAGGTAGACCACCCTTGTTAGCCAAAGCAGAGTGGCTACAAAGAATAACCTTCTGTCACGCAGACGATCCATTGATATTAATGAGAACTATGTGATACTTCATTTCCCCTGTGGTGGCGCTGCAGGTAAACTGAACACTTGTTATTAGATCCACCATAGAGCAGATTGCTGAGTGTTCCAGTAGGATAACTCTTTCCCATGGTCAACTTATCCCTAGAAAACCCTCCAAGTCCAAAGTGGACAACTCAGAAGGGTATTTACTATAGAAAAAAATTCACCTAGAAGTGCCATGTAAGTGTAGAAGTTACCTCTAACACAGTAGGAAAGGGAGTTCAAATTTGGCCAAATAAGGCTCTGTTCACACCAGCTATCAGCGGGGTCCGGGTTCTAATGGGGTCCTGGAGTTTTACACTGAAGGTTTCTGTCTTTTGATGGTGTCTGTATTTTACCATCAAATTAGAAGAAGCATTCACAGAGGAAACCTTTTATTTAGCCTTTAATATATAATACATAATCCAAAATATAATATATAATCCAACATTAGAAGTGAATTTTTGACTTTCATTGCATGTCTTGCTGTTTTTGCTCATTTTTTAGTAGGTTTTTACTCCATCCACATTTACAATATAATCCGGAAACCATCAACAAGCAGACAAGCTGTCATCGAATCTCATAATGGCTTTTTTTAATCTCCTCAAAGCCATAATAAAAATAATTTCCAAGCCCCGTTATTTCTGCAGGTGGCAGAAGCTGAACTGAAGCTGCCATGCATCATCCATTAGTGGCAACTTGTTGATGGTCTGCAGTAGAGAAGAGTGAATAAATTCAATGCAAATCAAATTATGTTCAGTTTTCAGAGATTATCATGAATCACCTTAAAAGCTAACTTCCATTTTGCAAATTGCAGAAGGTTGCACCAACCAGACAAGTGTCACGTGGCTTGTGGCTCGGCACCCCGGCGGGCTTTCACATAATTCCTTGCAGATATCACATGCTATAGCACAGCCAATTAGGAGGGACTATTATAGCCTTTATAAAAGCAGAGGCAGGGAATGCAGCAGCCAATTTATGGTGAACCTGGATAGTGAAAGGACTTCACAGCTTCCGGTCCCAGTGTTCTCCGGCTTGCAAGAAAGATGCACCTTTCCGATGCCCAGTATAATAGAGTCGTGCCAAGCAGCACTCTTAATTGTGAGACCTGCCTGGCAAGACATTATTATACAGGGCATCGGAAATGACATGCTAACTATGCAGGGCAGGAGGAAGGAAGTCGGGTGTTCACCATTTCTGCGTGATGGAGAACACTGAAACTGGAAGTTAGTGACTCTCTGGTGCCTGCACACAAAAAAAGTAAAGTCCGTGCCCACAGAAGGGCGGAAAAGTGCAGAGGAGCAACAGCAGGCAGAATGCAGAAAGCACAGACGCGAGATTTCGGACCATGCACCTGACGTCACAGGCACACTATGAAGAGAGGAGAGGAGAAATCTGGTATGATTAAGAGCTGAGACAGACTCATCTTCTGGGAACCGTAAGTCCCATAGCCTGGAAGATCTAATTAACAAAGTGATAAAAGATGATTTTTACTGCACAAGGCATCATCCAGGAGGCATACGGGTATGAGTAGCTTCAGCTGTATACAACCTGTATGCCCATATTAATAGCGCAAATGGGGTGACAGAGTCCCTTTATCATAGGGTTTTAATCCATTTACCCCAAGCATGTATGATGAGGTCACTGTGATATTACTAAAGGCTCGTTCAGACAGCCAGTTTTTATGTACATCTGCAATCCATGCTTTTCACAGATAGCACTCGTTCTTGTGATAGTCTATGGGGTCATTCACGTCTAGAAAATCGTGGAGACTTGTCCGATTTTGATCCGAGGGTCAGCAATGCAAATCGGTGGGTTCATGCAAAAATCGAACTGCACTCGATGATATCTGAGCGCTGTCTGATTTTCACAGACTGTCAGAATGGAGAAGGGCGAAAAACTTTCTTTTAATTTCTCTACATACGAGAAAAATGGATGACACTCCGACCACACTCTGCTCAAAGTGTGATCAGAAGAATCGGTCTGTTTTTCTCATACGTGGAAAAATCTGACGTCTGAATGAAGCCTACGGCCGTGCTTGCATCCACACGCTTGAAAGGGGTTGGATACAGTCCTATGAGTGTTACACCCATGTTTTTCAGGGCAATTGGAGGCTTTGGAGTATTTTGGGGGTTTTTCGGTGAATTGAAGCTGTTGGCAAATTCAAATTTCTAAACATTCACTCATCCTTAGTTTCCAGACATTAAAGAGAGTTTTTACAATTGAAAAATAAGTGAAAACAACAAAAATGTAATAAAGGTAAAGTAGAAAATACTTACAATGGAGCCAATATTCACAGTACGCTTTTCCTTTACTATAGAGTAGGCAAATCTGGTTTATATTCACTGTAGATTGTAAGCTCTTTGGACAAAATATTCTTTAAGAATGTTTAAGTTTATTTTTCTCTCAGATAATAAAACTTCCAATTAGGATTCGTCACTTCTTCGCATATTCACGTTTCTGAATTCTGTGCAGACGTCATGTAATCAGCGGCTTTGTGTTGTTGTTGCTACTTTGTATCGCTTCTCCCTTCTTTGCTCTTTTGTGTCTTATTGTTCTTGTCTGAATTAGTTTAGCATGTACAGAATAAATTATTGAGTGTCGTGCCATTCTCTTGCTATCAGTTTTTCAAATAACGCATTCAATGTTCTATAAAAAAAAAAGTAAAAACTGTTAAAGATTCCCCCAAAATTGTATTCTGGAATTATCAAATTATAATAATTTATCAATATGTGATTATATATTTAAGTATAAAATAAATCCTTAGTTACAGTGATTCTTGCCAGTCATCTTGACTCTTGTTAACTCATTAAACCCAGAGTCTGATCTCTGATTCCTTAAAGGGTTATTCCTAGAATAGGAATAGGTGATAACTAATAAATCGGTGAGGGGCCAATCAATAAAAAAAAAAAAAAGGAATGTACAAAGGACACCGACTCATGAACAGGGACCTGCCTATAGCATGCCAGACAAAATCAGAAATGTGGGGAAAAAAAAGCATGCCAAAAGAAAGGGATCACCTTAAAAATACACTATTAATACATTTTCAGACAAAGAAAGACCACATACAAAATTAAAAGCAATTAAAACAGCCAGAGGGCTACATGCGCAAATCGCAACATGGCCCATAATGAATCTAATGTCTAACCTCTAATGCCGGCCAAGTTCTGAAGCACTGGACATAAGATAATATACCAGCACAATAGCGAAAGCTTGTAAAGCTAAGAATTGAGCATGAAATAGATAACAAAAAGTCTGAGCATAAAAATATAGTAGAGGGAAAACCTCATGCGTATCGCCGCTAGTGTTGTCTTCCTCAGGGGTTACATGAGTTTAAAACATAAAGAAAACCAGAGGAATAGAAAGAAACAATGTCCAGAGATAGAACTGTGACACAGGGAACATGGGGAACGATTAGCTGGTGTCCATCCTGACATTGTAGGCGTCCAGCTGTGCATCCAGTTCTTCTGCTGATAACTGTTCCTTTGTGTTTCTGCCAGGGTAACCCCTGAGGAAGCAACAGCGTGTAAGTTTATACTGATCTCATCTACACGTCGTAGAAAATTTATGTGCTGAAATCTGCAGCATGTGAATAGGATGGGGTAATCTGAAGCTAGTCTGCAACAAAACCCGCAACAAAATCTGCATGTAACAAGCGCAGATTTTAAGGCGTTGGAAAAATCCTCATCAAATCTGCAACATTGGTACTTACCGTAACGGATGCAGCCAGTTTCACACAAAGGAAACTCTGAAATATTTCTTACTAAATTAATTCAATAATTACAAAGACATTGGTTGGATTATTGTTGCAAGGATTTGCACTTTGCTAAATTGTTAAAAAGGAGAGGAAAAAAAAGTATTTTTTTTATTTTTAATTCATTTTACTGAAACCATTTTGCCACTAAGCTCAGAAAACTGCTTAAATAGCAATTACCTAATATAGTGTTATCGGAATTAGCACCTGTGGACGCTCCATTAATAATATACAACCTTTTGGCATTTTAAAGTACTGTATATAAAAAATGATGCAACTTTGCAAAAAAACATAAATTAATGGAAAACTCTCCCACTGTTTTGTGTACATAGCTCTAATGCCGATCATTTTCTTTGTAGTCACCTTGTGTGTAGTCTGATCCCGCATTTATGTCCCTCCACTCTTCCTGCTGCTGCCCTTACTCTTCTACCCTCTGTATAAGGGCAGCAAGAGAATAACCCAGATGTTCAAGATCTGACTACACACAGGATGTATTTGTAGTCTGTAACCATAGTGACACACAGATCAGGCTAGGAGTTGTGTAGACAAAACATTAGGAGATTTTTATGACTTCTCTTTTACTAAATTCATAGACTCATTAGACACACAACCCATTGGTCTTAATAGAAACAGTGTAATGCCTCATTTCTCCTGTGGGGGAGCTGCAGGGAAGCTGAACACTTACTGGCAGGTTCCTCCACAGATCACAGCTGATCGCTGGGTATTTGGTGAATTCCAGCTGTCGCTAACAGTTAACCCTTTCAGACAAACTTCCTACGGCATACTGGATCTATTTATTACATGCGAATGTAGCAGTTTCTTTTACCCAGAATGGACGACGCTGACCAACGTGAAATCTTGTGACATTTGTAAGGTGTATCTATCAGGGAACAACCCTGATCTACCAGAATTCTCACAGATTTGTATTACCTTCTTTGTGACTCTGAGCTGTTGGCTTGTAGTCCGGCAGTCCGGTGTAAAGTACATTTTTCCAGGCTGAATTAACATCCATGCGGATGCCTCCTAATAGCACTTCAGCGAAATGGATTTCATTCTGTGTTATTCTTTGTCTCCCTAGAAATAAGGGGGGTTTATCATCTGCAGACCACTGATCTCCTACAGCTATGATATGTAATGTGAACACCTGAACATGTGAATGGTCACGATATAATGACTTGTCATCAACACTGCTCCGTCCGTATACTGCTATATATTGTATAATATATATATTATCATGATGTCATGACATCTGTGAAGATCTGAGGTCGTGAGTTGTAATAATAACCTAGGCAGGATAACTATGCAACTATTTCTTTATTACTTACGTCCATGGTTTTACAACAACTCCGGGTAGATGGCCATAATACAATGTCCTCAATACACAAGATCACCTCCCTGGGACCGGTAGTTCCACAGCCCTGTACCAGGCGACACTATCTTCCACTTTTGGTTGGCCCACAGACTTTGTATCTCCTGCCAGTATAATCTGTAGTCACAGTCCACGCTCCTCCAGACAACAGATAACGCGACCGTAGCACATGTATCCAGCAGCAACAGTCCTTACGATAGGTCCTCAAATCCAGATGACAGATCCCACGACCGTAGCGCGTGTATCCAGCAGCAACAGTCCTTACGATAGGTCCTCAAATCCAGATGACAGATCCCACGACCGTAGCGCGTGTATCCAGCAGCAACAGTCCTTACGATAGTCCTCAAATCCAGATGACAGATCCCACGACCGTAGCGCGTGTATCCAGCAGCAACAGTCCTTACAATAGTTCCTCAAATCCAGATGACAGATCCCACGACCGTAACACGTGCATCCATCAGCAACAGTCCTTACAATAGTTCCTCAAATCTTGATGACAGATCCCACTACCGTAGCGCGTGTATCCAGCAGCAACAGTCCTTACGATAGTTCCTCAAATCCAGATGACAGATCCCACGACCGTAACGCGTGCATCCATCAGCAACAGTCCTTACAATAGTTCCTCAAATCTTGATGACAGATCCCACTACCGTAGCGCGTGTATCCAGCAGCAACAGTCCTTACGATAGTTCCTCAAATCTTGATGACAGATCCCACTACCGTAGCGCGTGTATCCAGCAGCAACAGTCCTTACGATAGTTCCTCAAATCCAGATGACAGATCCCACGACCGTAGCGCGTGTATCCAGCAGCAAAAGTCCTTACGATAGGTCCTCAAATCCAGATGACAGATCCCACGACCGTAACGCGTGTATCCAGCAGCAAAAGTCCTTACGATAGTTCCTCAAATCCAGATGACAGATCCCACGACCATAGCGCGTGTATCCAGCAGCAACAGTCCTTATGATCCTCAAATCCAGATGACAGATCCCACGACCGTAGCGCGTGTATCCAGCTCAGCCGGCAAATGATCTCTAATCTCCATAGGCCACCCATACAGAGGCACCAGAACCTCATAGATCCTCGCTGGTTGACATCACTGCAGTAACTCCCTCACTAAACATGTGGTTTACTGTTCTCCATCCCTGAGATCACCCCCTGAATGGGCAGAAGTGTTCACACCCTCCCCCAAAAAAGCTAACTGTGCATTGCTGGAGGTATTTTACTCAGCCCGAACCCATCACCTGGGGCTACAGGTGAGACCCCCCCTGTGGTGACTGCTCTGCTGGGTCTACTGTCCCCATCCAACCAGTGGGACTAATGGCTGGGAGAACAGTGGCTTGAGGCCCCTGAGACACTAACCAGAGTCATGGAATAATTGCTTTCCTTGATTACCAATCTTGGATCTGCCTTATGTCTTCATAAGGTCCAGCCTGTGCGTCTTCCTCTGCTTACTGTCACTGAATAGAAACATTGATTCCCGAGGCTGAACAGATGAGCAACAACTCTCTAATAGAACACAACACTAAGATCGGCATAACCGGTGCTCGGTGCTGGAAAATGTCTGCATCCCTGGAGCCATGGATTCTGCTCTACGTCCATTGGTCCAATAGAATTTAGAACCAGGCCAGCTCCTCACACTATGTATTTACATAGGACTGCAGGTAACTGACGATTCTGCCCCATACAGTCATTTATCCTTCATTCAGATGTCTGTAAACTAGGACTTATAGGACTGGCAACTATGTGCTTGGAGAAAAGGCTTCTGCCAAGGACGCGGCTTTTTGGAGAAGGATAATAGATAAAACTGGAGCGTCCGTTTTGTAACTGTGTCGACACTATTTTTACAGTAAGTTTCTAAATTATTAAATTCTATGGGTTAATATTAAATTAAAGGGCATGAAAACTTTTGGAACTTTCTTTTCTATTGATCCAATGCATCGAAACTTTATAAAAAGTGAATTCATTTTCTTTTTTTTTTTGTCACTGTTAAAAAATCTTTCTCCGTTTTGCTTATACAGCACCCTGCGGACCTATGAGTTTCCATGGTTACAGGCTGTGAGCCCTGCATGTAGTCTGATTCCTCAGTCATGCGCTACTTTGTTTCATATTTTTGCAGTTTACCAAAAAGTAAAGTCAGAGTGACGGTAACGAGTCGCTGCAGGATCAGACCACACGAGGTTTGTTTGTAGCCTGGAACCACTGAGACGCATAGGTCTGCGTAGGAGCTGTGTACACAAAGGGTAGGAGATGTTTAGTTAAACGTGGCTTCACTTTTTTTTGGTAGTTCATGGATTCTCTAGAGAAATTGGCTTGTTTATGCATTAGCTGGGTGGGTAACCTCAGGCCCATGGGCCGTTTCGTGGGCGGAGGTAGCACACAATTTGTACGGCCCCGAAGGATGGTATAAATATCCAAGTGGTCCTTGGCAGAAAAAAAATCCCCACTCTGCATTACAGGAACAGATCACTGATTTTACTAGAATGGTGTAATGCTTCACTTCTCCTCTGGGGGAGCTGCAGGGAAACTGAACACTTACTGGCAGTTTCTTCCACAGATCATAGCTGATCACTGGTGATCTAAAGGGTCAGACACTCTGGAATTAGCTTATTTTAGGGAAACCTTCTTACAAGTTGTGGACAGCCCATTTTGAGTTACATATTTGTTACCTACATTATTAAATAGACTTTCTCTTCACAGTTCTCTCTATGTGCCCACTGATAACCCTATAGGAGGGGCAGATTCTCAGACCTCCTTTATACACCAAATCTAATCACAATTATAAAAAAAATAGTCAATCCTATGAATCAGGAGTTCTCCCCAGGGTGAAGGCGATGATGCTGAGCTTCTCGCGCATGGTTTGTGCATGAATTTGCTTTTGCTTCCTCCCCTGCTTGGATGCACGCCCCCTGCAGGTCCGCGTCTATGCTTCTGGCTGTGTGCATTACGTCCATTTACTCTTGACCACTTCTCATCCTTTTGCCTCCTGTGAATTTGCTATTTTTTCTTAAAGACTGCAAATCAGTCCAGGAAAAGATAGCAGAGGCCATTGACAATAAACCGAGTCTGGATTCTGAGCCCGAACCCAGTGACTCCAGTACAGATGAAGAGGACCATTATAAAGGCAAATTGACAGGTAAGATCCAGTGTTTTTATATTAAGTCTTGGTGTTCTACATCCACATAACAATGTTGTACAGTGCCACTATAAGCCCACTTAAAACTGCTACCCAGTGCCCCGAAAATAACACCATACAATGTCAAAAAGTGCAAAAGTTCATGGTGGTCTTTGGTAGTTAATGGTAAAGCCAATGACGGTTCAGGGAAGTAATAGCCTACATACTTTATTCATGCTTCTAAGGATGTTGTCCTTGAATCTTCCCCAATATGGGGCTATAGTTATCCCCCAGGGCAGTTGCCCATTATGCTGGTGTGGAGTTGACTGGAATCTTCCTCATTGATATGAAAAGTAATGATGTGATCTGTATTTTGCAGACTTGGTGGGTCTACGCTGCATGATTCACCTGGTGGAGCTCTGCATCATGAACCAGAGCAACTAGGAAATGACACAGAACAGATGATGTTGGATTCCTCAACACATGTAGAGATACTGACTAAAAGTAAATCCAAGTTAGTGGAGGGTGAAAACCCTAAAAATGACCTGATGAAAGAAATGCTGCGTGTGAAGAGGAATCACGTGATGTGATTGTTAAAGAGATATGTGAACCTGAAAGTATAAATGCGGAAAAAGAAGGTGCACCTGGTGATGGGACTGCTGAGAAAGAAGATGCACCTGTTAATGGGACTGCTGAGAAAGAAGATGCACCTGTAATGGGACTGCTGAGAAAGAAGATGCACCTGGTAATGGGACTGCTGAGAGAGAAGATGCACCTGGTGATGGGACTGCTGAGAGAGAAGATGCACCTGGTAATGGGACTGCTGAGAAAGAAGATGCACCTGGTAATGGGACTGCTGAGAAAGAAGATGCACCTGGTGATGGGACTGCTGAGAAAGAAGATGCACCTGGTGATGGGACTGCTGAGAGAGAAGATGCACCTGGTGATGGGACTGCTGAGAAAGAAGATGCACCTGGTGATGGGACTGCTGAGAAAGAAGATGCACCTGGTGATGGGACTGCTGAAAAGAAGATGCACCTGGTGATGGGACTGCTGAGATAGAAGATGCACCTGGTGATGGGACTGCTGAGAAAGAAGATGCACCTGGTGATGGGGCTGCTGAGAAAGAAGATGCACCTGGTGATGGGCTGCTGAGAAAGAAGATGCACCCATTGATGGAACTGCTGAGATAAAGATGCACCATTGATGGAACTGCTGAGAAAGAAGACTGGATACATCTGAGAAGAAGTGACGTATGACTGAGATAAAGAAGATGCACCATTGATGGAACTGCTGAGAAAGAAGATGCACCTGGTGATGGGCTGCTGAGAAAGAAGATGCACCATTGATGGAACTGCTGAGAAAGAAGATGCACCTTGATGGACTGCTGAGAAAGAAGATACATCTGGTGATGTGATTGCAGATAAAGAAGATGCATCCATTGATGGAACTGCTGAGAAAGAAGATGCACCTGGTGATGGGACTGCTGAGAAAGAAGATGCACCTGGTGATGGGACTGCAGATAAAGATGCACCCATTGATGGAACTGCTGAGAAAGAAGATGCACCTGGTGATGGGACTGCTGAGAAAGAAGATGCACCTGGTGATGGAACTGCTGAGAAAGAAGATGCACCCATTGATGGAACTGCTGAGAAAGAGGATGCACCTGGTGATGGGACTGCTGAGAAAGAAGATGCACCTGGTGATGGGACTGCTGTAAAAGAAGATGCACCTGGTGATGGGACTGCAGAGAAGGACGATGCACCTGGTGATGGGACTGCAGGAAAGAAGATGCACCTGGTGATGGGACTGCAGGAAGGAAGATGCACCTGGTGATGGGACTGCAGAGAAGGAAGATGCAGCTGGTGAAGGGACTGCATGAGAAAGAAGATGCACCTGGTGATGATACTGCTGAGAAAGAGGATGCACCTGGTGATGATACTGCTGAGAAAGAGGATGCACCTGGTGATGATTGCTGAGAAAGAAGATGCACCTGTGTGATGAGACTGCAGAGAAAGAAGATGCACCTGGTGATGGGACTGCTGAGAAAGAAGATGCACCTGTTGATGAGACTGCAGAGAAAGAAGATGCACCTGGTGATGGGACTGCTGAGATAGAGGATGCACCTGTTGATGAGACTGCAGAGAAAGAAGATGCAGCTGGTGAAGGGACTGATGAGAAAGAAGATGCACCTGGTGATGAGACTGTTGAGAAAGAACATGCACCTGGTGATGGGACTGCTGATAAAAAAGATGCACCTGGTGGTGAGACTGCAGAGAAAGAAGATGCACCTGGTGATGGGACTGCTGAGAAAGAAGATGCACCTGGTGATGGGACTGCTGAGAAAGAAGATGCACCTGGTGATGGGACTGCTGAGAAAGAGGATGCACCTGGTGATGGGACTGCTGATGAACAAGATTCGCTTGGAGATGAGACTGCTGAAAAAGATTCACCTGGTGAAGGGGCTGCATGAGAATGAAGATGCACCTGGTGAATTAGCTGTTGAGAATGAAGTTGCACTTGACAATACCACTGCCAAGGATGAAGGTGCACTTAGTGATGTACCTGCAGAGAATGAAGATGCAGCAAATGATGTTGTAACTGAGAATGCAAAAGCATGTAATGATGAGACTGCTGAAAATGAAGATAGAGCTAGTGATGTACCTGCTGGGAATGAAGATGCACCAAATGATGTGTCTGCTGAGAATGGTGATACTCCTGGTGATGGGACTGATGTACAAGACATTGCAAATAGTGGTGGGACTGCTGAGAAGGAAGATGCAGCTATTGATGAGACTGCTGATCATGTAAAAGCACCTAATGATGTATCTGCCGAGAATGAAAATGCAGCAAATATTTCTCCTGAAAATGCAGACGTGCCTAGTGATGAGACTGCTGAAAATAAAGATGCATCTGGTGATATACCTGCTGAGAATAAATATATTCCTAGTAATGGGACTGTAGTCCATGATGGTGCAACTAGTGACGAGACTGCTGATAATGAAAAAGCACCTGATGATGACCCAACTGTAAATGCTGATTTGTCTGTTGGTATCAATGTGGACCATGAAGCTGTTTCTGGAGCATTAAACCTTGAAAATTCTCCAAGTTCTTCATCTATAGAGAAAGTAGGTCCAACTGGTACTAAAAATGAAGACACACTTGACGTAGTAAGTCTGGTTGGAGAAGATTCCTCGAGGGGTAATCAAAGCCCTTCAGGTGATGTGAACACCACGAGCGAGAATGAAGTGCAGACTGAACACAGTGATATTAAGCCTCATGATGATGGTGGAAACAGGGAAGATGTTGGCGCTGAGCACATGGTCACCTTAGTGGAGCCTATAAGTAATGAAGATGACGATGCACAACCAAATAGTAGACCTGCTAAAGTGAAAAATGAAGAGGGAGCTCAAGAATCCACAGGAATAGGAGATAAAAGTCCTAAAGAGCTTGATGAAGGTCTTGATTTGACAGCGTCAAGCGAAGAACTTAAAGATAATAAGCCACAAGATCTGTCTCAAAAGGAGACGATAGATAAAGTTGAGGAGATCACATCACTATCCCTGAAGGAGCCGGAGGAGACATTGCCCAAAGAAACAGACATTAGTAAGCACCATGTGGTGGAAGAATCTGCTACTGAAATTCTTCCTGTCCTGGCCGGATCTGGAGAAAAAATGACTAAGGTAGAACAAATCGGGGGATGATCAAGAATGGAGAAGACAACAAGGTGTGAAGAAAGTGAGTATTTAGGTATCTACAGTCAGCGATGCTATAGGGTTGTCTGATTTACTAGAATAGCCATCCATTATCACATACTACTACACCTCTTTCCTACACTTGTCCCTCTCAGTGGAAGTTATGGAAAACCTGAGCAAGTAGCTATAATCCCCATACACTTCAATGGCCTGTCTATTGAACTCCTTGGATCATGGAATTGCCAAGGGTTGCTCAGTGCCCCCTATTTTCTAGAGAGGAGAACCTCCGAGGGATGGTGACCACCTATCCGCAGACTGTTAGAGCATACGCTACTGATGTGACAAATGCTGAAGATAGGAATAACCCTTTACAGTAGATCTGCCGCCGGATTAGTATCTGTCATCGGTACAGTATGAGGACAGGTCCCTTTTCCCGTTAGCCAAAAACGCTGTGCCATTTGGCTAAACGAGGCAATCCTAGAATAAGTAGACACACGTTTTGTGAGTCCAGTGTATTCATTAGGGAACCGCTCCTACTGGCACTCGCTAATTATCATTCTTAAACCACAACCTATATGGCATTTATGTTGCAGCTTCATCAAATAGTTGAAGCTCTGCAAAATATCAGCATTACTATAGATGACATATAACCTGCAGATAACCCATGAGGAGAGACATGATAATGCCATTAGTTTACCATTACTCACCGATGGTTAAATGTTGTCTTAAATCCCAAGCCTAACTCATACCATTGCATTCGTTAAAGTATGCAGCAATATTGTCTTACTAATGATCTATTCCTATACAGTGAATAGGATCTGAGTTGCAATAACTGGGAACGACCATTGTTCCAGCTCCGTACACTGTTTACAACTGGCCGACACCAGAGATAATAACAGCTGATGGCTGTGGTTCAGACATCCCTTACTATCTGATATTTATAACATATCCCACGGATAGGTCATATATATATATATAAATCAAGTGGACAACCCCTTTAATTTTTTCAAATCCCCATAAAAGGGCTATTAAATTAAAATTACTCTTCAGCCACCACTAGAGGGCGCATGGTGCATTCTCTACACAGTCAGCTCTATAATGTAACAGTATGCAGTGAGCTCCCAAGCTCCCTCTAGTGGCGGCAGAAGACTGCCATGATTTCATCATTCATCTTCTGTTCATGTATCTATAATATTTGCATAAACACCAATTATTTAGAATAGAGAAAAGGCCTTTTATTTATTGTTTTCTATATATTGTCCATTAAAAATGTGTCTAAAAATATTATTATTGTATCTGCAGTTACAAGAGCAAAAACATCAGAATTAAGATACAGAAGAACGAGGGATCCTCATTTGGCATTTTTTTCTAAACGCCGCTTATACTATGCAGATGGAAAAACTACAACCAGGAAAATGTCTATTTTTACTACGTCTTTATATTGGCTCCATTTACAGGGAATCCAAGAAATTATATATTTAAATTCAGCTTTCTTTGTATGAAACCACAGCCTCAAAGCAACGCACTTTCTATATGTTTACAAATCCCCATGTGTTTTTCTATAATGAATCTATATCAGGGTCAAAATAAAAAGCATAAAGGAATAAATGCATTATTTTTATAGTCTCTATATTCAGAATAATATTTCCTTGCATTTAAAATGGTAATCCCAAAAGTCAGATAATTCAGTATCTGTTTCCAGCAAATATCTGAAATTTTACAAAATCAGAAGAAGCAACCCTACAGGAAATGGCTCTGATTAAAAGTTGATATTATAATAGTAGATTTGGTGTACACATTTTTTTGCGCTTTCTTCCTGAAGGATTCATTGTACTCTTAACTGTGGCCAAACTAACAATATTAAAAGCTGAATGTATTTGAAAATAATATAATTACTTCAACATTTAACCTTGTGGATAAGAATTACTATAATACTGCCCCCTATGTGCAAAAATAAAACTACTATAATATTGCCCCTATGTACAAGAATATAACTACTATAATACTGCTCCTATGTACAAGAACATAACTAATACTGCCCCTATGTACAAGAATATAACTACTATAATACTGCCCCCATTGTACAAGAATATAACTACTATAATACTGCCCCGTATATACAAGAATATAACTACTATAATACTGCTCCTATGTACAAAAATATAACTACTATAATACTGCTCCTATGTACAAGAATATAACTACTATAATACTGCCCCTATGTACAAGAATATAACTACTATAATACTGCTCCTATGTACAAGAATATATCTACTATAATACTGCTCCTATGTACAAGAATATAACTACTATAATACTGCTCCTATGTACGAGAACATACCTACTATAATACTGCTCCTATGTACAAGAATATAACTACTATAATACTGCTCCTATGTACAAGAACATAACTAATACTGCCCCTATGTACAAGAATATAACTACTATAATACTGCCCCCATTGTACAAGAATATAACTACTATAATACTGCCCGTATATACAAGAATATAACTACTATAATACTGCTCCTATGTACAAAAATATAACTACTATAATACTGCTCCTATGTACAAGAATATAACTACTATAATACTGCCCCTATGTACAAGAATATAACTACTATAATACTGCTCCTATGTACAAGAATATATCTACTATAATACTGCTCCTATGTACAAGAATATAACTACTATAATACTGCTCCTATGTACGAGAACATACCTACTATAATACTGCTCCTATGTACAAGAATATAACTACTATAATACTGCTCCTATGTACAAGAATATAACTACTATAATACTGCTCCTATGTACAAGAATATAACTACTGTCATCTACCGCCCCCCGGAACTAGCCATCTCCACCTTTCTCGACCACTTCACCACCTGGCTACTCCATTTCCTCTCTGCTGACATCCCCACCATCATTATGGGCGACTTCAACATCCCCATTGACACTTCCACCCCGGCAACCTCTAAACTTCTTTCGCTCACAGCTTCCCTTGGCCTCACTCAATGGTCCTCTGTGACCACTCACAAAGGCGGTCACACGCTGGACCTTATCTTCACCCGTCTCTGTTCCCTCACTAATCTCACTAACTCCCCACTCCCCCTGTCTGACCACAACCTACTGACATTCTCTTCCCTCTCCTCTGTTAGTACGCATCCCCCACTCCACAAACTCACCCACCCTCGCAGAAATCTCAAACACCTCAATTTACAATCGCTCTCTGAGTCCCTCCTCCCTCTCACAGACATAGCCTCACTTAATGACACAGATGCTGCTGCCACATTTTATAACACCACAATAAAAACCACACTTGATTCGGCCGCCCCCCTCATGCAGAGCAAAACTCGTACAATCAACAGGCAGCCATGGCTGACCAGCCTGACCAAAGAACTGAGACGGGCTTCCAGGGTTACCGAGCGGAGATGGAAGAGAACCCACTCCATCGAGCACTTCAACGCATACAAGCAGTCCCTTGCCAGCTTCAAGTCCACGCTCTCTGCCGCAAAACAAACTTACTTTGCATCTCTCATATCCTCCCTGTCTCACAACCCTAAACAGCTCTTCAACACTTTCAATTCTCTACTCCATCCCACAGCACCTCCTCCCTCTCCTCTCATTTCTGCCAAAGACTTTGCCTCCTTCTTTAAGCAAAAGATTGATACTATCAGAGAAGGCTTTGGCCCGCAGCCCCCAATGCCCCTCTTAGCCACTCAGCCCTGTTCTTCCAAAACCAGCTTCACCACCATGACAGAAGATCAGCTCTCCACTCTCCTGTCAAGATCACACCTCACCACTTGCGCGCTTGACCCACTCCCGTCCCACCTCATCCCTAACCTTGCCACAGTCTTCATCCCTACTCTCACACACCTCTTCAACCTTTCACTTACAAATGGTGTCTTTCCTTCATCCTTCAAACATGCCTCAATCACCCCGATCCTCAAAAAGCCCTCCCTCGACCCATCCTCAGCGTCTAGCTATCGCCCGATATCTCTTCTCCCCTTCGCCTCAAAACTACTGGAACAGCATGTATATCTTGAACTGTCCTCCCACCTTTCCTCCTGCTCCCTCTTTGACCGGTTACAATCAGGCTTTCGACCGCATCACTCAACTGAAACTGCCCTAACTAAAGTCACCAACGACCTACTAACCGCCAAGAGCAAGCGACACTACTCTGTCCTCCTTCTCCTGGACCTATCTTCTGCCTTTGACACCGTAGACCATTCCCTCCTCCTACAGATTCTCTCATCTCTTGGCATCACAGACTTGGCCCTATCCTGGATCTCATCATACCTAACAGACCGAACTTTTAGTGTCTCCCTCTCACACACCACCTCCTCACCTCGCCCCCTGTCTGTCGGTGTTCCCCAAGGCTCAGTCCTAGGACCCCTACTCTTCTCCATCTACACCTTCGGCCTGGGACAGCTCATACAATCCCATGGCTTGCAGTATCACCTCTATGCCGATGACACGCAGATCTACCTATCTGGACCTGACCTCACCTCCCTACTGACCAAAATCCCACAGTGTCTGTCTGCTATCTCAGCCTTCTTTTCTGCTCGCTTTCTCAAACTGAACATGGACAAAACAGAATTCATCATCTTTCCCCACCTCATTCTACCCCTCCACCAGGCCTATCCATCAATGTCAATGGCTGCTCGCTTTCCCCAGTCCCACATGCTCGGTGCCTTGGGGTGATCATCGACTCTGCCCTCTCTTTCAAACCACATATCCAAGCCCTCGCCACCTCCTGCCGCCTCAAACTCAAAAATATTTCCCGGATACGCTCATTCCTCAACCATGAAACCACAAAAACACTAGTGCACGCCCTTATCATCTCCCGCCTCGACTACTGCAACCTCCTACTGTCTGGCCTCCCCTCTAGCACTCTGGCACCACTCCAGTCCATCCTACACTCTGCTGCACGACTAATCCACCTGTCTTCCCGCTATTCCCAGCCTCCCCACTATGCCAGGCCCTTCACTGGCTTCCTATTGCCCAGAGGCTCCAGTTCAAAACCTTAACCATGGCATACAAAGCCATCCACAACCTTTCTCCTCCATACATCTGTGACATGGTCTCCCGCTACCTACCTACACGCAACCTTCGATCCTCTCAAGATCTCCTTCTCGACTCCCCCCTCATCTCTTCTTCCCACAACCGCATACAAGACTTCTCCCGGGCTTCCCCCATACTCTGGAACTCCCTGCCGCAAAACATCAGACTTTCACCAACAACGGAGACCTTCAAGAAAAACCTGAAGACCCACCTGTTCCGACAAGCCTACAACCTGCAATGATCCTCAGTCTACTGAACCATCGCACGCCCAGCTCTACCGTCTCCTAGTGTATTCTCACCCATCCCTGTAGACTGTGAGCCCTCGCGGGCAGGGTCCTCTCTCCTTCTGTACTTGTGTGTCCCTTGTCTAGCACATGTTTATTGTACCTGTCTATATTTTCCCTTTTCATATGTAAAGCGCCATGGAATAAATGGCGCTATATAAATGTATAATAATAATAATAATAATACTATAATACTGCCCCTATGTAGAAGAATATAACTACTATAATACTGCTCCTATGTACAAGAATATAACTACTATAATACTGCCCCCTATGTACAAGAATATAACTACTATAATACTGCCCCCTATGTACAGGAATATAAATACTAAAATACTGCTCCAATGTACAAGAATATAGCTACTATAATACTGCCCCTATGTACAAGAATATAACTGCTATAACACTGCCCTATGTATAAGAATATAACTACTATAATACTGCCCCCTATGTACAAGAATATACTGTAATACTGCTCCTATATACAAGAATATAGCCATTATAATTCTGCCCCTATATACAAGAATATAACTGCTATAATACTGCCCCTATGTACAAGAATATAACTACTATAATACTGCTCCTATATACAAGAATATAACTACTATAATACTGCCTCCTATGTACAAGAATATACTGTAATACTGCTCCTATATACAAGAATATAACTATTATAATTCTGCCCCTATTCACAAGAATATAACTACTATAATACTGCCCCCTATTCACAAGAATTTAATTACTACTGATGGCTGAGCAGTGAAGCATCAAGATTGAAGTGATGGTTTGCTTCTGCAAGACCTCGGCTGACATAATAACCTATTGGTACTCCACAATAACATTATCGACCTGTACATCATAGTTCAGTAAGGAGTTAAAGGGAATCTATTAGCAGATTTTTACTATTTAATCTGAGAGTGGCATAATATAGAGCAAGATACTGGTTACAATGATGTGTCACTTACAAGGCTGCGTGTTGTAGTTTTAATACAATCAGTGTTTTACCAGCAGGAGATTATCAGTCTCTGATTAGGTCTCAGTGCACAGCAGTCTAATCTGTGTAACCCCGCCCCCAACACTGATTGGCAGCTTCCTGTGATCACTGTGCATTGTTGGCAAGCTGCAAATCAGTGGTGTGGGTGGGTTATACACAGCTCAGCATCTGAGCACTGCTACATCTACAGCAGATAAAACAGGGATTCTATCAAAACTGCACCAAGCCGCTGTGTGGTCCCAGGAGCTGAGGATACAATATATCTGCTCTGATGTCCAGCTGGGCGGGTGAGAAGGAGATGAAGGTAAGAGAGAGGCCAGGGGTCCCCGGTAGTCAGGAGGCAAGGTCTTGGCTGCAGACCGTTGTGCACTATGATGGTGCACACCTGCAGCGGAGAGGAGCCAAATAATGTCACTAGAGTAATTGACATCTCGCTGGATAGTAAATGTTTGCAGCATTTTCTGGACTATTGTGAGTGCACATTATGCCACACTATTAGGAAGCGGAGGGTGAGTGCTCCCTGGCATCACAGACCTTCCCTTACATCAGTGACATGTCGGATAGTAACTCTCACCAGCCACATCCACACTGTGTAATAGGCCTCCACAGCCTCCCACACAGTATGATGCCTCCCACACAGTATGATGGCTCCCACAGACCCCCACATACAGTTGGATGACCTACACAACCCCTCTCACAATATCATGGCCCCACTACACTGAATCATATGATGGCCTCCACAGCCTCCAACACAGTATGATGGTGCCCACAGTCTCCCATACACACTATTATGATTCAATTATGTCCTCCTCAAAGTATTATAACCCCACACACTGTATGATGGCCTCCACAATCTCCCATACACAAATTCCTAATGCCCCCAAACACAGTTTGAGTACATTATATGGTAAAGAGAACGGTGTTATTCAAAACTACAACTCATCACACTAAAAACAACAAGTCTTGATATAGCTGTGGTGATAAAAAAGGATATTTTCTTCAATTATACCTTTTCCCTTGCCATACTCCAAGCATCTGTTCACTGGACCTGATTGAATCTGCCAGTCTGATTGGGAACACTGGTGAGCTGACTCTTGCCTGTATTTTGTATATTATGGGAATAGACACACAGAGCTCACATCCAGCCTATATTACTGGGAGAGACACACAGAGCTCACATCCAGCCTATATTACTGGGAGAGACACAAACCTCACATCCAGCCTATATTACTGGGAGAGACACACAGACCTCACATCCAGCCTATATTACTGGGAGAAACACACAGAGCTCACATCCAGCCTATATTACTGGGAGAGACACACATACCTCACATCCAGCCTATATTACTGGGAGAGACACACAGATCTCACATCCAGCCTATATTACTGGGAGAGACACACAGAGCTCACATCCAACCTATATTACTGGGAGAGACACACAGAGCTCACATCCAGCCTATATTACTGAGAGAGACACACAGAGCTCACATCCAGCCTATATTACTGGGAGAGACACACAGAGCTCACATCCAGCCTATATTACTGAGAGAGACACACAGAGCTCACATCCAGCCTATATTACTGGGAGAGACACACAGAGCTCACATCCAACCTATATTACTGGGAGAGACACACAGAGCTCACATCCAGCCTATATTACTGGGAGAGACACACAGAGCTCACATCCAGCCTATATTACTGGGAGAGACACACAGACCTCACATCCAGCCTATATTACTGGGAGAGACACACAGATCTCACATCCAGCCTATATTACTGGGAGAGACACACAGACCTCACATCCAGCCTATATTACTGGGAGAGACACACAGACGTCACATCCAGCCTATATTACTGGGAGAGACACACAGAGCTCACATCCAGCCTATATTACTGGGAGAGACACACAGAGCTCACATCCAGCCTATATTACTGGGAGAGACACACAGAGCTCACATCCAGCCTATATTACTGGGAGAGACACACAGACCTCACATCCTGCCAATATTACTAGGAGACATGGGCGTACCCACCGTGGGGCAGGGGGGGGGCCGTTGCCCCCCCTAGGAGCAGGGGCGCGCCGTGCCAAGATGAGGCCATCGCATCAGCCGGCCCTTTAAAAGGTGCTTCTGGGCTGGCTGCGACTCACATACTAGACTGTATGGGCTCTTTCCAGCGGTGTGACATCGTTCCCGGGGGCGTGTTCTGCAAAGCCAGGAAGCCAGGAAGAGAAGCCGTGTGCTTGCTGCAGGAGGGAAATCTGAGGTCAGTCAGAGTCCTCAGTGACATAGGAGGATTTATTAATTAATGGGTTGATGTCTCCTTATCTACAATAATATATACCTGACAGGAGCCCATACAGTCTATATCTACAGTAATATATACCTGACAGGAGCCCATACAGTCTATATCTACAGTAATATATACCTGACAGGAGCCCGTACAGTCTATATCTACAGTAATATATACCTGACAGGAGCTCATACAGTCTATATCTACAGTAATATATACCTGACAGGAGCCCGTACAGTCTATATCTACAGTAATATATACCTGACAGGAGCCCATACAGTCTATATCTACAGTAATATATACCTGACAGGAGCCCGTACAGTCTATATCTACAGTAATATACACCTGACAGGAGACCGTACAGTCTATATCTACAGTAATATATACCTGACAGGAGCCCATACAGTCTATATCTACAGTAATATATACCTGACAGGAGCCCGTACAGTCTATATCTACAGTAATATATACCTGACAGGAGCCCATACAGTCTATATCTACAGTAATATATACCTGACAGGAGCCCATACAGTCTATATCTACAATAATATATACCTGACAGGAGCCGTACAGTTTATATCTACAGTAATATATACCTGACAGGAGCCCGTACAGTTTATATCTACAGTAATATATACCTGACAGGAGCCCATACAGTCTATATCTACAATAATATATACCTGACAGGATCCTGTACAGTCTATATCTACAGTAATATATACCTGACAGGAGCTCATACAGTCTATATCTACAGTAATATATACCTGACAGGAGCCCATACAGTCTATATCTACAGTAATATACACCTGACAGGAGCCCATACAGTCTATATCTACAGTAATATATACCTGACAGGAGCCTGTACAGTCTATATCTACAGTAATTATATACCTGACAGGAGCCCATACAGTCTATATCTACAGTAATATATACCTGACAGGAGCCCATACAGTCTATATCTACAGTAATATATACCTGACAGGAGCCTGTACAGTCTATATCTACAGTAATATATACCTGATAGGAGCCCGTACAGTCTATATCTACAGTAATATATACCTGACAGGAGCCCGTACAGTCTATATCTACAGTAATATATACCTGACAGGAACCTGTACAGTCTATATCTACAGTAATATATACCTGACAGGAGCCCGTACAGTCTATATCTACAGTAATATATACCTGACAGGAGCCCATACAGTCTATATCTACAGTAATATACACCTGACAGGAGCCCGTACAGTCTATATCTACAGTAATATATACCTGACAGGAGCCCATACAGTCTATATCTACAGTAATATATACCTGACAGGAGCTCATACAGTCTATATCTACAGTAATATATACCTGACAGGAGCCCATGCTGAACAGAAGAGAAGACTGCAAAGGTAAGCCTAAAATCAATAAATTGTTTACATAATAGGATTGATCATGGTGGTATTTCTCCTTGTATGTGATATTATTGGTCTTGGTATAAGGAATTATGTTGTGTATGGCGTTCATTTTCGTTTTATTCACATTTTTTGTTCTTATATTTTACAACCTGAACGACCATGGCTTGCCCCCCCCTAGTTTTGATCCTGGGTACGCCCATGCTAGGAGAGACACACAGAGCTCACATCCAGCCTATATTACTGGGAGAGACACAGAGCTCACATCCAGCCTATATTACTGGGAGAGACACAGAGCTCACATCCAGCCTATATTACTGGGAGACACAGAACTCACATCCAGCCTATATTACTGGGAGAGACACAGACCTCACATCCAGCCAATATTACTGGGAGAGACACACAAAACCTCACATCCAGCCTATATTACTGGGAGAGAGACACAGAACTCACATCCAGCCTATATTACTGGGAGAGACACAGAGCTCACATCCAGCCTATATTACTGGGAGAGACACAGACCTCACATCCAGCCTATATTACTGGGAGAGACACACAGACCTCACATCCAGCCTATATTTCTAGGAGAGACACACAGACCTCACATCCAGCCTATATTACTGGGAGAGACACACAGACCTCACATCCAACCTATATTACTGGGAGAGAGACACAGAACTCACATCCAGCCTATATTACTGGGAGAGACACAGACCTCACATCCAGCCTATATTACTGGGAGAGACACACAGACCTCACATCCAGCCTATATTACTGGGAGAGACACACAGACCTCACATCCAGCCTATATTACTGGGAGAGACACACAGACCTCACATCCAGCCTATATTACTGGGAGAGACACACAGACCTCACATCCAACCTATATTACTGGGAGAGACACACAGAGCTCACATCCAGCCTGTAGTACTGGGAGAGACACACAGAGCTCACATCCAGCTTATATTACTGGGAGACACACAGAGCTCACATCCAGCCTATATTACTGGGAGAGACACAGAGCTCACATCCAGCCTATATTACTGGGAGAGACACACAGACTTCACATCCAGCCTATATTACTGGGAGAGACACACAGACATCACATCCAGCCTATATTACTGGAAGAGACACAGAGACTTTGCATCCAGCCTATATTACTGGGAGAGACACACAGACCTCACATCCAGCTTATAATACTGGGAGAGACACACAGACCTCACATCCAGTCTATATTACTGGGAGAGTCACACAGACCTCACATCCAGCCTATATTACTGGGGAGACACACATACATCACATCCAGCCTATATTACTGGGAGAGACACACAGACTTTGCATCCAGCCTATATTACTGGGAGAGACACACAGAGCTCACATCCAGCCTATATTACTGGGAGAGACACACAGACCTCACATCCAGCCTATATTATTGGGAGAGACACACAGATCTCACATCCAGCCTATAGTACTGGGAGAGACACACAGACCTCACATCCAGCCTATATTACTGGGAGAGACACACAGACCTCACATCCAGCCTATTTAACTGGGAGAGACACACAGACCTCACATCCAGCCTATAATACTGGAAGAGACACACAGACCTCACATCCAGCCTATATTACTGGGAGAGTCACACAGACCTCACATCCAGCCTATATTACTGGGAGAGACACACAAACCTCACATCCAGCTTATATTACTGGGAGAGACACACAGACTTCACATCCAGCCTATATTACTGGGAGAGACACACAGACCTCACATCCAGCCTATATTACTGGGAGAGACACACAGACCTCACATCCAGCCTATATTACTGGAGAGACACACAGACCTCACATCCAGCCTATATTACTGGGAGAGTCACACAGACCTCACATCCAGCCTATATTACTGGGAGAGACACACAGACCTCACATCCAGCCTATATTACTGGGAGAGACACACAGACCTCACATCCAGCCTATATTACTGGGAGAGACACACAGACCTCACATCCAGCCTATATTACTGGGAGAGTCACACAGACCTCACATCCAGCCTATATTACTGGGAGAGACACACAGACCTCACATCCAGCCTATATTACTGGGAGAGACACACAGACCTCACATCCAGCCTATATTACTGGGAGAGACACACAGAGCTCACATCCAGCCTATATTACTGGGAGAGACACACAGAGCTCACATCCAGCCTATATTACTGGGAGAGACACACAGATCTCACATCCAGCCTATATTACTGGGAGAGACACACAGATCTCACATCCAGCCTATATTACTGGGAGAGACACACAGACCTCACATCCAGCCTATACTATTGGGAGAGACACAGGTACAGGTACCTCTTTGCTAAAATACCTTGCTGAAGTATTTGCGATTGACCTGAGATATACATATAAGGGGATAATCTTTTGCTGTACAGGGAATGGGGGGATTCAACGCCTGCGCCCACTCCATCATGTTCACAATCCACTTACATATATGGCAGATGTCACCACAAAGTTAAATATTGTTCATAAATATTTATTGAAACTTTGGGATGATGAAAAGTGAGAAGAGTAAATGTGATGTTGTTTGTTGTAAATTATAACGATTATAAATCTTCTGGACTTCAATAAGATCTCAGAAATGATTCTCTGTGTGACAACACGAATCTCACACACGTCTTACGGTCGTGATAGATCTCAGGACATCTTGTGACCAAATATGAAAACTGCAGAAACTTCCTATTAATTCTCATATAGGAAATATGTGTATCTTCGTACCGTATTAGCCAGTAGATAGAAAAATATTTAGACTTGAGAGTCCTCAGTGGTTGATACCTTTTAATGGCTAACTGAAAAGATGGTAACAAATTGCAAGCTTTCGAGACTACGCAGGTCTCTTCATCAGGCAAAGACTAAAACAAAAGCTGAAGAATCACATATTTATATACACAAGAGGACACAGGAATAATGCAATAGGTAAGACAAGTGACGTGAAGCAGAACTGTCATTATGGCAGAGGGATGAACATAAATATGACTAGTTCATAGATAAGGAGTGAAAGTTTTATTACCCTCTGATTGGGGTCTGGTATTGTGTTGTGATGACCCTAAAAGGTCAGGGAGGCAGATTCCTTAATTGTTGTAGAAAGACATAAAACTCTGGGATATATTCATCCCAGCACTAAGAGTGTCAAAGGTCATCATAAGTTTATATTCCCAGACTTTTCTATCCTTCTCAGATTTGAAGTTAGATTTTAATACAAGTAATTCCATATCCGTCATGCTATGACCGGGCATACAAAAATGTTTTGCCACAGGTAAATCCATTCTTTTTTCTCTTATTGTGTGGCGATGAGAATTCATCCTTGTTCTCAGTTTTTGCCCAGTCTCCCCCACATACAGACCCCCAGTTGGACATTTAGTACATATAATTAGGTACACCACATTAGATGTGATGCAGCTGAAAGTACCTGGTATCTTGTAGTCCTGATGGGAGTTGGGGATCTTTATTCTGTCCGTGGTCATTATAAATGGACAGGTTTTGCATTTCTTTTGTTTGCAAGGAAAGGTACCTGCAGCTGTTGGGGAGGACAGGGAGCTTCTGACAATGATGCTTCTTAGATTTGGGGGCTGCCTAAAACATAGTAGTGGGGGGTCTGGAAATATGGATTGTAATCGGGCATCTTTTTGTAGTAAAGGTTGTAGTTTCCGTGCAGCTCCCCTTAGCATCTCCAGACTTGGATTGTAGGTGACCACTAGAGGCACCCGGTTATTTTCTTCTTTAGCTTTGTAATGTAGCAGGTGATTCCTTGATATTCTGGTGGCTCTTGTAATTTGGTTTTCAATTGTTCTTGGATGGTAGCCCTGGTTCAAAAAGTCTTTCTGAGGCGACCAAGGTGTTCATCTCTATCCATGGGGTTGGAACATATACGATTGTATCTCATGGCTTGGCTGTAGACAATAGAGTTTTTTATGTGTTTTGGATGGAAACTGTCCCATTTAAGGTATGTTGGACGGTCGATTGGCTTCTGATACAGGGATGTCTCTATTTCATTGTTCTTTAGCTTAATGGTGGTGTCTAAAAAGTTAATTTCAGTGCTGGAGTAGTTGAGTGTTAAGTTGATGGTGGGATGAAATTGATTGAACTGTTCATGGAACGTCTTTAGCTGTTGTTCAGACTCCGTCCAGATGATTAAAATGTCATCAATGTAGCGGTAGTAGGCCCGAGGCCTGATGGGGCATGAGGACAAAAATTCGCTTTCAAGCTTGGCCATGAAAAGATTTGCATACTGTGGAGCCATTTTACTTCCCATAGCTGTGCCAGTCTCCTGAAGATAGATCTTGTTGTCAAATTCAAAGTAATTGTGGGTGAGGATGAATTTTGTGAGTTTCACCACAGAATCAGCATCATTCCCGGTGTTTCCCATGAAGACTTTGCAGGCATTTAATCCATCCTGGTGTGGGATATTAGAGTACAAAGATTCCACATCCATGGTGGCCAGGATGGTTCCTTCTGGTAGAGAACCTATTGCTGCTAGTTTATTCAGTAGGTCAGTTGTGTCCTGAATGTAGCTGGGTGTATCCTTTACCAGGGGTTTAAGAACACCCTCTACCCATCCAGATACCTGCTCAGTAAGGGTGTCTTTTCATGGCCAAGCTTGAAAGCGAATTTTTGTCCTCATGCCCCATCAGGCCTCGGGCCTACTACCGCTACATTGATGACATTTTAATCATCTGGACGGAGTCTGAACAACAGCTAAAGACGTTCCATGAACAGTTCAATCAATTTCATCCCACCATCAACTTAACACTTAACTACTCCAGCACTGAAATTAACTTTTTAGACACCACCATTAAGCTAAAGAACAATGAAATAGAGACATCCCTGTATCAGAAGCCAATCGACCGTCCAACATACCTTAAATGGGACAGTTTCCATCCAAAACACATAAAAAACTCTATTGTCTACAGCCAAGCCATCAGATACAATCGTATATGTTCCAACCCCATGGATAGAGATGAACACCTTGGTCGCCTCAGAAAGACTTTTTTGAACCAGGGCTACCATCCAAGAACAATTGAAAACCAAATTACAAGAGCCACCAGAATATCAAGGAATCACCTGCTACATTACAAAGCTAAAGAAGAAAATAACCGGGTGCCTCTAGTGGTCACCTACAATCCAAGTCTGAAGATGCTAAGGGGAGCTGCACGGAAACTACAACCTTTACTACAAAAAGATGCCCGATTACAATCCATATTTCCAGACCCCCCACTACTATGTTTTAGGCAGCCCCCAAATTAAGAAGCATCATTGTCAGAAGCTCCCTGTCCTCCCCAACAGCTGCAGGTACCTTTCCTTGCAAACAAAAGAAATGCAAAACCTGTCCATTTTAAATGACCACGGACAGGATAAAGATCCCCAACTCCCATCAGGACTACAAGATACCAGGTACTTTCAGCTGCATCACATCTAATGTGGTGTACCTAATTATATGTACTAAATGTCCAACTGGGGGTCTGTATGTGGGGGAGACCGGGCAAAAACTGAGAACAAGGATGAATTCTCATCGCCACACAATAAGAGAAAAAAGAATGGATTTACCTGTGGCAAAACATTTTTGTATGCCCGGTCATAGCATGACGGATATGGAATTACTTGTATTAAAATCTAACTTCAAATCTGAGAAGGATAGAAAAGTCTGGGAATATAAACTTATGATGACCTTTGACACTCTTAGTGCTGGGATGAATATATCCCAGAGTTTTATGTCTTTCTACAACAATTAAGGAATCTGCTTCCCTGACCTTTTAGGGTCATCACAACACAATACCAGACCCCAATCAGAGGGTAATAAAACTTTCACTCCTTATCTATGAACTAGTCATATTTATGTTCATCCCTCTGCCATAATGACAGTTCTGCTTCACGTCACTTGTCTTACCTATTGCATTATTCCTGTGTCCTCTTGTGTATATAAATATGTGATTCTTCAGCTTTTGTTTTAGTCTTTGCCTGATGAAGAGACCTGCGTAGTCTCGAAAGCTTGCAATTTGTTACCATCTTTTCAGTTAGCCATTAAAAGGTATCAACCACTGAGGACTCTCAAGTCTAAATATTTTTCTATTAATTCTCATACAGAAGAACACTGGCGACATCTTGTGCCCAAACAGCAACATTACAATATGAAAAACACCAAAAACAAATACAAAAGACATAAGTTTTATCTTTCCATGTTTCCATACTTTTGAACCTGTGACATAAGAAAACTGGGAGTCTTCTTCCGTATAATTTTCTTATAAAAAACAACTTCTCTTCCAACGCAATTATTGTCATACAGCATTTTCATCCTCCTAATTTCCTGCCTTATTTGCATCTATTTCATATATGTGTATACTTATGTCCTTCTATTAAATTTTTACTTGTTTTCACCCATCTTATTCATGCATTCCATTGTTAATTGTCCTTTTATATTGCACCCCTTATTTATAAATGTATCTGCTAATATGTTTTTCTTCTTACAATTTTTTATGAGGTGAATTAGAAAAGAAACCCTTCACAACAGATCTATCGCCACATGCACATTCATTTCAGCAGGTAAATCAGTAGGTGCACTTTATATTTTAGCAGGTACAACAACAGATGGATTTTCATTTTCAGCAGGGACAGCACTATGTGCAGCTTGATTTTCAGCAGCCATTATTTGATTTGTGTTTTGTATGTAGCCCCTTCTCATGTACAGCACCAGAGAATCAATGGTGCTCTAAAAATAATTATAATCTTCATTACCTGGTAAATCGGTAGATGCAATTTGATCTTTAGTAGGTTTTTATGTATCTTCACACTCAACAGGTAGATTATTAGTAGGTGCACCTTGGTTTTCAACAGGGACATAACTAGTACACAAAGTTCTCAGCAGATACATAACTTAGTGCAGCTTTATTTTCATTTGATACATCACTAAGTGCAGCTGAATTTTCAGCAAGTACATCACTTAAGTGCAGCTTGATTTTCAGCAGGTACATCACTAAGTGCAGCTTGATTTTGAGCAGATACATCATTAAGTGCAGCTTTTTTCATTAGATAAATCACTAATTGCCTCTTTAATTTTCAGCAGATACATCACTAAGTGCAGCTTGATTTTCAGCTTATAAATCACTAAGTGCAGCTTGATTTTGAGCAGATACATCACGAAGTGTAGCTTTTTTCAGTAGATACAGCACTAAGTGCGCCTTCATTTTCAACAGAGACATCACTAAGTGCAACTTTTTTTCAGTAGATACATCACTAAGTGCAGCTTGATTTTTAGCAGGTACATCGCTAAGTGGAGCTTTTTTTTCAGTAGATACATCACTAAGCGCCGCTTGATTTTTTGCAGGTACATCACTAAGTGTAGCTTTTTCAGAAGATACATCACTAAGTGCCGCTTGATTTTCAACAGATACATCACTAAGTGCAGCATCCTTTTCAACAGATACATCACAAAGTGCAGCTTTTTTCAGTAGATACATCACTAAGTGCAGCTTCATTTTCAACAGCTACATCACAAAGTGCAGTTTGATTTTTAGCAGATACATCACTAAGTGCAGCTTGATATTGAGCAGATACATCACTAAGTGCAGCTTCATTTTCAACAGATACATCACTTAGTGCAGCTTTTTTCAGTAGATACATCACTAAGTGCACCTTCATTTTCAACAGTACATCACTAGGTACAGCTTACATCACAAAATGCAGTTTGATTCTGAGCAGTTGCATCACTAAGTGAAGCTTGATTTTCAGCAGTTACATCACTAAGTGCAGCTTGATTTTCAGCAGTTACATCA
Organism: Oophaga sylvatica; assembly: GCA_033576555.1. Taxonomy (NCBI): domain Eukaryota; kingdom Metazoa; phylum Chordata; class Amphibia; order Anura; family Dendrobatidae; genus Oophaga; species Oophaga sylvatica. Next base: position 74,813,868 of record JARQOD010000009.1, read on the forward strand.
CTAAGTGCAGCTTGATTTTGAGCAGGTACATCACTAAGTGCAGCTTGATTTGAGCAGATACATCACTAAGTGCAGCTTGATTTTCAGCAGTTACATCATAAGTGCAGCTTGATTTCAGCAGATACATCACTAAGTGCAGCTTGATTTTGAGCAGATACATCACTAAGTGCAGCTTGATTTTGAGCAGATACATCACTAATTGTAGCTTGCTTTTGAGCAGATACATCACTAAGTGCAGCTTGATTTTGAGCAGATACATCACTAAGTGCAGCTTGATTTTGAGCAGATACATCACTTAGTGCAGCTTGATTTTGAGCAGATACATCACTGAGTGCAACTTGATTTTGAGCAGGTACATCACTAAGTGCAGCTTGATTTTGAGCAGATACATCACAAAGTGTAGCTTTTTTCAGTAGATACAGCACTAAGAGTACCTTCATTTTCAGCAGATACATCACTATGTGCTGCTTCATTTTCAACAGATACATCACTAGGTGTAGCTTTTTACAGTAGGTACATCACTAAGTGCAGCTTGATTTTGAGCAGATACATCACTAAGTGCAGGTTGATTTTTAGCAGATACATCACTAAGTGCAGCTTGATTTTGAGCAGATACATCACTAAGTGCAGCTTGATTTTGAGCAGATACATCACTAAGTGCAGCTTGATTTTGAGCAGATACATCACTAAGTGCAGCTTTTTTGAGCAGATACATCACTAAGTGCAGCTTGATTTTGAGCAGATACATCACTAAGTGCAGCTTGATTTGCATTACATACAAGTGCAGTTTGATTTGAGCAGATACATCACTAAGTGAGTTTTCAGAGTAATCACTATGCGCTTGATTTTCAGCAGATACATCACTAAGTGCAGCTTGATTTAGCATAATCACTAAGTGCAGCTTGATTTTGAGCAATACATCACAAGTGAGCTTTTTTTCAGCAGATACATCACTAAGTGCTTCTTTTAGCAGATACATCACTATGAGCTTATTTTAACAGATACATCACTAAGTGAGCTTTTTTTTCAGAGTTAAGTGGTGATAGCGGTATCAGCAGCTGATTAGAGAAATATGCACTTTCAATACATCACTAAGTGCAGTTATTTCAGCAGATACATCACTAAGTGGAGCTTGATTTTAGAGTACATACATGATAATACACCTGCATGATAGAGAATTGGTTGCAAGGAATCACTATCAGTTGCAGATTGTTGTAGAACAAAAGTGATGAGGTAAATCACTAAGTCAGCTTGATTCAGAATATAGTGCAGTGAGCAAGGCATAATCATAATCGTTAATGTTGAAATGAACATAATGACTTGATTTCATAGACATAGGCATTTGATTAGCAATAAGATACTAACTGCAGTTTGTCAGACAACTAAGTGAATCTATTATTGACAGATACATCACTAATGCAGCTTGATTTTAAGAGCATATAAGGCACTTATTTTGAGCAGTACATACAAGTGCACTTATTTCAGATACATACTAAGTGCAGTTGATTTTAAACAGATACATACATAGTGCAGCTTCATGTTTCAGATAATAGCATAAATTTCACTAAGTGCGTTTTTTGAGTAGATAAAAAGTGCTATTATAAGTAGAAATCAGCTATTGCATTTATCAGCAGAATACATATAAAGGCAGCTTGATTTGCAGCATAACATCACTAAGTGCAGACTATGGCATTTGAGCGATACATCACTAAGTGCAGCTTATTTAACAGTAATCACTAAGTGCACTTCATTTTCAGGTCAACATCCATACTCATAATTATAGTAAATCACATATATTTTAGCGATACTTGTGCACTTTGATCGGAGCATAAAGTACACATAAGGAGGTGAAGTGGGAGACATCACAGGCGCGTTTCAGCACTCAGCTCTAAGGCAGCGTTGTTGTCCAGGAACCACTAGGGGTTTTTAAATACTCATAGTGCAGTGGTTGGTGCACGAATCGCTTCTTCAGAACCATGATGCCAAGATGGGCGACACGAACGTCACAGTGCAGTGGATGTTAGAGGAGGACCGAGTCATCGCTCCCCATCCCAAGCGACGCGTCGGCGGGACACATCACTAAGTGCAGCTTGATTTTGGCAGATACATCACTAAGTGCAGCTTGATTTTGAGCAGATACATCACTAAGTGCAGCTTGATTTTGAGCATACATCACTAAGTGCAGCTTGATTTTGAGCAGATACATCACTAAGTGCAGCTTGATTTTGAGCAGATACATCACTAAGTGCAGCTTGATTTTGAGCAGATACATCACTAAGTGCAGCTTGATTTTAGCAGATACATCACTAAGTGCAGCTTGATTTTGAGCAGATACATCACTAAGTGAGCTTTTTTCAGAGATACACACTAAAGTACTTATTTTCAGCAGATACATCACTAGTGCAGCTTCTTTTCAACAGATACATCACTAGTGTAGCTTTTTCAGTAGTACATCACTAAGTGCAGCTTGATTTTGAGCAGATACATAACTAAGTGCAGGTTGTTTTTGCAGATACATCACTAAGTGCAGCTTAATTTTGAGCAGTACATCACTAAGTGCAGCTTGATTTGAGCAGATACATCACTAAGTGCAGCTTATTTTCAACAGATACATCACTTAGTGCAGCTTTTTTAGTAGATACATCACTAAGTGCACTTATTTCACAGTAATACATCACTACTGCAAATGCTTTATTTGAGCAGTTCATCACTAAGTGAGCTTGATTTTCAGCAGTTACATCACTAAGTGCAGCTTGATTTTAGCAGATACATCACTAAGTGCAGCTTGATTTTGAGCAGTACATCACTAAGTGCAGCTTATTTGAGCAGATACATCACTAAGTGCAGCTTGATTTAGCAGATACATCACTAAGTAGCTTGCTTTTGAGCAGATACATCACTAAGTGCAGCTTGATTTTGAGCAGATACATCACTAAGTGCAGCTTGATTTTGAGCAGATACATCACTGAGTGCAACTTGATTTTGAGCAGGTACATCATAAGTGCAGCTTGATTTGAGCAGATACATCACTAAGAGTAGCTTGAATTTCAGCAGATACATCACTAAGTGCAGCTTGATTTTGAGCAGATACATCACTAAGTGCAGCTTGATTTTGAGCAGGTACATCACTAAGTGCAGCTTGATTTTGAGCAGAGACATCACTAAGTGCAGCTTGATTTTGAACAGTTACATAACTAAGTGCAGCTTGATTTTGAGCAGATAAATTACTAAGTGCAGCTTGATTTTGAGCAGAAACATCACTAAGTGCAGTTTTTTTCAGTAGATAAATTACTAATTGCGCTTTAATTTTCAGCAGATACATAACTAAGTGCAGCTTGATTTTAAGCATAATGACATAAAGGAGAAAATAGGAGTCAATGGTGAAAAAGGATTTTTTGGCATAAAATGGTAAGTATTTATTATATAAATCGTACAAAAATGGCACAAGATCATACAAAAAAGACATGTGGATGACTCTACTATTTTGGTGGCAGCCGACGTGGAGTCCTTGTACACTTGCATAGATCATTCCCATGGCTTGGCTGCCGTTCGTTTCTTCTTAGAGTCCTCCAACCTGGACGGCCCTATGTGTGAGCTAATCCTCGAGCTGCTCCACTATGTCCTGACCCACAACTTTTTCGTCTTCAAGGATATTTTTTACTTGCAGAGACGTGGTACAGCCATGGGCGCGGCCTGTGCGCCCGCTTACGCCAATCTCTTTCTGGGGTTCTGGGAGAGATCTTTGTTCGGTGATGCGGGCGCGCAGGCCGCCTCCCATGTGCTGTACTGGTTTAGATACATTGATGATATTCTGATGTTGTGGGACGGGACGGTGCAGCAGCTCGAGGATTTCATGGTGGAGCTGAATCAGAACTCTTTTAACATTCACTTAATCTATAAGCATAGCCGTACGAGGGTGTAGTTCCTGGACGTCTCCTTGGAGGTGGACGCCAGTCGCCGCTTCAGGACGGACGTTTTTAGGAAGCCCACCTCTGTGAATGCACTAATCCACGCAAAGTCGGCTCATCACCCTGCCACCATTAGGGCCGTCCCGGTTGGACAGTTTCTTCGTATGAAACGCATCTGCTCTACCAATGACGCCTTTGAGGCACAAGCCGAGGACCTTAGAAAGCGCTTTAGGGCGCGTGGGTACAGTATTAGATGTATTAAAAAAGGATATGATCGTGCAAGGAGGACTCCACGTGGCTGCCTCCTTAATACTGTTCGTGCGGACAGTCAGGGGTGCGAGGAGGGACCAATAAGATTTATTACCACTTTCAACCATGAATGGTCTGGCATTAGACAGACCTTAGTTAAACATTGGGATGTTTTAAAAACTGAGCCCGCTCTGTTACGCTCGTTGGGCGATTACCCATCAATGACATCTAGACGGTCAAAGAATCTGCGTGATATTCTTGTTCGGAGTCACTACCTTCCACCTTCCACAAATGTCTTTATACTCGTGGTCCTACCGCTGGCTTTGTTCCATGTGGCCACTGCCTCGCTTGCGCCAATGCCCTGCGTTCCACGAATTTCTCTTCCTCTGGTGGTGATAAAACGTTTGATATTCGCCAGCGTATATCCTGCGGAAGCTCAAATGTTATATACTATGCCACGTGCGGCTGTCCGAGGATATATGTTGGCCTCACCACCAGGGAATTGAGAATACGAATTAGGGAACACGTAAGGGACATTGGCGCAGCGAGGACTATTTCTGATCCTTCGGACCTAAAGACGATTCCTCGTCACTATAAATACCATCATAACTGTGACGCATCCTCCTTTAAAGTTCGTGGAATCGACATTTTACATCTTGGTGTCAGAGGAGGGGATTATAAAAAAATCCTGGCCCAAATGGAGGCCCGTTGGATTATTCAGTTGGACACAATGGTGCCCAATGGCCTTAATGAATCTTTAAGTTTTGCCTTTTTTTTATAAGTTGTTGCTTTTCCTTCTGAGTATCCCCCATTTTGGTTCTTTTTGATATCTTCTTGATTTTAATTTTTGTTTTTAATATATTTTACAGTTGTGCTTTTGTCTACATCTAACTCGTCATCTGGCTTTCTACCTCCGTCCCGTTTACTCCTGAATCCTTAAAGAAATAAAGAAGAGAGAACAAAGCTGTTATATATGTGATCTTCTAATGTGCTAAATCCTGTGTGCTTTGTATATATCACTGCTGTACTCTGACAACTCAGATCGGTATATATATAATGCGGATAATCATGCTTTGTATTTCTGTATATACAATTGTAAACTAGTTCTATCTCAATGTATGTAATTTTTACTGCCATAAAGGAGCTCTGGGAGAGCGCATGCCCCGTTGTGGTCTGGGTGATTACCGCTGTGGTGGGGCGTCTTTTTGTGTCCGGAGTGCGCTTGGGCCCTTTGACCTGTGCGCACTCCTGGAGACATGACACCGCCGTCACTGGGGGCTTGCCCAGGTCCAGCGGCGCATGCGCCAACATACCATACTCCATTGGCTGAATCGGATCATGTGATCAGGGAAGGGGAGGTATAAGAAGGTCCTTGGTGCATTATGTTGGTATCCCCTTGAAAAAGTGGCATGCTAGCCACGAAACGTGCGTCGGGGTGACATCTGTGAGCGGGGTGACTGCCTTCCTGTGTTACTTTTGTATTGATGAGCATGGCTTCTTGCTGAATTAGGCAGCGCTGCACAGTCTATTGCTGACCTGAATATAGATTAACGCTTGTGATTTTCTGAAGCATGTTCAGGCACTTTGTGGTTAACATTTAGGTAGCTACAGCACCGTATTCTCCTTTCCCACTGCGGGAGGTGCTTTATATGATCCTCTGTTTGGGGCTACCAATTGTTCATTCCACTGCCAGTGTAATTAATGTCTTTTGATACTAACAGGAACGCATTCCCCCTGTACATGCACTTGTCCTTTGTATGTGTTTCTCATGTCTTTTTGTATGATCTTGTGCCATTTTTGTACGATTGATATAATAAATACTTACCATTTTATGCCAAAAAATCCTTTTTCACCATTGACTCCTATTTTCTCCTTTATGTCATTATGCTGTTATGAGTGGTGATTTCTGGTCACACACATGTGTTGTGTGACCCACATATATTTTATCAATGCGGCTGTATCTGGTTAAATTGATTTTAAGCATATAGATCACTAAGTGCAGCTTGATTTTGAGCAGATACATCACAAAGTGTAGCTTTTTTTCAGTAGCTACAGCACTAAGTGCACCTTCAATTTTAGCAGATACATCACTAAATGCAGCTTCATTTTCAACAGATACATCACTAATTGCTGCTTTATTTCAGTAGAAACATCACTAAGTGCAGCTTTATTTTTAGCAGGTACATCACGAAGTGCAGCTTTTTTCAGTAAATACATCACTAAGTGCTGCTTGATCTTCAACAGATACATCACTAAGTGCAGCTTCCTTTTCAACAGATACATCACTAAGTGCAGCTTTTTTCAGTAGATACATCACTAAGTGCAGCTTTTTTCAGTAGATACATTACTAAGTGCAGCTTCATTTTCAACAGCTACATCACTAAATCGCAGTTTGATATTGAGCAGATACATCACTAAGTGCAGCTTTATTTTCAACAGATACATCACTAAGTGCAGCTTGATTTTCATCAGATACATCACTAAGTGCAGCTTGATTTTCAGCAGAAACATCACTAAGTGCAGCTTGATTTTCAGCAGATACATCACTAAGTGCAGCTTGATTTTGAGCAGATACATCACTAAGTGCAGCTTGATTTTGAGCAGGTACATCACTAAGTGAAGCTTGATTTTGAGCAGATACATCACTAACTGCAGCTTGATTTTGAGCAGATACATCACTAAGTGCAGCTTGATTTTCAGTAGATACATCACTAAGTGAAGCTTGATTTTGAGCAGTTACATCACTAACTGCAGCTTAATTTTGAGCAGATACATCACTAAGTGCAGCTTGATTTTCAGTAGCTACAGTACAGACCAAAAGTTTGGACACACCTTCTCATTCAAAGATTTCTCTGTATTTTCATGACTATGAAAATTGTAGAATCACACTGAAGGCATCAAAACTATGAATTAACACATGTGGAATTAAACATTACACTTTACAAAAAAGTGTGAAACAACTGAAAATATGTTCTATATTCTAGGTTCTTCAAAGTAGCCACCTTTTGCTTTGATTACTGCTTTGCATGCAGAAAAGGAGAACGGATGGACTCTACATGCCTGGTTCCCACTGTGAAGCATGGAGGAGGTGGTGTGATGGTGTGGGGGTGCTTTGCTGGTGACACTGTTGGGGATTTATTCAAAATTGAAGCGGTGAGCGGTCCAGCTCACCCCATACCATCTCGATTGGGTTCATGTCTGGTGACTGTGGAGGCCAGGTCTTCTGGCGTAGCACCCCAACACTCTCCTTCTTGGTCAAATAGCCCTTACACAGCTGGAGGTGTGTTTGGGGTCATTGTCCTGTTGAAAAATAAATGATGGTCCAACTAAACGCAAACCGGATGGAATAGCATGCTGCTGCAAGATGCTGTGGTAGCCATGCTGGTTCACTATTTCCTTCAGTTTTGAATAAATCCCCAACAGTGTCACCAGCAAAGCACCCCCACACCATCACACCTCTCCTCCATGCTTCACGGTGGGAACCAGGCATGTAGAGTCCATCCGTTCACCTTTTCTGCGTGCAAAGCAGTAATCAAACAAAAGGTGGCTACTTTGAAGAACCTAGAATATAAGACATATTTTCAGTTGTTTCACACTTTTTTGTAAAGTGTAATGTATAATTCTACATGTGTTAATTCATAGTTTTGATGCCTTCAGCGTGATTCTACAATTTTCACAGTCATGAAAATACAGAAAAATCGTTGAATGAGAAGGTGTGTCCAAATTTTGGTGTGTACTAGTACATCACTAATGAAGCTTGATTTTGAGCAGATACATCACTAACTGCAGCTTGATTTTCAGCAGATACATCACTAAGTGCAGCTTGATTTTGAGCAGATAAATCACTAAGTGCAGCTTGATTTTGAGCAGGTACATCACTAAGTGAAGCTTGATTTTGAGCAGATACATCACTAAGTGCAGCTTGATTTTGAGCAGATACATCACTAAGTGCAGCTTGATTTTCAGTAGATACATCACTAAGTGAAGCTTGATTTTGAGCAGATATATCACTAACTGCAGCTTGATTTTGAGCAGATACACAACTAAGTGCAGCTTGATTTTGAATAGGTACATCACTAAGTGCAGCTTGATTTTCAGCAGATAAATTACTAAGTGCAGCTTGATTTTGAGCAGATACATCACTAAGTGCAGCTTTTTTCAGTAGACAAATCACTAATTACCGCTTTAATTTTCAGCAGATACATCACTAAGTGCAGCTTGATTTTCAGCATATAAATCACTAAGTGCAGCTTGATTTTGAGCAGATACATCACGAAGTGTAGCTTTTTTTCAGTAGCTACAGCACTAAGTGCACCTTCATTTTCAGCTGATACATCACTAAGTGCAGCTTCATTTTCAACAGATACATCACTAAGTGCAGCTTTTATTTCAGTAGATACATCACTAAGTGCAGCTTGATTTTTAGCAGGTACATCACTAAGTGCAGCTTTTTCAGTAAATACATCACTAAGTGCCGCTTGATTTTCAACAGATACATCACTAAGTGCAGCTTCCTTTTCAACAGATACATACTAAGTGCAGCTTTTTCAGTAGATACATCACTATACAGCTTTTTTCAGTAGATAAATCACTAAGGGGAGCTTCATTTTAACAGGTACATCACTATGTGCAGCTTCATTTTCAGCAGATAATCACTAAAGCAGCTTGATATTGAGCAGATACATCACTAAGTGCAGCTTCATTTCAACAGATAATCACTAATCGCAGCTTTTTTTCAATAGATGCATCACTAAGTGCACTTTCATTTTCAACAGTACATCACTAGGTGCAGCTTTTTTTCAATAGATGCATCACTAAGTGCAGCTTGATTTTTAGCAGGTACATCACTAAGTGCAGCTTTTTTCAGTGGATACATCACTAAGTGACGCTTGATTTTCAACAGATACATCACTAAGTGCAGCTTCTTTTCAACAGATACATCAATAAGTGCAGCTTTTTCAGTAGATACAACATAAGTGGAGCTTGATTATAGTAGGTACATCACTAATTGCAGTTTTTTCCGTAGATACATCACTAAGTGCAGCTTGATTTTTAGTAGGTACATCACTAAGTGCAGCTTTTTTCAGCAGATACATCATAAGTGCACCTTCATTTTCAACAGTACATCACTAGGTGCAGCTTTTTTCAGAGATACATCAGTAAGTGCAGCTTGATTTTCCGCAGATACATCACTAAGTGCAGCTTGATTTTAGGAGATACATCACTAAGTGCAGCTTGATTTTGAACAGGTACATCACTAAGAGCAGCTTGATTTTGAGCAGATAAATTACTAAGTGCAGCTTGATTTTGAGCAGATACATCACTAAATGCAGCTTGATATGAGCAATACATCACTTAGTGCAGCTTCATTTTCAACAGATACATCACTAAGCGCAACTTTTTTCCGTAGATACATCACTAAGTGCACTTCATTTTGAACAGTGCATCACTAGGTGCAGCTTTTTTTTTAGTAGATAATCACTAAGTGCAGCCTGATTTTAAGCGATACATCACTAAGTGCAGCTTGATTTTTGAGCAGATACATCATTGAGTGCAGCTTGATTTTGAGCAGTACATCACTAAGTGCAGCTTGATTTTGAGCAGATACATCACTAAGTGCAGCTTGATTTTGAGCAGATACATCACTAAGTGCAGCTTGATTTGAGCAGTACATCACTAAGTGCAGCTTGATTTTGAGCAGATACATCACTAAGTGCAGCATGATTTTGAACAGGTACATCACTAAGAGCAGCTTGATTTTGAGCAGATAAATTACTAAGTGCAGCTTGATTTTGAGCAGATACATCACTAATGCAGCTTGATATTGAGCAGATCATCACTAGTGCAGCATGATTTTGAACAGGTACATCACTAAGGCAGCTTGATTTTGAGCAGATACATCACTTAGTGCAGCTTCATTTTCAACAGATACATCACTAAGCGCAGCTTTTTTTCCGTAGATACATCACTAAGTGCACATTCATTTTGAACAGTGCATCACTAGGTGCAGCTTTTTTTCAGTAGATACATCACTAAGTGCAGCTTGATTTTCAGCAGATACATCACTAAGTGTAGCTTGATTTTGAGCAGATACATCACTAAGTGCAGCTTGATTTTCAGTAGATACATCACTAAGTGCAGCTTGATTTTGAACAGGTACATCACTAAGTGGAGCTTGATTTTGAGCAGATAAATTACTAAGTGCAGCTTGATTTTGAGCAGATACATCACTAAGTGCAGCTTTTTTCAGTAGATAAATCACAAATTACGCTTTAATTTTCAGCAGATACATCACTAAGTGCAGCTTGATTTTGACAATACATCACTAAGTGCGCTGATTTTCAACAGATACATCACTAAGTGCAGCTTCCTTTTCAACAGATACATCACTAAGTGCAGCTTTTTCAGAGATACATCACTAAGTACAGCTTTTTTTCAGTAGATAAATCACTAAGTGCACATTCATTTTGAACAGTGCATCACTAGGTGCAGCTTTTTTTCAGTAGATACATCACTAAGTGCAGCTTGATATTCAGCAGATACATCACTAAGTGTAGCTTGATTTTGAGCAGATACATTACTAAGTGCAGCTTTATTTTGAGCAGGCATATCACTAAGTGCAGCTTGAAATTCAGAAGATACATCACTAAGTGCAGCTTGATTTGAACAGGTACATCACTAAGTGGAGCTTGATTTTGAGCAGATAAATTACTAAGTGCAGCTTGATTTTGAGCAGATACATCACTAAGTGCAGCTTTTTTCAGTAGATAAATCACTAATTACCGCTTTAATTTTCAGCAGATACATCACTAAGTGCAGCTTGATTTTGAACAAGTACATCACTAAGTGCCGCTTGATTTTCAACAGATACATCACTAAGTGCAGCTTCCTTTTCAACAGATACATCACTAAGTGCAGCTTTTTTCAGTAGATACATCACTAAGTACAGCTTTTTTCAGTAGATAAATCACTAAGTGGAGTTTCATTTTCAACAGGTACATCACTAAGTGCAGCTTGATTTTCAGCAGATGCATCACTAAAAGCAGCTTGATATTGAGCAGATATATCACTAAGTGCACTTCACTTTCAACAGATACATCACTAATCACAGCTTTTTTTTTCAATAAATGCATCACTAAGTGCACTTTCATTTTCAACAGTACATCACTAGGTGCAGCTTTTTTTTCAATAGATGCATCACTAAGTGCAGCTTGATTTTGAGCAGATACATCACTAAGTGCAGCTTCCTTTTCAACAGATACATCAATAAGTGCAGCTTTTTTCAGTAGATACAACATTAAGTGGAGCTTGATTATTAGTAGGTACATCACTAATTGCAGTTTTTTCCATAGATACATCACTAAGTGCAGCTTGATTTTTAGTAGGTACATCACTAAGTGCAGCTTTTTTCAGCAGATACATCAGTAAGTGTACCTTCATTTTCAACAGTACATCACTAGGTGCAGCTTTTTTTTCAGTAGATACATCAGTAAGTGCAGCTTGATTTTCCGCAGATACATCACTAAGTGCAGCTTGATTTTGAGCAGGTACATCACTAAGTGCAGCTTGATTTTGAACCGATACATCACTAAGTGCAGCTTGATTTTGAACAGGTACATCACTAAGAGCAGCTTGATTTTGAGCAGATAAATTACTAAGTGCAGCTTGATTTTGAGCAGATACATCACTAAATGCAGCTTGATATTGAGCAGATACATCACTTAGTGCAGCTTCATTTTCAACAGATACATCACTAAGCGCAGCTTTTTTCCATAGATACATCACTAAGTGCACCTTCATTTTGAATAGTGCATCACTAGATGCAGCTTTTTTTCAGTAGATACATCACTAAGTGCAGCTTGATTTTGAGCAGATACATCCTAAGTGCAGCTTGATTTTCAGTAGATACATCAGAAAGTGCAGCTTGATTTTCCGCAGATACATCACTAAGTGCAGCTTGATTTTGAGCAGATACATCACTAAGTGCAGCTTGATTTTGAGCAGGTACATCACTAAGTGCAGCTTGATTTTGAGCAGATACATCACTAAGTGCAGCTTGATTTTGAACAGGTACATCACTAAGAGCAGCTTGATTTTGAGCAGATAAATTACTAAGTGCAGCTTGATTTGAGCAGATACATCACTAAATGCAGCTTGATATTGAGCAGATACATCACTTAGTGCAGCTTCATTTTCAACAGATACATCACTAAGCGCAGCTTTTTTCCATAGATACATCACTAAGTGCACCTTCATTTTGAACAGTGCATCACTAGGTGCAGTTTTTTTTCAGTAGATACATCACCAAGTGCAGCTTGATTTTGAGCAGATACATCCTAAGTGCAGCTTGATTTTCAGTAGATACATCAGAAAGTGCAGCTTGATTTTCCGCAGATACATCACTAAGTGCAGCTTGATTTTGAGCAGATACATCACTAAGTGCAGCTTGATTTTGAGCAGGTATATCACTAAGTGCAACTGGATTTTGAACAGATACATCACTAAGTGCAGCTTGATTTTGAACAGGTACATCACTAAGAGCAGCTTGATTTTGAGCAGATAAATTATTAAGTGCAGCTTGATTTTGAGCAGATACATCACTAAGTGTAGCTTGATTTTGAGCAGATACATCACTAAGTGCAGCTTGTATTTTCAGCAGATACATCACTAAGTGTAGCTTGATTTTGAGCAGATACATCACTAAGTGCAGCTTGATTTTGAGCAGGTATATCACTAAGTGCAGCTTGAAATTCAGAAGATACATCACTAAGTGCAGCTTTTTTTCCGTAGATACATCACTAAATGCAGCTTGATATTGAGCAGATACATCACTTAGTGTAGCTTTTTTTTCAGTAGATACATCACTAAGTGCAGCTTGATTTTCAGCAGATACATCACTAAGTGCAGCTTGATTTTGAGCAGATACATCACTAAGTGTAGCTTGATTTTGAGCAGATACATCACTAAGTGCAGCTTGATTTGAGCAGGTATATCACTAAGTGCAGCTTGAAATTCAGAAGATACATCACTAAGTGCAGCTTGATTTTGAACAGTTACATCACTAAGTGGAGCTTGATTTTGAGCAGATAAATTACTAAGTGCAGCTTGATTTTGAGCAGATACATCACTAAGTGCAGCTTTTTTCAGTAGATAAATCACTAATTACCGCTTTAATTTTCAGCAGATACATCACTAAGTGCAGCTTGATTTTGAACAAGTACATCACTAAGTGCCGCTTGATTTTCAACAGATACATCACTAAGTGCAGCTTCCTTTTCAACAGATACATCACTAAGTGCAGCTTTTTTCAGTAGATACATCACTAAGTACAGCTTTTTTCAGTAGATAAATCACTAAGTGGAGTTTCATTTTCAACAGGTACATCACTAAGTGCAGCTTGATTTTCAGCAGATACATCACTAAAAGCAGCTTGATATTGAGCAGATATATCACTAAGTGCAGCTTCACTTTCAACAGATACATCACTAATCACAGCTTTTTTTTTCAATAAATGCATCACTAAGTGCACTTTCATTTTCAACAGTACATCACTAGGTGCAGCTTTTTTTTTCAATAGATGCATCACTAAGTGCAGCTTGATTTTGAGCATATACATCACTAAGTGCAGCTTCCTTTTCAACAAATACATCAATAAGTGCAGCTTTTTTCAGTAGATACAACATTAAGTGGAGCTTGATTATTAGTAGGTACATCACTTAATTGCAGTTTTTTCCATAGATACATCACTAAGTGCAGCTTCCTTTTCAACAGATACATCACTAAGTGCAGCTTTTTCAGTAGGTACATCACTAAGTACAGCTTTTTTCAGTAGATAAATCACTAAGTGGAGTTTCATTTTCAACAGGTACATCACTAAGTGCAGCTTGATTTTCAGCAGATACATCACTAAAAGCAGCTTGATATTGAGCAGATATATCACTAAGTGCAGCTTCACTTTCAACAGATACATCACTAATCACAGCTTTTTTTTTTCAATAAATGCATCACTAAGTGCACTTTCATTTTCAACAGTACATCACTAGGTGCGCTTTTTTTTCAATAGATGCATCACTAAGTGCAGCTTGATTTTGAGCAGATACATCACTAAGTGCAGCTTCCTTTTCAACAGATACATCAATAAGTGCAGCTTTTTTCAGTAGATACAACATTAAGTGGAGCTTGATTATTAGTAGGTACATCACTAATTGCAGTTTTTTCCATAGATACATCACTAAGTGCAGCTTGATTTTTAGTAGGTACATCACTAGGTGCAGCTTTTTTTTCAGTAGATACATCAGTAAGTGCAGCTTGATTTTCCGCAGATACATCACTAAGTGCAGCTTGATTTTGAGCAGGTACATCACTAAGTGCAGCTTGATTTTGAACAGATACATCACTAAGTGCAGCTTGATTTTGAACAGGTACATCACTAAGAGCAGCTTGATTTTGAGCAGATAAATTACTAAGTGCAGCTTGATTTTGAGCAGATACATCACTAAATGCAGCTTGATATTGAGCAGATACATCACTTAGTGCAGCTTCATTTTAAACAGATACATCACTAAGCGCAGCTTTTTTCCATAGATACATCACTAAGTGCACCTTCATTTTGAATAGTGCATCACTAGATGCAGCTTTTTTTCAGTAGATACATCACTAAGTGCAGCTTGATTTTGAGCAGATACATCCTAAGTGCAGCTTGATTTTCAGTAGATACATCAGAAAGTGCAGCTTGATTTTCCGCAGATACATCACTAAGTGCAGCTTGATTTTGAGCAGATACATCACTAAGTGCAGCTTGATTTGAACAGGTACATCACTAAGAGCAAGCTTGATTTTGAGCAGATAAATTACTAAGTGCAGCTTGATTTTGAGCAAATACATCACTTAGTGCAGCTTCATTTTCAACAGATACATCACTAAGCGCAGCTTTTTTCCATAGATATATCACTAAGTGCACCTTCATTTTGAACAGTGCATCACTAGGTGCAGCTTTTTTTTCAGTAGATACATCACTAAGTGCAGCTTGATTTTTAACAGATACATCACCAAGTGCAGCTTGATTTTCAGCAGATACATCACCAAGTGCAGGTTGATTTTCAGCAGATACATCACCAAGTGCAGGTTGATTTTGAGCAGATACATCACCAAGTGCAGCTTGATTTTGAGCAGGCACATCACTAAGTGCAGCTTGATTTTGAGCAGGTACATCACTAAGTGCAACTTGATTTTGAGCAGGTACATCACTAAGTGCAGCTTGATGTTGAGCAGATACATCACTAAGTGCAGCTTGATTTTCAATAGATACATCACTAAGTGCAGCTTGATTTTCAGCAGGTACATCACTAAGTGCAGCTTGATTTTCAGTAGGTATTATTTGGTGCATCCTCTTTCTTAATTAGTTGTAACAGTTAAGAACGTGTTCCTCTGAAATGCGATACATGGTGGCTTCTGCCTTTTTTGTATGTTATGGCTCCTGCTTTTATAATGAGAGAATAAAGCTAAAATCAGATGCTGTTTTTTTTCTATCTCTCCAAAAGGTTATCTACACTCATTTTTCAAGTTTTATCATTGATACTAAAAAAGGTGCATTAAATTGTGTAAGACGTTGTCCCAAATATTCAGGACGCAAACGACAATTAATCAGAACATAATGTACATTAAATGGACGATATAATTTTGGGATATTGCGTTAATCTGAACCGCAATATGACGGTTTTGAAAAAGAAAAATCTTCTTCTCTTTTAAGCCCTAATTCAGATGTCCATTTTTTTCATGTATGCAAGAAGAAACAGATTCTTTTTCTTCTGTGCTTGATTTGATTTTCATCCATTTTCTTTCTTCATTTTTTTACTGATTCATTTATTTAAAGTTTGATCCACAAATTTGAATACATTTTTTTTCTTTTTTGAGGGAAAATCGTTCCACAAAAAAAAACAAAAGCAAATCAGACATGAGAACAGCCCATAGGCAAGTGTAGAAACATGTTCTATCTGTGAAAAGTGCTGCCTGACAATTTAGCGACAATCACAATAATCACAATATCTTCTTATTTTTAAGTTTTTCACGGTATTTTAGGGTTTCATTTGTGTACAACGTGTTGCATCTTTTATGTGATTATTTAGTTGGCAAATATAAAATTTGTTTAAAAAATCAGTCAAAAATTCAGGGTTTAATGAGATTGCCTAAAGGAAGCCTTATAAGAATCGTTCTAACTAGTGATACATTTTATTCTTAAAGGGAACCTGTCAGCACGTTTTTACACATGGAAATAGTTGCATTGGAGCATATGCGCTTGTTCCCTGATACAAATAACACCTTTATTGTAAATATCCATTATGCCCATATGCAAATCAGGCTTGAAGTGCACTGGGGGCGTGTCTATGCACTTGGACTGCATCTTTTAAGTTCATTGATATATTCCAAGTGCACTTTGTGCCTGATCTGCATGTGGCTTCTTCACTAGATTTCTCATGACTGTCACATCAGGTCTTTACAGAAAAAGTGTCATTCTCAATGATGAAAAAAAGCCTATGTAGCCATACCACTGCATCCAAATGTAACACCATGCTGACAGGTTCAGGTTACACATTATTTTTTCCCTTTTCATGTTGCCATTTTTGTACTCTAATATTTTTTTTTTTACAATTTTTTTCTTTTCCATTTTGTTATTTATTTAAAATCCATGAAAATATTGA
Organism: Oophaga sylvatica; assembly: GCA_033576555.1. Taxonomy (NCBI): domain Eukaryota; kingdom Metazoa; phylum Chordata; class Amphibia; order Anura; family Dendrobatidae; genus Oophaga; species Oophaga sylvatica. The sequence goes on from JARQOD010000009.1 coordinate 74,830,723, forward strand.
ACAACTTCCATTGCGGCTGAACAAAGGAAGGCAGAACACGGAACGTGTAATCTGAGAAACCAAAGGCAAGGAAATGGCACGACGCTCAATAATTTATTCTGTACATGCTGTACTAATTCAGAAACGCTGCGAGAACAATACGACACAAAAGAGCAAAAAAAAAAACAGGCAGAAGCGATACAAAGTAGCAAAAACAACACAAAGCCGCTGATTACACGACTGTGCAGAGCATGTTATAACCTGTGACTGCGACTTAACCCTGGAGGTGCTGAGAAGTCACAATACCGAATGTAGCGGAACTATTACTTTGGGAAACAAATGAAACATTTTTAAAGAATTTTTATTAAAGCGCATAGAATATAAACCATTTTTCTCCACTCTCCTGAAATGACCCAATATTTTTTTATCACATTTTTATTTTCATTGTTTGCTTTTGCATGACAGTAATAACCAGACAATTGCTATCCCTCATTTTGACAGATAGCACTTGACCATATGTTATTCTACGGGGCCGTAGACATGTCCGATTTTTTTACTTGGACTGGTTCAATCCACGGAAAAAAGAAATAAATGCACAAGTTCCATCTGATTATCGTCTTGCACTCAGCCATCCATGTCTATGGGTCTGTAGAAAAAAATCGGTCAGTACTCAGATGACATACAGTTCACTTTACATGGACTGGAGAAGATAGAGATTTTTTTTTCTTTTCCACACCCAAGAAAATCAGATCACACTGTGTATAAAACTCTGATCGCAATGAGATTAGCATAATCGGACCGATATTCGCTCATGTGACCTCGTCTTAGTCCGAGTGCATAAGGCTGAGGCTAGATGACGATTTTGTCAGCGATGAAGCCAAAAATTGCTATGTGCCGCAGCCGCTGTTACATTGCAGCAAATTGCAGGTGAATGGGGTCTCATTGCATCACCTAAGCTGCCGCGACAAGTTGCAAAAAAGTCAAAGTCATTGGTTCATAGTTGTAACAGCAATAATATTTTTTTATTTTTACGCAAGTTTCACTATATGAAGTCTAATTTTATGGAGAGCCCAAGCTTTGGTTTTTTTAAATGCTACTTTGCAAAACATGTACATAATCGTTACATTCGTAACTTTTTCATGGGTTTAATGGAGAAAAAAAATCAAATGGCATTTTTTACACCATTTATGAATCACCATAAATAATCTGTTCACTGCATTATATGGGTTATATGTTTACAGAGATAAGAAGTATGTCCATATTATTTATTAGGTTTTAATATTTAACCTTAATATGTGTATTAAAAATATAATAATTGTAATTGTTTTTCATTATGTTTTATTAATTTTGTAGGAAAGATAAGTTCTGACTATTTAACTTCTAATATACAAGACTATAGAGATGCTCTGGTATATAGAGATATTTTTCTTTTACCAGAACAATGTGCATGTAAAGATGAAGGATACTATTTAGATCTTTAGCCTGAGGAAATCTTCCTACATTTAGCAGTAACCAAGCAACTGAGAAAAAAAATGACTAAAGTCCAAAATTTTTTATAAATATAAAATTTCAAATTTTATTAGTATATCAGGATAAAAAATGGTATGTGATCACAATTTACATAAAAAACAATACACATCTGAACGCAAGGAAGAAATGGGGCCCAACAAACTAAAATATCAAGAGATGTGGATATCTAAAAAATTGCCAGGATATACGGAAATTTATAGACAAATGTGTGTGATGCCAACTGTAACAAGATATAGATATATATATGTATATAAATATATAAAAACCTATATACCAATATCTGTATCAGCAGCTCTGACAAAGGACACATCTAGTGTTCGAAACGCGTTGCTGCGATTTCTTGATGTCTATCAATTTTACCAATATGGATTAAAGTGCAACCTTTTATAGCAGCTGGATTTCCTTCATTTATCATACACTTATCACTGTCTTGTGGATAGATAATAACTACTGTATGGAGTCTCTGGTAAGCATTAGTCTTTAGGTAGCGTTCACACAGGCAATGTAGTTTTGGTCCAGGCAGGTGCAGTTTTTATTGCTTTCCACAGCAACCAGCAGATGGACACTCCCGCAGGAGACTGCTGCTCCATGAAGCTACTTCCTGCTTCTTAGCAAAACCCTACAGGTGTATCTAATCAAGAACCTGCAGAGCTAAGATTTAACTCGGTCTTTCCCAGCTATGCTACACTACATGGATAATAAAATATTTAGTAGGAAAACATATTTCATCCATCAAAAATTCTTTAAAAGTCAACCTATCTCAAGAAACATTTGGTCACCTTCTTTGGGGTCATACATTACCTGACCCTGCTTAGTCATCCAACTGCATTACTTTTTTTTTAGTGTGACCATTTTGGACAAACCCTGTTTTGACAGTCTGTACATCTTCTGACCATATTCTCTACATTATGTTCTCAATCGTTTGTGTTAAAGTAATGGTCCAGAATTATATATATAAAAAAGATTGTTTTTTAAAAGGAACAGTGTTGTTTGGAGCCACTGGCCATTTTCTGGCCCGTAGTTGTGTTTAGGTGCTGACTGCCTGACTGAATAAATAATCAACTCTTGTCAAACTTTGATAGTGATTGTCTAGCCTGGAAGCAACATGGACACCTGTAATTAGTCGATCTCTCAGGCAGTCCTAATTAGGAATCCTCAATATATTTTCTCTAATAGGAGATATAAATTGGAGTGTTTGAGAAATCCAATTTCTTAAAATAACACCAAGCAGAACTGGTGTTCGCCTTTTTGCCCAATCTAGATTCTGCAGGGGTGGCGAACAGCACATGGATTTTCTCTTTATGGCACTGTGTTAAGCTCCGCCCCTGAGGATCTGTTTTAGGCAAATCACATTATATTAGTTTGATTACTTGTTTTGTTTACAGTCAATCATAAAAATGTCACATTGTAATATATGCAATAACAGACCAATTTATCATGCTGTTTACCCAGACTTTCACTTTTTGCATGTGTGAAGCATAAATTACACCAGTGTGACTTCTCAGCATCATTTCTCGTATGCATTTTCCTGCCATTATGGGGCTTTTACTTAACTGAATAATTAAAATAAGGGAAGACTTGATCACATAGAAATGTTGATTGTAGAACATGCAGATTTAGTCATCTTTGATCAAAAATTTAGGAAAAATGGCGAGATTGGCCCCCAAATTCCAAGTCAATTAGTGAACCTAATCAAAAGTGGATTCTACTGCGCGATTTCTGATTCCAAACCTTTCTCCGTCCGACCGTTCTGTCGCAGTACTCTATGTTCTCTATAGAGGTTCTGGATTTTTCGCGGCTGACTTCATTTCCTCGTCAGCTGCGCTATGTTTTCCTACTCAGTATGGAAAATACAATATCAAAGGAGCCGCCGAGTTCAAAGGAAAGAGAATTTCGGTAAGGAGGTAATGAAAAAAAAACGAGCAGTCTGTGAATCCTTCATTATTCGATGTGTCAATACCGAGCCTTGAGGACTGCAATAAATATGGTAAAGAGATGCAAATGGGAAAATAAGTGGAATATACAGACGACTGCTGAGGTACCGGGCAGTTCAACAAATTAGAATGGAGCTGGAAAGTGCCAATAACTTATATAAGCCGCGTTCTGCCGTCCATTCATGGCTCTGTATATATTGTCCCAGTAGCTCGCTATGGCTGTGCTTTACTCATTGGACCAGTGCATAGATGGCCTCCATTAAATCTGTATATAGAACATTGAACAGATTTTATGTAATTTATTATGGGGTTTGGTTGGTTTAGAGACTTTTTTCATTAGCGTTGACTCTCTCCTTTACCCACCATTAGTTGTCACCGATCTAGGAAGTCACCCGTTGGCTTTTTCCATTATTTTATGAAGACATGGCTCCCTTTGAAATACATGCAGTGCCATGCGTAATACCACAACATACTGCGTCCTCCAAAGTAAGGAAGATGCTCGTTGTAGTGTCACGTACAGACGGATAAGATGGATTCACGAAGCCTCTGGTCAGGATGAACAGGTTTTATGCAGAGTCAGGCCCAATACTGCTGAAATTCTGCCATGGGGGCAAATTGTTGCACAACTTTGTTTCAGAATCCTGTGGCTGTTGGGGGACAGAGCTTCGGCTACACTGCCACCTCACCACCGTAGCGCCATCCGGCTGTAACCTTAAGCATCACGGACAGGTGGCCCTAATGCAGCAGTGTAGATACGTCTCTAATGGTGTGGTTGTAAGTCGTATACGGGGATGTGCTCCTCAGGATACATTGAAATCTTGTGCGAAAACACCTACCCGTACACAGTTCACTCACCGTAATTATTTTACTTAGTCATGTTGATGACTCAACCAGAAAATGGAAAACATTCAAAACATTATACAGACCCTTATGCTGTACAGCGTGGCACCAAAACTATCTGTACCTACTATATTTTCTATAAATCTACCTACTGGCAAGCCTGTCTAAACTGGTTGCCTGTTACCTATCAACACCCTGATAACTGGGACATTTATGTGAATGTAATGTATGGGCTCACCTGCAGTTCAGCACAACAGTTCACAATCTTGCAATCAATTACCGTATATACTCGTGTATAAGCCGACCCGTGTATAAGCCGACCCCCTAATTTTGCCACAAAAAACTGGGAAAACTTATTGACTCGTGTATAAGCCGGGTGTATAAACTGCCCTCCTGCTCTGTGCTGCCCCCGTCCTGCTCCTTGCTCCCCCATCCAGCTCTGTGCTCTCCCATTCTCCTCTGTACTCCCCCACTCCTGCTCCGTCCTCCGCTGTGCTCCCCCATTCCTTCTCCGTCCTCCTGTGCCCCCCTGTCCTGCTCCGTGCTCCTCTGTGCCCTCCATCCTCTCCCCCTGTCCTGCTCCGTGCTCCTCTGTGCCCTCCATCCTCCCCCCGTCCTGCTCCGTGCTCATTGTCCTCCTCCATGCTTCCCCCGTCCTCCGTTCTCCCCCGTCCTCCTCCATGCTTCCCCGTCCTCCGTTCTCCCCGTCCTCCTCCATGCTTCCCCCGTCCACCGTTCTGCCCCCCGTCCTGCTCCATGCTTCCCCCATCCTCCGTTCTCCTCCCGTCCTCCTCCATGCTTCCCCCGTCCACCGTTCTCCCCCCGTCCTGCTCCATGCTTCCCCCATCCTCCGTTCTCCTCCCATCCTCCTCCATGCTTCCCCCGTCCTCCGTTCTCCCCCCGTCCTGCTCCATGCTTCCCCCGTTCTCCCCCCCGTCCTCCTCCATGCTTCCCCCATCCACCGTTCTCCCCCCCCCGTCCTGCTCCATGCTTCCCCCATCCTCCGTTCTCCTCCCGTCCTCCTCCATGCTGCCCCGTCCTCCGTTCTCCCCCCGTCCTGCTCCATGCTTCCCCGTTCTCCCCCCCGTCCTCCTCCATGCTTCCCCGTCCACCGTTCTCCCCCCGTCCTGCTCCATGCTCCTTGTCCTCTCCTCCATCATACTCACCCCTCCCCGTGCCATCGCTGAACGTCCCGCCGGCAATCCTGCGTTCTCCCCGGCTTCCTGCAGCTCTCCAGCGCTGAGCGGTGACGTAATACCGCTCATTAAGGCCATGAATATGGACGCCACGCCCATGGGAGTGGCGTCGCATCCATATTACATGGCCTTAATGAGCGGGTATGACGTCACCGCTCAGCGCTGGAGAGCTGCAGGAAGCCGGGGAGAACGCAGGATTGCAGGGACGTTCAGCGATGGCACGGGGAGGGGTGAGTATGATGTCCCAGCCACCGGCTCCTGCCGCGGCATCCCTTCCCCCGCTGGTTTCTGCCCTATGACTCGTGTATAAGCAGAGGGGGCATTTTCAGCACGAAAAAAGGTGCTGAAAATCTCGGCTTATACACGAGTATATACGGTACCTGTCTCCCCTGACCAAATATTCCTCTCCCATCCCGATATGACTTCGGTGAACTCAGAGGAATAGTCTGTCCTCAACCACACCGAAAATACCCTAACCGTTAACCAACTGAAATGGCTATTTAGCCGTAGTCAAGATCTATCGAAGTTGAGCCATTAGCCTGTATTATAATGTTCCTCAGAAACGCTCTCCTGAAACAAAAAGAAATTCAAGTTTGGTCTGAAGTCCGTTGCGAGCCGTGTCGACACCTAGGCGCAGATTAGGATTCTTAAAGGGAATCTGTCACACTAAATTGGCGGGATATTTAAATGATGGCAGTCAGGTCAGATGGGCGGTGTTTTGGGTACTTGCCTTAACATGTTGTTTGCCGCTGTCTCCATTATTTCTGGGAATTGTAGTCGTTGTCCTCCATATAACGCGCCTGCGCATTGCAATCTGCGGGGAAAGCATACTGCGCGTGCGCAATTCAAGATTGCAATGCGCAGGCACGTTATATCGAGGGTGTGAGGAACTAAGCCGACCGCCACATGGTAGCCTGGGTATCACAGCTTCTGATCCCACCGCCGCTACCAAATGTGATGGACGATCCCCTTTCCTCCCACGTCACCAATGGGACGTAACTCCACAGGTACAGCTCTCCGGCGCCCCCTTTGTCTCTCAGGTCAGTAAGGGAACTGCACCTAGAGCAAATGGCCGCCGGGGAGGGTGTCCTGTTACCCACTGGGTATTCTAAGATTCGTGATCAGAGTAAAAGCATCAACCCAAGATTAATTTTATGGTTTAATTGCCTTAAGGGCGCACTAGATAATTACAGAAATATACAGTAAAGCTATACAACGTAATTACAATGGATTTGCAGTCAGAGAAAAAATACAACGATAATGTACAAGGCTTAAAGGCATAAGCTATAGATCAATATTACCGGGTAGTATGGTCATGGGAAGGCAGGGGCTCTGACGTCCCCAGGTAACAGTCTTCAGTTGCTGGATAGTCCCCAAAGCATGTGTTGCTGCACCCTTGGCAAGGTCTGTCCCTTGTGTTTCTTGCTGTTGTGAGAAAATGGAATGCCCCAGCTTGTTCATGGCTACAGTTCTTAAAACTGCTAGGTCCTTCCCCTTTGCTTTGAAGCACGCATATTAACTAGCCTGCAATTCATATGGAGCAGGAAACACTGGCCTGAGTCCGAGCCATTCAACATACCAATGACCATCCCATTCAGACACTGGCCTAAACCAATTAGCATGTTAAAGCCCTATTGATTCATAGTGGACATCAAAACTGGTCGTACTGAATATGCTAATAGGCCCTGTGTAGTTAGAAGTCTGTGGCTCTGTGAACTGACAAAATGGAGGCTGGTATAGGCCCTATACAAAATGGCGGCATCCCTTTCCTTACAGAGGGCTACGACTACAATTCCCAGAAATAATGGAGACAGCGGCGAACAACATGTTAAGGCAAGTACCCAATACACCGCCCATCTGACCTGACTGCCATCATTTAAATATCCCGCCAATTTAGGGTGACAGATTCCCTTTAATTAGAGAACAAACAGAAAATGTGGCAGCAAATCTGGAAGTTCCGGACACTGATTTTGGCAATAAACGTGGCCTGAAACAGTCAATATGCCTATCTATCTATATATCTATCTACTCGTATCTATCTATTATCTATCCATCCATCTATCTGTCTAACTTTAGGCCCTATCTCAGTCATGAGTATTTTGACACCAGAATGTAGTGAGGTGCGATCACGGTTACCCACTGCGTCGACTTCAGTGGATCTTAGATTTCTTATCGACCCGGGTTTGCTCTGGACAATCGGTGTTTATGGACGGATGTGGGGTCCCTCCAGCAGGTGAACGGTACCGTTGACTATGAATTAACAGCTCAGAGGAGTCTAACAACTCTGACTTTAGGCCCTGGCCTTTTCTGTCTCTCAGCAGCATTCCTGGTAGAAACTTCCACACATCTGGACAGGTTCTGGTCACGGACACCATCAGCTCCACTCTGCCGCTGCTCTGGTCTCAGGGAGATGTTCCCATGAGAGGATGTCATTGGATTCTCCTCAAGCATGTCCTCTACCTGTTCTCAATATCTGCAGTCTGTCCTTAGTATGGCCGCACTTCCTCTTCCTGAGTTTCACATCACCTCAGATTAATTGTGGCTCCACCTCTGACATTCTGTAAGCATCCTAGTCTTTCAGTAATGCTTAGGCAACAGCACCATCTTGTGACTGAATAACAACATTACTACAGGTGATCAAACCTATTTACAACAGGTACAGTATGATACTGATGCGGACATAAGTGCCCACATTTATACCACCCTAGTGAGCCGACACTTGACACACATCTCACAAGGTGCCTGCGCTGGTGTACTGAACCTGAACTGGAGCAGCAGTACTGTAGTAGACACTTGTATGTAGCAGAGCTGAGAAGCTGATCCGTAGTGGTGGAAGCCAGTATGCAGCAGAGCAGAGCATAGTAGTACTGGAGAAAAGGAGACTTGGATGAAGTAGAGCTGAGTAGCAGAGCTTAAGTAGTGGAGACATGGATGAAGCAGAGCTGAGTGGTGAAAGTGAAGCAGGAGACTTGGATATAGCAGAGCTGAGCAGCAGATCTGGAGTGGTGAAAGCCAGAATGTAGCAGAGCATAGTAGAAGTACTAGAGAAAAAGGAGACCTAGATACAGCAGAATTGATCATCAGAACTTAAGTAATGGAGACCTGGATGTAGCAGAGCTGAGTAGCAGAACTGGAGTAGTGGAAACCTGGATGTAGCAGAGCTGAGTAGCAGAACTGGAGTAGTGAAAGCCTGGATGTAGCAGAGCTGAGTAGCAGAACTAGAGTAGTGAAAGCCTGCATGTAGCAGAGCTGAGTAGCAGAACTGGAGTAGTGAAAGCCTGAATGTAGCAGAGCTGAGTAGCAGAACTGGAGTAGTGGAAGCCTGAATGTAGCACAGCTGAGTAGCAGAGCTGGAGTAGTGGAAGCCTGGATGTAGCACAGCTGAGTAGCAGAGCTGGAGTAGTGGAAGCCTGGATGTAGCAGAGCTGAGTAGCAGAATTGGAGTAGTGGAAGCCTGGATGTAGCAGAGCTGAGTAGCAGAGCTGGAGTAGTGGAAGCCTGGATGTAGCAGAGTTGAGTAACGGAACTTAAGTATTGGAGGACTTAACTTAAATAGAGGAAGTTCAGAAAAAATGACTATATATTACCTTATATAGACTTTGAAATAAAGAATAACAGAGTATGCAATGAGCTCCCCCTAGTGGTGACTGTGAGAGTTCAATATTGTATCAATCCTTGCACTATGCAGAGGATTTGGAGCTCTGTATCCGGAACATGATGTTATACAGATTTATTGGGAAATGAACCCTGCAATGAACTATAGACCTAAAAATTATGGTGCCTTATAGTAAACAACATCGCAATGCAAAGATGAATGTAGAATCATAGAATCATAGAATCATAGAATGGTAGAGTTGGAAGGGACCTCCTGGTCATCTGGTCCAACCCCCTGCTCAAAGCAGATTCTCTAAATCATCCCAGACAGATGTCTATCCAGCCTCTGTTTGAAGACTTCCATTGAAGGAGAACTCACCACCTCTTGTGGCAGCCTGTTCCACTCATTGATCACCCTAACTGTCAAAAAGTTTTTTCTAATATCTAATCTGTGTCTCCTCCCATTCAGTTTCATCCCATTGCTTCTAGTCTTTCCTTGCGCAAATGAGAATAAAGATGATCCTTCTACAATGTGACAGCCCTTGAGATATTTGTAGACAGCTATTAAGTCTCCTCTCAGTCTTCTTTTTTGCAAGCTAAACATTCCCAAATCCTGCAACCGTTCCTCATAGGACATGGTTTGCAGACCGGTCACCATTCTGGTGGCTCTTCTCTGAACTTGCTCCAGTTTGTTGATGTCTTTTTTAAAATGTGGTGCCCAAAACTGGACACAGTATTCCAGATGAGGTCTGACCAAAGAGGAGTAGAGGGCAATAATGACCTCACGTGATCTAGACTGTATGCTTCTGTTGATACATCCTAGAATTGCATTTGCCTTTTTTGCTGCTGCATCACACTGTTGACTCATGTTAAGTCTGTGATCAATTAGTATACCCAAGTCTTTTTCACATGTGCTGTTACTTAGCCCTATTCCTCCCATTTTGTATATGCTTTTTTCATTTTTATTGCCCAGATGTAGTACTTTGCATTTTTCCCTGTTAAAATCCATTCTGTTAGTTGCTGCCCACTGCTCCAGTTGATGTATATCTTTTTGAATCCTCTCCCTCTCTTCTCTAGTATTAGCTACCCCTCCTAGCTTTGTGTCATCAGCAAATTTGATCAGTTTACCCTCAATTCCTTCATCTAAATCATTGATAAAGATGTTGAACAATACAGGGCCCAAAACAGAGCCTTGTGGTACCCCACTTGAGACATTCTTCCAACTGGATGTGCAGCCATTTACAACCACTCTTTGGGTCCGATCACTAAGCCAGTTATGAATCCACCTAACAGTTGCCTTGTCCATTCCATACTTAGTCATTTTTTCAATAAGGATTTGTGTGAGATACTTTGTCAAATGCTTTGCTGAAGTCAAGATATACTATATCTACAGCATTTCCCTGATCCACCCAGTCAGTGATTCTGTCATAGAAGGAAATTAAGTTAGTCTGACATGACTTATTAGTTACAAACCCATGCTGACTCTGTTTAATCACTTCATTCTTATCCAGGTACTTGCATACATGTTCTTTAATAATTTGTTCAAAGATCTTTCCTGGTATAGAAGTCAGACTCACCGGCCTGTAGTTCCCTGTGTCCACCTTCTTCCCCTTTTTGAAGATAGGAACAACATTTGCTCTTCTCCAGTCTTCTGGGACTTCTCCTGTTCTCCAAGAATTTTCAAAGATTATGGACAGTGGTTCAAGAATTTCTTCTGCTATCTCCTTCAGTACCCTGGGGTGTAATTCATCTGGACCTGGAGACTTGAATTCATTTAGGTTAGCTAAGTGTTTCCTCACTGTCTTTCTGTTTATAGATATCCTGGATTCTTCTATTCCTTTAATAGGACAGTGAAGATCAGTTGATGTTACATTTCCTTTCTGAGAGAAAACAGATGCAAAATAGGAATTTAAAAGTTCAGCCTTCTCAACATCCTGACTTACCATTTCATCATTTCATCCTGTAAAAATCCTATAGCATCTTTGACTTTTCTTTTACTTTTGACGTATCCCCAAAATCCTTTTTTGTTGCTTTTGACGTCACTTGCAAGCCTTAATTCATTGTCAGCTTTAGATAATCTGATTTGTGCCTTGCAGGTTCTGCAGACGGCATTATATTCTTCTTTAGATATGCCTCCCTCTTTCCATTTGATAAACATTTCTTTCTTCCTTTTTAGCATGTGTTTAAGTTCTATGTTCATCCATCCTGGTTTCCTTAAATGCTTCCCATTCTTCCTCTTTTCGGAATTGTTAACGATTGTGCTTTGAGAATCTCCTTTTTCAAGATTTTCCATCCTTCCTGGACATTTTTGTCCTTAAGGATATCCAGCCATTGGATCCCTCCAATTCTCTTTCTGAGTTCCTTAAAATCTGCCTTTCTGAAATCTAACCTTGTAGAAAAGGCAATCTTAGTAATGAAACATTAAATAGTAAGTAACTTTGTTTATACTCGACTACTGCAACCTCCTACTGTCTGGCCTCCCCTCTAGCACTCTGGCACCACTCCAGTCCATCCTACACTCTGCTGCACGACTAATCCACCTGTCTTCCCGCTATTCCCCAGCCTCCCCACTATGCCAGGCCCTTCACTGGCTTCCTATTGCCCAGAGGCTCCAGTTCAAAACCTTAACCATGGCATACAAAGCCATCCACAACCTTTCTCCTCCATACATCTGTGACATGGTCTCCCGCTACCTACCTACACGCAACCTTCGATCCTCCCAAGATCTCCTTCTCGACTCCCCCCTCATCTCTTCTTCCCACAACCGCATACAAGACTTCTCCCGGGCTTCCCCCATACTCTGGAACTCCCTGCCGCAAAACATCAGACTTTCACCAACAACGGAGACCTTCAAGAAAAACCTGAAGACCCACCTGTTCCGACAAGCCTACAACCTGCAATGATCCTCAGTCTACTGAACCATCGCACGACCAGCTCTACCCTCTCCTAGTGTATTCTCACCCATCCCTGTAGACTGTGAGCCCTCGCGGGCAGGCTCCTCTCTCCTTCTGTACTTGTGTGTCCCTTGTCTAGCACATGTTTATTGTATCTGTCTATATTTTTCCCTTTTCATATGTAAAGCGCCATGGAATAAATGGCGCTATATAAATGTATAATAATAATAATAATAATAATAATACTCGCAGTCGCTGTCACAGCGCCCGTCCCTTTCATCTACTGCTCTGTCAGAAGCCTCTGGTGCAGCGTTTGATGCCGCACTACTTCTCCATCCCTGGTTTATATCATCTTTTTCATCATCTAAGAGGGAACTTTGACTTTTCTTTCACTTGATCATCTACCCGTCCTCCCTCATTATGTTTCTCATCAGGTTTGCATTCCTCGACTTCAAAATCTTCATCAAAGTCTGTGGGGAAAAACGCGAAGAAAAAAAACCTATATTTTAAAAGACTTGAGGTTCATTCCGGTTGAAAGCAGAAGGCGCCATAATGGCCTCTCGCATCAGATTAAGATAAAGGACTAATATATGGAGATGCTGAAATCATCTGTGAAAAATCCTCTTATCGTATATTTTGCATTCATATCACACAATATATGCCATAACTCATTGACTCAGCTCTCACTTATCAATATGATCATTAGCGAGTGTCAGGTCACTTGCTTCTTATCTTTAGACTGTTGTATTGCTATACTGTACTGTAGGAAAGCAAACAAGGTTTAACATTATTAGAATTATTATTATTAGAATATGCCACAATACTAATATTATCAGTGCGGGTTCATGTTTGTTTATATCGAATTTGGCTCATATGATCCTAGGGTGGACTCCCTGCACCCTGATTTACTAAAGATACTTTAATGAGTAATTTTGAATGCATGGTTAATAACTGTGTTAGAAAATGTGCGTGGTTTTACTGTAAATTGCTGTGGTTTTAAAATTCAGGTTTTTTTGCAGGTGAAATTTGTAAAATAGAAGGGAATCATTTATCCAAACTTTATCAAAGTAACAGAGAAAACTTTTCATTTATTTAGACAGTCTTCCTAAATCTGCTCCATTCTGTTTTACCCGGTAAAAGTAGCAAAAATAAAAATATATTTTTCTATAGCGCCAACATATTCCGCAACACTTTACAACACTTTACAGCACTTCTATTTCGTCCTTGTAGTCATCATCTTCGTGTGATAAATACACATTTTTTCCCCAGGTAATCCATGGTAATCTTCATGTTACTGTACAAGGACGTATTACAACATTTTCCACGGTCCTAGACAGAACGGAAAAGAAATTAGATGGTTCCACTGGTAAATCACCGCGGTAGTTGACGCCGCCGTATAACACCATAACGTGTCACAGTTCAGGTGTTGTCCCAGATCACCGCCTCCGGGGAACTTTAATCATTTTGTTCAGCTCTTAGCAAACACTTCTCATAATTTATTTATTTTTTGGAAGATTTTATTTTTTTCCAAACTGGGATACATGGATATAAGATGTATTGTAGCTATGAACGGGTAATTTCTTTTTATCTGTCTGACTAGAAAAGAAATACAAATATATTTTTTATCCTATCTTCTCAATATTGGCTATCTTTACCAATAGAAGTAATTCAACATGCAATATGGTATACGCAATAAAACTACTATAATACTGCTCTCTATGTACAAAAATATAACTACTATAATACTGCCCCTATGTACAAGAATATAACTACTATAATACTGCTCTCTATGTACAAGAATATAACTACTATAATACTGCTCCTATGTACAAGAATATAACTACTATAATACTGCCCCATGTACAAGAATATAACTACTATAATACTGCTCCTATGTACAAGAATATAACTACTATAATACTGCGTCCTATGTACAAGAATATAACTACTATAATACTGCCCCTATGTACAAGAATATAACTACTATAATACTGCCCCTATGTACAAGAATATAACTACTATAATACTGCTCCTATGTACAAGAATATAACTACTATAATACTGCCCCTATATACAAGAATATAACTACTATAATACTGCTCCTATGTACAAGAATATAACTACTATAATACTGCCCCTATGTACAAGAATATAACTACTATAATACTGCCCCTATGTACAAGAATATAACTACTATAATACTGCTCCTATGTACAAGAATATAACTACTATAATACTGCTCCTATGTACAAGAATATAACTACTATAATACTGCTCCTACGTACAAGAATATAACTACTATAATACTGCCCCTACGTACAAGAATATAACTACTATAATACTGCTCCTATGTACAAGAATATAACTACTATAATACTGCCCCTATGTACAAGAATATAACTACTATAATACTGCCTACTAGCTGAGAGGTTGTGTGTTTGTAGCTCTCCTGATGTCTGGAGCAAGCCCAGGGAGGGGCCACCCTGGGCGGGGAAGCTCCCCAGGCAAGGCCAGGCTTCCCGGCCTACACTGGGACAAGCCTCCCAGGCCTCTCCTAATGGGAATGTTAATCCCAGAGCCACTGTCAGAGCAGTGAATGCAGCGAGCCAAAGCTGCAGCAGTTCTGTGAAGGAGGAAAAAGCCGTCAGTAAAGTTTTGGGAGGAAAACCTTCTCCAAGTCCAGCAAAGAAGCAAGAAGGAAAAGTGTCGGTCAGTGATGGGTTACAGCACAATGTGAAGTCAGGTAACTCCCCAGTCAGCAAGCAGCTCCTGCCGGGTGCACAGGTGAGATCAGCCCCAGCTGTGCAGATCACCTCTCCTGCTCCCAGGCAGAGACGGACGTCTTTGGAAAGACAAACCATCCAGGAGAACTTACAGCAGCATGGCAGTATGGCGCGGTCAGGACGCACACGGTCGCAGTCAGGTGGCAGCAGTAAAAGTGCTGTGGAGCCTGGAGCCATGAAACCAGCGGTGGTGAAAATTAAGGAGACGTCTGGGTTCAAGCAGCCGGGACATCGCTGAATGCAGGATCCCAGGAGGAGACGCCACGTGCACCTGAGCTTCAGCTCGCAGAGGAGATCCCAGGACTGGTCAAGAAGTTCGGTGAGTTACAGCAGCAGAAAGACTCACTACAGATGCAGATAGACACTTGCTATAAGCTAAAGGCTATTAATCCCGGGAGTCATGATTTTTATGATGAGACTCTGAACACACTGGGTGTATTGCTGGCAAAAGTGGTGAGGGACATGGACTGCGTCCTAGAGAGGATGGGGCCCCTGGCGGAGACTTATAGGAACCAGGAACTGTTTAATTCACAGAAGCAGAACTCTGCAGGTTCCAGGTCAGACATTGTCCCAGGTGGACCCCAGAAGCAGGTGCGGACAGTGCTGCAGCCTGCAAGTTTCTGCTTCCAAAAGGGGCAAATGCCGCACCAGCAGCAGCCTGTAGTACAGACCCCAGCAGACGTACCACAAGTCTCAAAATGCCCAGCAAAACTGCCTGCAGCAGATCCAAAGCAGAAGCATGTAGTGCAGATTCCAGCAGAGGTACAACAAGTCACAGAATGCCCAGCACAACAGCCTGCAGCAGATCCAAGCAGCAGCATGAAGGGCACATTCCAGTAGAGGTACAACAAGTCGCAGAATGCCCAGTACAGCCGCCTGCAGCAGATTCCAAGCAGCAGCATGGACATTTTTCAGCACAGGGACTACAAGTCTCAGAATGCCATGCACCACAGTTGGGCAGTGGACATGTGCCGGTAGTTCCTGATGGTGCCCAGCAGGGCTCTGATGCTGGGGATAACCGCGCTGTATCTGAGGGGTCGGGGGTTTGGGGGAGCACAGTATCTTTGCTGGACGCTGCGCAGTCTGATAGTGACATTGATGTTGATGATAACAATGTCATGATGATGTCTGTGATTTCCCCCCTTTAATTCCGAGCACACAAGGTGTAGAAGCCCCCCCTGCTGCAGACCCTCACCCCGTCAGTCAGCCTAGTGTGACCCCGCAGGTTCCCCCCAGTAATGCCTGGAGTCGTGGCGCTCCGTCCTTCACCTCTGGTGCCAATTATACCGGCCAGGCGTTTAAACGGAGAAACGTTGTGCGTTTCCGGCACAGAGGTGCCAAGGAGGATCTGCCAGATAGAAGGTTTGTGGTCAGGGAGCTCTTGTGTCGCCAGATGGGGTTTGCGCCAGTCAGCATCTTGGCGGTGATTAATCTTCCAGACAGGCAGGGCTATGACGTCAGCTTTAAGCTCATGAGTGACCTGGACAGGTTCTGGTCTAATTTCCCCAAGTTTAGAGACTCTGAGGGCTGGAGTAAGTTCAGCTTTATTCCTATCTCTAAGCCAGATACCGTTACGGTAAATCTCATCTTCTGGAATGAGTCTGTTCCCCCGCAGGACATTGTGGTGTGGCTCCGGAGGCATTGTGACCTGGTCTCTGACCTCACCAAAAGCAGAGACAATGATGGTATCTGGACGGGAGGGTGGAGGGTTTTGGTGAAACTGCGCCAGTGCGATAATATCACTGCCCACTTACCCAACTCCTTCTTTATTGGGAGGGAGAGGGGTGTGTGTTTCTATCCTGGGCAGCCTCGTAAGTGCTTCAAATGTGGCAAGGCGGGTCACCTGGCGAATACGTGTACTGTGGTGAAGTGCAACCTGTGTGGGGAGGTCGGCCATGTGGCTGCAGACTGCCAGAACATCAGGTGCAACCTCTGTGGGAAGATCGGTCACCCTCACAGGGACTGTCCTGACGCCTGGCACAATATCTGTAAGGACTATCCTGATGAGGATTTGGTGGCAGGGGCAGAGATTCTGGAGGAGGCAGCTTTACTGTCAGGGGAAATACTGGCCAGACCGGAGGCCCACCAGGGGTCTACTCAGGTGACACCAGAGCAGCAGGGTTCAGAGGGTGCACAGGGAAGTATGGAGGTTGTCCCTCAGGGGCAGCAGTCACAGGGAAGCATTACTTCAGTACTACCATCTGTGTCTCAGACTAAAAGGAAGAAAAAGGACAAGACCTCCCGTAAACCTGAGAAGGAGTATGACACTGGCCAAGGAGCCAGGAAGAAGGTCCAGAGTTCTGCAGTGGGAATGGACTTATCTAATAGGTTTGGTGTTCTGTCTGAGTCTGACGGTGATTTTGAGGATGACCTTAGAAGAATTGACGCAGAGTTTGATAGGGACGTAGAGGACTGTCCTCCGCCCAAGCGGAAGCCATTACCTGAGGGCTCTCGGGTAGAGTCTGAAATGGAGACCGGCGGTGACCAGAATAACTCCGACTCAGATCTGTGACGCTGTCAACCACATAATGTCCGAGCCCAGATAGATAAAATCATTAGGAAATGTTAAGTTATGGAAGGATGTGTCACTGGGTTGAAATATGATGTTTTTTTTTTTTTTTTTTCCAACCAGGTGTATGGACTCTTTAAGATAATTTTATATGTATAATCCGGATATGTAATGAATGTACAATCCAAGTGAATTTAGTTTTGTATTACTGGAGGAATGTCAGTATATTTGTATTTGTTTGGTTTTTACAATAAAAATTGCCCCTATGTACAAGAATATAACTACTATAATACTGCCTATGTACAAAGTTCCAAATATAACTACTATAATACTGCCCTAGTACAAGAATATAACTACTATAATACTGCCTCACTACTGTACAAGAATATAAACTGACTATAATACTGCCCCATATGTACAAAGAATATAACTACTATAATACTGCCCCTATGTACAAGAATATAACTACTATAATACTGCCCCTATGTACAAGAATATAAAACTACTATAATACTGCCCTCAGAAAAAAGTACAAGAATATAACTACTATAATACTGCCCCTATGTACAAGAATATAACTACTATAATACTGCCCTATGTACAAGAATATAACTACTATAATACTGCCCCTATGTAACAAGAATATAAATACTATAATACTGCCTATGTACAAGAATATAAACTACATAATACTGCTCCTATGTACAAGAATATAACTACTATAATACTGCCCCTATGTACAAGAATATAACTACTATAATACTGCCCCTATGTACAAGAATATAACTACTATAATACGCCCTATGTACAAGAATATAACTACTATAATACTCCTATGTACAAGAATATAACTACTATAATACTGCCCCTATGTACAAGAATATACTACTAAATACTGCCCCTATGTAAAATATAACTACTATAATACTGCCCCTATGTACAAGAATATAACTACTATAATACTGCCCTATGTACAAGAATATAACTACATAATACTGCCCTATGTACAAGAATATAACTACTATAATACTGCCCCTATGTACAAGAATATAACTACTATAATACTGCCCTATGTACAAGAATATACTACTATAATACTGCCCCTATGTACAAGAATATAACTACTATAATACTGCCCCTATGTACAAGAATATAACTACTATAATACTGCCTCCTATGCTAAGAAGTATACTATTTATATACTGCTCCTATGTACAAGATATAACACATAGACTGCCCCTACTGGACGGGGAAGCTACTCCTACAGGCAAGGCCCAGGTTCCCGGCCTACACTGGACAAGCCTCCCAGGCCTCCCTATGTAATGTTAACTCCCAGAGCCACTGCTCTATGACATGAATCAGAGCCAAGCTGCAGCAGTAATCTGTCCAAGTGAGGAAAAAAACGTCAGTAAAGTTTTGGGAGGAAAACCTTCTCCAAGTCCAGCAAAGAAGCAAGAAGGAAAAGTGTCGGTCAGTGATGGGTTACAGCACAATGTGAAGTCAGGTAACTCCCCAGTCAGCAAGCAGCTCCTGCCGGGTGCACAGTGAGATCAGCCCCAGCTGTGCAGATCACCTCTCCTGCTCCCAGGCAGAGACGGACGTCTTTGGAAAGACAAACCATCCAGGAGAACTTACAGCAGCATGGCAGTATGGCGCGGTCAGGACGCACACGGTCGCAGTCAGGTGGCAGCAGTAAAAGTGCTGTGGAGCCTGGAGCCATGAAACCAGCGGTGGTGAAAATTAAGGAGACGTCTGGGTTCAAGCAGCCGGGGACATCGCTGAATGCAGGATCCCAGGAGGAGACGCCACGTGCACCTGAGCTTCAGCTCGCAGAGGAGATCCCAGGACTGGTCAAGAAGTTCGGTGAGTTACAGCAGCAGAAAGACTCACTACAGATGCAGATAGACACTTGCTATAAGCTAAAGGCTATTAATCCCGGGAGTCATGATTTTTATGATGAGACTCTGAACACACTGGGTGTATTGCTGGCAAAAGTGGTGAGGGACATGGACTGCGTCCTAGAGAGGATGGGGCCCCTGGCGGAGACTTATAGGAACCAGGAACTGTTTAAGTCACAGAAGCAGAACTCTGCAGGTTCCAGGTCAGACATTGTCCCAGGTGGACCCCAGAAGCAGGTGCGGCCAGTGCTGCAGCCTGCAAGTTTCTGCTTCCAAAAGGGGCAAATGCCGCACCAGCAGCAGCTGTAGTACAGACCCCAGCAGACGTACCACAAGTCTCAGAATGCCCAGCAAAACTGCCTGCAGCAGATCCAAAGCAGAAGCATGTAGTGCAGATTCCAGCAGAGGTACAACAAGTCACAGAATGCCCAGCACAACAGCCTGCAGCAGATTCCAAGCAGCAGCATGAAGGGCACATTCCAGTAGAGGTACAACAAGTCGCAGAATGCCCAGCACAGCCGCCTGCAGCAGATTCCAAGCAGCAGCATGGACATTTTTCAGCAAGGGACTACAAGTCTCAGAATGCCAGCACCACAGTTGGGCAGTGGACATGTGCCGGTAGTTCCTGATGGTGCCCAGCAGGGCTCTGATGCTGGGGATAACCGCGCTGTATCTGAGGGGTCGGGGGTTTGGGGGAGCACAGTATCTTTGCTGGACGCTGCGCAGTCTGATAGTGACATTGATGTTGATGATAACAATGTGCATGATGATGTCTGTGATTTCCCCCCTTTAATTCCGAGCACACAAGGTGTAGAAGCCCCCCCTGCTGCAGACCCTCACCCCGTCAGTCAGCCTAGTGTGACCCCGCAGGTTCCCCCCAGTAATGCCTGGAGTCGTGGCTGCTCCGTCCTTCACCTCTGGTGCCAATTATACCGGCCAGGCGTTTAAACGGAGAAACGTTGTGCGTTTCCGGCACAGAGGTGCCAAGGAGGATCTGCCAGATAGAAGGTTTGTGGTCAGGGAGCTCTTGTGTCGCCAGATGGGGTTTGCGCCAGTCAGCATCTTGGCGGTGATTAATCTTCCAGACGGGCAGGGCTATGACGTCAGCTTTAAGCTCATGAGTGACCTGGACAGGTTTTGGTCTAATTTCCCCAAGTTTAGAGACTCTGAGGGCTGGAGTAAGTTCAGCTTTATTCCTATCTCTAAGCCAGATACCGTTACGGTAAATCTCATCTTCTGGAATGAGTCTGTTCCCCCGCAGGACATTGTGGTGTGGCTCCGGAGGCATTGTGACCTGGTCTCTGACCTCACCAAAAGCAGAGACAATGATGGTATCTGGACGGGAGGGTGGAGGGTTTTGGTGAAACTGCGCCAGTGCGATAATATCACTGCCCACTTACCCAACTCCTTCTTTATTGGGAGGGAGAGGGGTGTGTGTTTCTATCCTGGGCAGCCTCGTAAGTGCTTCAAATGTGGCAAGGCGGGTCACCTGGCAAATACGTGTACTGTGGTGAAGTGCAACCTGTGTGGGGAGGTCGGCCATGTGGCTGCAGACTGCCAGAACATCAGGTGCAACCTCTGTGGGAAGATCGGTCACCCTCACAGGGACTGTCCTGACGCCTGGCACAATATCTGTAAGGACTATCCTGATGAGGATTTGGTGGCAGGGGCAGAGATTCTGGAGGAGGCAGCTTTACTGTCAGGGGAAATACTGGCCAGACCGAAGGCCCACCAGGGGTCTACTCAGGTGACACCAGAGCAGCAGGGTTCAGAGGGTGCACAGGGAAGTATGGAGGTTGTCCCTCAGGGGCAGCAGTCACAGGGAAGCATTACTTCAGTACTACCATCTGTGTCTCAGACTAAAAGGAAGAAAAAGGACAAGACCTCCCGTAAACCTGAGAAGGAGTATGACACTGGCCAAGGAGCCAGGAAGAAGGTCCAGAGTTCTGCAGGTGTAATGGACTTATCTAATAGGTTTGGTGTTCTGTCTGAGTCTGACGGTGATTTTGAGGATGACCTTAGAAGAATTGACGCAGAGTTTGATAGGGACGTAGAGGACTGTCCTCCGCCCAAGCGGAAGCCATTACCTGAGGGCTCTCGGGTAGAGTCTGAAATGGAGACCGGCGGTGACCAGAATAACTCCGACTCAGATCTGTGACGCTGTCAACTACATAATGTCCGAGCCCACATAGATAAAATCATTAGGAAAATTAGGAAATGTTAAGTTATGGAAGGATGTGTCACTGGGTTGAAATATGATGTTTTTTTTTTTTTGTTTGTTTTTTTTCCAACCAGGTGTATGGACTCTTTAAGATAATTTTATATGTATAATCTGGATATGTAATGAATGTACAATCCAAGTGAATTTATTTTTGTATTACTGGAGGAATGTCAGTATATTTGTATTTGTTTGGTTTTTACAATAAAAATTGCCCCTATGTACAAGAATATAACTACTATAATACTGCTCCTATGTACAAGAATATATGTGTAGCCCAGCTACGCAGGCACACATGAAAATCCAGGAAAGTGCACTGGAAGGTAACAGCCAAAGCTTGATAACCATTCACTCATGTCACTCACACTCTTTAGACACACCCATAGGGGTATATAAGTTTGGTGGGTGTCATCATAGGAGTTTTGTTTCCTGTCTTCGGACAGAGGAGTCACCTTCCTGTCTTAGGACAGTGAGTCAGTCAGATCAGTTTCCTGCTAAGTTCAGAGCAGAGACTTCAGCCGCCTGTCCCAGGACAGTGAAGTCCAGTCGACAGAGGTCCTGGACTAGGAGAATACTGAGAGCTGCTCAGCGAGCCCAAACAGGGAATCTGAGATTCGACTTCTATGCAGCAGTGCTTATGTTAAGAGCGGAAAGCAGGGCGAAGGGCACAGTGGAGAAGACAGAGCAGTGCCTTAGGTATTGGATTACCTGCACTAAATCACCGGTCACTGGGGACCGAAGCGTTACTATTGTTTCAAGCATAGTGACAAGAAAACCAGAGGCATCTGGACTATAGGTCGCAGAGTGCAGCCCAAAGCGTCAATACGTAACCGGAGTCAGGTGGAACAGGGACTTTGAGCCTGATCAGCAAAAGTAAGGACTTAGTTTCATCATTAGAAGGCTCCACCACAACGTTGGCCGGGCAGTACAGCTATTGAGACAGCTGGAGAATTTAGAGTTAACTTCGCTTCAGGCAAGTTGGACTCACATTATTGGAAGTTAAGGAGGCCTCTAACCTGCTCGGCTGCTACCTGAAAGTGCACTCTCCACCCCGACCAGCTTCCCGGGATCTGCTTGAACCATCATCAGTAAAAGGTATGAAAAGAAGCTGCATTGTGTTTGGCTGAATTCTTACTACACCCTGCATCATAACCCCCATAGACTTCCAGGGACACGTCTCACCTGTGGGAGACTTACTACCAAGCTGCCCCATAACATCCCCTGTTAACACCCTTACAGCAGCGCTGGTACAAATTACCAGAAACCACAGGTGGCGTCACGAACTATCCTAATAATCCCCTGTAAATATTCCCCCATCGCATTGACTGCCAGGGCCACGGACCGAGCCACCGCTACCAGTGACATCTCCCATGGAAATCGATGGGCTCGGCTCCGAGTACCCCATAGCCCTGGTATCCACAATTGTGGTGCGTGAGTCAAACATATAACTACTATAATACTGCTCCTATGTACAAGAATATAACTACTATAATACTGCCCCTATGTACAAGAATATAACTACTATAATACTGCCTATGTCCCAGATATAACTACAAATACTGTCCTATTACAAGAATATAACTACTATAATACTGCTCCTATGTACAAGAATATAACTACTATAATACTGCCCCCTATGTACAAGAATATAACTACTATAATACTGCCCCTATGTTCAAGAATATAACTACTATAATACTGCTCCTATGTACAAGAATATAACTACTATAATACTGCCCCTATGTACAAGAATATAACTACTATAATACTGCTCCTATGTACAAGAATATAACTACTATAATACTGCCTCTATGTACAAGAATATAACTACTATAATACTGCTCCTATGTACAAGAATATAACTAATATAATACTGCCCCTATGTACAAGAATATAACTACTATAATACTGCTGGTATGTACAAGAATATAACTACTATAATACTGCCCCTATGTACAAGAATATAACTACTATAATACTGCTGGTATGTACAAGAATATAACTACTATAATACTGCTGGTATGTACAAGAATATAACTACTATAATACTGCTGGTATGTACAAGAATATAACTACTATAATACTGCCCCTATGTACAAGAATATAACTACTATAATACTGCTCCTATGTACAAGAATATAACTACTATAATACTGCCCCTATGTACAAGAATATAACTACTATAATACTGCCCCTATGTACAAGAATATAACTACTATAATACTGCCCCTATGTACAAGAATATAACTACTATAATACTGCCCCTATGTACAAGAATATAACTACTATAATACTGCCCCTACGTACAAGAATATAACTATTATAATACTGCCCCTACGTACAAGAATATAACTATTATAATACTGCCCCTACGTACAAGAATATAAACTACTATAATACTGCCCCCATGTACAAGAATATAACTACTATAATACTGCTCCTATGTACAAGAATATAACTACTATAATACTGCCACTATGTACAAGAATATAACTACTATAATACTGCCCCTATGTACAAGAATATAACTACTATAATACTGCCCCTATGTACAAGAATATAACTACTATAATACTGCCCCTACGTACAAGAATATAACTATTATAATACTGCCCCTACGTACAAGAATATAACTATTATAATACTGCCCCTACGTACAAGAATATAACTACTATAATACTGCCCCTATGTACAAGAATATAACTACTATAATACTGCCCCTATGTACAAGAATATAACTACTATAATACTGCTGGTATGTACAAGAATATAACTACTATAATACTGCCCCTATGTACAAGAATATAACTACTATAATACTGCTGGTATGTACAAGAATATAACTACTATAATACTGCCCCTATGTACAAAAATATAACTACTATAATACTGCCCCTATGTACAAGAATATAACTACTATAATACTGCCTCCTAGCTGAGAGGTTGTGTGTTTGTAGCTCTCCTGATGTCTGGAGCAAGCCCAGGAGGGGCCACCTGGGCGGGGAAGCTCCCCAGGCAAGGCCCAGGCTTCCCGGCCTACACTGGGACAAGCCTCCCAGGCCTCTCCTAATGGGAATGTTAATCCCAGAGCCACTGTCAGAGCAGTGAATGCAGCGAGCCAAAGCTGCAGCAGTTCTGTGAAGGAGGAAAAAGCCGTCAGTAAAGTTTTGGGAGGAAAACCTTCTCCAAGTCCAGCAAAGAAGCAAGAAGGAAAAGTGTCGGTCAGTGATGGGTTACAGCACAATGTGAAGTCAGGTAACTCCCCAGTCAGCAAGCAGCTCCTGCCGGGTGCACAGGTGAGATCAGCCCCAGCTGTGCAGATCACCTCTCCTGCTCCCAGGCAGAGACGGACGTCTTTGGAAAGACAAACCATCCAGGAGAACTTACAGCAGCATCGCAGTATGGCGCGGTCAGGACGCACACGGTCGCAGTCAGGTGGCAGCAGTAAAAGTGCTGTGGAGCCTGGAGCCATGAAACCAGCGGTGGTGAAAATTAAGGAGACGTCTGGGTTCAAGCAGCCGGGGACATCGCTGAATGCAGGATCCCAGGAGGAGACGCCACGTGCACCTGAGCTTCAGCTCGCAGAGGAGATCCCAGGACTGGTCAAGAAGTTCGGTGAGTTACAGCAGCAGAAAGACTCACTACAGATGCAGATAGACACTTGCTATAAGCTAAAGGCTATTAATCCCGGGAGTCATGATTTTTATGATGAGACTCTGAACACACTGGGTGTATTGCTGGCAAAAGTGGTGAGGGACATGGACTGCGTCCTAGAGAGGATGGGGCCCCTGGCGGAGACTTATAGGAACCAGGAACTGTTTAATTCACAGAAGCAGAACTCTGCAGGTTCCAGGTCAGACATTGTCCCAGGTGGACCCCAGAAGCAGGTGCGGCCAGTGCTGCAGCCTGCAAGTTTCTGCTTCCAAAAGGTGCAAATGCCGCACCAGCAGCAGCCTGTAGTACAGACCCCAGCAGACGTACCACAAGTCTCAGAATGGCCAGCAAAACTGCCTGCAGCAGATCCAAAGCAGAAGCATGTAGTGCAGATTCCAGCAGAGGTACAACAAGTCACAGAATGCCCAGCACAACAGCCTGCAGCAGATTCCAAGCAGCAGCATGAAGGGCACATTCCAGTAGAGGTACAACAAGTCGCAGAATGCCCAGCACAGCCGCTTGCAGCAGATTCCAAGCAGCAGCATGGACATTTTTCAGCAGAGGGACTACAAGTCTCAGAATGCCATGCACCACAGTTGGGCAGTGGAAATGTGCCGGTAGTTCCTGATGGTTCCCAGCAGGGCTCCGATGCTGGGGATAACCGCGCTGTATCTGAGGGGTCGGGGGTTTGGGGGAGCACAGTATCTTTGGTGGACGCTGAGCAGTCTGATAGTGACATTGATGTTGATGATAACAATGTTCATGATGATGTCTGTGATTTCCCCCCTTTAATTCCGAGCACACAAGGTGTAGAAGCCCCCCCTGCTGCAGACCCTCACCCCGTCAGTCAGCCTAGTGTGACCCCGCAGGTTCCCCCCAGTAATGCCTGGAGTCGTGGCGCTCAGTCCTTCACCTCTGGTGCCAATTATACCGGCCAGGCGTTTAAACGGAGAAACGTTGTGCGTTTCCGGCACAGAGGTGCCAAGGAGGATCTGCCAGATAGAAGGTTTGTGGTCAGGGAGCTCTTGTGTCGCCAGATGGGGTTTGCGCCAGTCAGCATCTTGGCGGTGATTAATCTTCCAGACAGGCAGGGCTATGACGTCAGCTTTAAGCTCATGAGTGACCTGGACAGGTTCTGGTCTAATTTCCCCAAGTTTAGAGACCTGAGGGCTGGAGTAAGTTCAGCTTTATTCCTATCTCTAAGCCAGATACCGTTACGGTAAATCTCATCTTCTGGAATGAGTCTGTTCCCCCGCAGGACATTGTGGTGTGGCTCCGGAGGCATTGTGACCTGGTCTCTGACCTCACCAAAAGCAGAGACAATGATGGTATCTGGACGGGAGGGTGGAGGGTTTTGGTGAAACTGCGCCAGTGCGATAATATCACTGCCCACTTACCCAACTCCTTCTTTATTGGGAGGGAGAGGGGTGTGTGTTTCTATCCTGGGCAGCCTCGTAAGTGCTTCAAATGTGGCAAGGCGGGTCACCTGGCGAATACGTGTACTGTGGTGAAGTGCAACCTGTGTGGGGAGGTCGGCCATGTGGCTGCAGACTGCCAGAACATCAGGTGCAACCTCTGTGGGAAGATCGGTCACCCTCACAGGGACTGTCCTGACGCCTGGCACAATATCTGTAAGGACTATCCTGATGAGGATTTGGTGGCAGGGGCAGAGATTCTGGAGGAGGCAGCTTTACTGTCAGGGGAAATACTGGCCAGCCCGGAGGCCCACCAGGGGACCACTCAGGTGACACCAGAGCAGCAGGGTTCAGAGGGTGCACAGGGAAGTATGGAGGTTGTCCCTCAGGGGCAGCAGTCACAGGGAAGCATTACTTCAGTACTACCATCTGTGTCTCAGACTAAAAGGAAGAAAAAGGACAAGACCTCCCGTAAACCTGAGAAGGAGTATGACACTGGCCAAGGAGCCAGGAAGAAGGTCCAGAGTTCTGCAGGTGTAATGGACTTATCTAATAGGTTTGGTGTTCTGTCTGAGTCTGACGGTGATTTTGAGGATGACCTTAGAAGAATTGACGCAGAGTTTGATAGGGACGTAGAGGACTGTCCTCCGCCCAAGCGGAAGCCATTACCTGAGGGCCTCGGGTAGAGTCTGAAATGGAGACCGGCGGTGACCAGAATAACTCCGACTCAGATCTGTGACGCTGTCAACCACATAATGTCCGAGCCCAGATAGATAAAATCATTTAGGAAATGTTAAGTTATGGAAGGATGTGTCACTGGGTTGAAATATGATGTTTTTTTTTTTTTTTTTTTTTTTTTCCAACCAGGTGTATGGACTCTTTAAGATAATTTTATATGTATAATCCGGATATGTAATGAATGTATGTACAATCCAAGTGAATTTATTTTTGTATTACTGGAGAAATGTCAGTATATTTGTATTTGTTTGGTTTTTACAATAAAAATTGCCCCTATGTACAAGAATATAACTACTATAATACTGCTCCTATGTACAAGAATATAACTACTATAATACTGCTCCTATGTACAAGAATATAACTACTATAATACTGCCCCTATGTACAAGAATATAACTACTATAATACTGCTCCTATGTACAAGAATATAACTACTATAATACTGCTCCTATGTACAAGAATATAACTACTATAATACTGCCCCTATGTACAAGAATATAACTACTATAATACTGCCCCTATGTACAAGAATATAACTAGTATAATACTGCCCCTACGTACAAGAATATAACTATTATAATACTGCCCCTACGTACAAGAATATAACTACTATAATACTGCCCTACGTACAAGAATATAACTACTATAATACTGCTCCTATGTACAAGAATATAACTACTATAATACTGCCCCTATGTACAAGAATATAACTACTATAATACTGCCCCTATGTACAAGAATATAACTACTATAATACTGCTCCTACGTACAAGAATATAACTACTATAATACTGCTCCTACGTACAAGAATATAACTACTATAATACTGCCCTATGTACAAGAATATAACTACTATAATACTGCCCCTATGTACAAGAGTATAACTACTATAATACTGCCCCAATGTACAAGAATATAACTACTATAATACTGCCCTATGTACAAGAATATAACTACTATAATACTACTCCTATGTACAAAAATATAACTACTATAATACTGCCCCTATGTACAAGAATATAACTACTATAATACTGCCCCTATGTACAAGAATATAACTACTATAATACTGCCCCTATGTACAAGAATATAACTACTATAATACTGCTCCTACGTACAAGAATATAACTACTATAATACTGCTCCTACGTACAAGAATATAACTACTATAATACTGCCCTCTATGTACAAGAATATAACTACTATAATACTGCCCCTATGTACAAGAATATAACTACTATAATACTGCCCTCTATGTACAAGAATATAACTACTATAATACTGCCCCAATGTACAAGAATATAACTACTATAATACTGCCCCTATGTACAAGAATATAACTACTATAATACTGCTCCTATGTACAAGAATATAACTACTATAATACTGCCCCTATGTACAAGAATATAACTACTATAATACTGCCCCTATGTACAAGAATATAACTACTATAATACTGCTCCTACGTACAAGAATATAACTACTATAATACTGCTCCTACGTACAAGAATATAACTACTATAATACTGCCCCTATGTACAAGAATATAACTACTATAATACTGCCCTCTATGTACAAGAATATAACTACTATAATACTGCCCCTATGTACAAGAATATAACTACTATAATACTGCCCTCTATGTACAAGAATATAACTACTATAATACTGCCCCAATGTACAAGAATATAACTACTATAATACTGCCCCTATGTACAAGAATATAACTACTATAATACTGCTCCTATGTACAAGAATATAACTACTATAATACTGCCCCTATGTACAAGAATATAAACTACTATTAAATACTGCCCCTATGTACAAGAATATAACTACTATAATACTGCTCCTACGTACAAGAATATAACTACTATAATACTGCCCCTATGTACAAGAATATAACTACTATAATACTGCCCTCTATGTACAAGAATATAACTACTATAATACTGCCCCTATGTACAAGAATATAACTACTATAATACTGCTCCTATGTACAGGAATATACAGTGCCTACAAGTAGTATTCAACCCCCTGCAGATTTAGCTGGTTGACACATGTGGAATTAACTTGGCATTGTGACATTTGTACTGTAGATCAGCCTGGAAGTGGGAAATGCACTGCAGCAAAAAAAAATTTTTAATTTTTTTTTTTTTTTTTTAAAAACGTTAAGGCTAAGTTCACACGTTGCGGAATTGCCGCGGAAACTTCCGCGGCAATCCCGCACTTCTCCCGCAGGAAATACGCACGTTTTTTATGCTGATTCCCGCCAGAATAATAGCGTTTTGCAAGCGTAATTAGCTTGCAGAATGCTAGCGTTTTCCTAGCGATCTGTAGCATCGCTTGGAAAACTGATTGACAGGTTGGTCACACGAGTCACACATAGTGTTTGACAAGTGTGACCAACTTTTTACTATTGATGCCGCCTATGTCGCATCAATAGTAAAAAGATCTAATGTAAAAATAATAAAAAAAAATAATAAATAATGATATTCTCACCTTCCGGCGGCCCCCGCAGCCTTCCCGCCTTCAGCGACGCTCCCGGCAACTCGCGGTCCCAGGAGTGCTTTGCGACAAATCACACCGATGACGTAGCATCTCGCGAGACCGCTACGCCATCTGGGTGATCTCGCAAAGGACTCTTGGGACCGGAAGTTGCCGGGAGCGTCGCTGAAGGCGGGAAGGCTGCGGGGGCCGCGGGAAGGCTGCGGGTGCCGCCGGAAGGTGAGAATATCATTATTTTTTATTTTAATTATTGTTTTACCAGGGATATGGTACCCAGGGCCTGGAGGAGAGTCTCCTCTGCTCCAGACCCTGGGTACCATCCGCACATGAACCGCTTACATTGCGCATAGTGGGCATAGCCACATGCGGAAAGTAAGCGGTTCAATGCATTCCTATGGCGGCGGAATCACCGCGATTACGCTAAATTAATGAACATGTTGCTATTTTTTCCGCAAAGCGTTTTTTTCGCGGAAAAAAAACGCAACATGTGGCCAAAACATGCGGAATCAATTAACATGTATAGGATGCTTAATGCTTGCGTTTTTATCGCGTTTTTACCGCGGAAAACCGCGGAAAAACCGCGAAAAAAACGCAATTATTCCTGATCGTGTGCACTTAGCCTAAAAGTTAATTCAGAGTGTCATTTATTATTCAACCCCTCAAACCACAAGAATTCTGTTTGGTCCCCCTAAAGTATTAAGAAGTAGTTCAGGCACCAAGAATAATGAGCCTCACATGTGTGGATTAATGATCTCTTTTGCCAGCCTTTTCTGACTATTTAAGACCCTCCCCAAACTTGTGAACAGCACTCATACATGGTCAACATGGGAAAGACAAAGGAGCATTCCAAGGCCATCAGAGACAAGATCGTGGAGGGTCACAAGGCTGGCAAGGGGTACAAAACCCTTTCCAATGAGTTGACCCTACATGTCTCCACTGTTGGGAGCATCATCCGTAAGTGGAAGGCTTATGGAACTACTGTTAGCCTTCCACGGCCTGGACAGCCTTTGAAAGTTTCCTCCCGTGCCGAGGCCAGGCTTGTCCGAAGAGTCAAGGCTAACCCAAGGACAACAAGGAAGGAGCTCCGGGAAGATCTCATGGCAGTGGGGACATTGGTTTCAGTCAATACCATAAGTAACGTACTCCACCGCAATGGTCTCCGTTCCAGACGAGCCCGTAAGGAACCTTTACTTTCAAAGCGTCATGTCAAGGCTCGTCTACAGTTTGCTCATGATCACTTGGAGGACTCTGAGACAGACTGGTTCCAGGTTCTATGGTCTGATGAGACCAAGATCGAGATCTTTGGTGCCAACCACACACGTGACATTTGGAGACTGGATGGCACTGCATACGACCCCAAGAATACCATCCCTACAGTCAAGCATGGTGGTGGCAGCATCATGCTGTGGGGCTGTTTCTCAGCCAAGGGGCCTGGCCATCTGGTCTGCATCCATGGGAGGATGGATAGCACGGCCTACCTGGAGATTTTGGCCAAGAACCTCCGCTCCTCCATCAAGGATCTTAAGATGGGTCGTAATTTCATCTTCCAACAAGACAACGATCCAAAGCACACAGCCAAGAAAACCAAGGCCTAGTTCAAGAGGGAAAAAGTCAAGGTGTTGGAGTGGCCTAGTCAGTCTCCTGATCTTAACCCAATTGAAAACTTGTGGAAGGAGCTCAAGATTAAAGTCCACATGAGACACCCAAAGAACCTAGATAACTTGGAGAAGATCTGCATGGAGGAGTGGGCCAAGATAACTCCACAGACCTGTGCCGGCCTGATCAGGTCTTATAAAAGACGATTATTAGCTGTAATTGCAAACAAGGGTTATTCCACGAAATATTAAACATAGGGGTTGTATAATAATTGACCCACACTTTTATGTTTAAAATTTATTAAAATTCAACTGAGCAACATAACTTTTTGTTTTGTAAGATTTATGCTTCTGTTAATAAATCCTACTCTCGTTTGCAGTTTGAAGGCTCTAACTTATTTGCATCTTATCAAACCAGCTAAATCTGCAGGGGGTTGAATACTACTTGTAGGCACTGTAACTACTATAATACTGCCCCTATGTACAAGAATATAACTACTATAATACTGCCCCTATGTACAAGAATATAACCACTATAATACTGCCCCTATGTACAAGAATATAACCACTATAATACTGTCCCTATGTACAAGAATATAACTACTATAATACTGCCTGTTGTGAATGGACTTGAAATGAGTTCTGAGCAGAGGCTCCCTCTGGTGGTTACAAGCGGTACTGGACTGTCCAGTGAAGATTGTGAGGATTGGGAATCAGGTGTTACTGACTGGTCTTATATAAGGGAGTCGCCTTCCCATCAGGGTTGCCGGTGATCAATTGTTCTGGTCTCAATCCTTGATTCCTGTTTCCTTTGTAGCCTGCTGTGTCGTGTCTGCATCTCCTGCTAACAGATAAGACATTTTCTTCTTTTTGTTTTTGTGCTTGATTTTTGCATTTTGTCCTGCACTTCTGTGGGGGCCTTCAGGGTCCCCTCCGGGGGCTTTTGCCCTCTCAGTTTAGTTCAGCCACTGATGTTTGTACATTTGCTTTTTCCAGTTTTTTCAGTGGCTGCTGTTTTGATTTTGTTACACCAGAGAACTAATTTAGGTGGTAGAGGTCGTGTGATCTCAGGTGTTTTTGAAATTAGTAGAGTTGATGCTTTTCAGGGTTTTTTGGGATTGCAGTAAGTGCTCTTCCTATCCTTTTCTATTTAGGTAGTTTGGGCCCCAACGTTTGCTCATACTATTTTCTGTCTGTGTCAGTATTTCTTCTTGTCTAACCGCCATTACATGTTTGGGGGCTTTCTATGTTCTTTGGGGATCTGCTCCGGGGCAGATAGCTTTCCTCTTTCTATCTTTAGGTGTAGTTAGTTTCTCAGGCTGTGACGAGGCGTCTAGGACCAACGTAGGAACGCTCCACGGCTGCCTCTAGTTGTGGTGGTTAGTCAGGGTACTGCAATCTCATAGATTCCAACTGCTCTGGTGTATTGCCTTTTTTACCTGCACTCCTCAGCTACCAAAACATAACAGTATCACCGGCCTAATAAATTGAAAATTGTATGGTACTCACAGAAGGGAAAATATTGTGAAAGAAAAAAGGTTGTCAGAGTTGTCAGAGATATTTTTCTGTTTGTTGCATTTTTTTTTTCCCTCTGTATCTCTGGGTGCTGGGGAGGATTTTTTCTCTCAATGGAGTTTGCACAGTTGTCTGGCCGTGTGGATCAGCTTGCCACTGAGGTTCGGAGTATTGCTACCTATCTTGCTAGGTTGCCTGTTGTGGAACCTAGGATTCCCATGCCAGATTTGTTTTTGGGGGATCGAGCCAAGTTTCTGAATTTCAAAAATAATTGTAAATTGTTTTTTGCCTTAAAATCTAAGTCCTCAGGGAACGCAGCGCAGCAGGTTCAAATTGTCATCTCTCTCCTGCGCGGCGATCCTCAGGATTGGGCTTTTTCTCTGACACCTGGGGATCCTGTTTTGAGTGATGTTGATGCATTTTTTCAGGCCTTGGGGTTATTGTACGATGAGCCTAATGTCACTAATCAAGCTGAAAAAGCCTTGTTGGCATTAAATCAGGGGCTTGATGACGCTGAGTTATACTGTCAGAGATTCCGTAGGTGGGCAGTCCTGACCAAATGGAATGACGACGCTTTGGCAGCCCTTTTTCGGAAGGGTCTGTCAGATAATGTAAAGGATGTTATGGTGGGATTCCCTGTCCCCTCTGGTCTCAATGATTCTATGTCATTAGCGATTCAAATTGAAAGACGTTTGCGTGAGCGGAGAAGTATGCGTGGAATAGTGTTGACTTGTGAACCTGCTTCTGAATCCATGCAGTGTGATAGAGTGGTTTCTGGGGCACAGCGTCATGAGTTTCGAAAGCGCAATGGGTTATGTTTCTACTGTGGTGATGCCTCTCATGCTATTTCAGTCTGCCCTAAGCGGGGAAGACGTTTTGCACGCTCAGTTGTCTTGGGTAGTGTTCAGACTAAGTTTTTATTAACTGTTACTCTGATATGCTCTCTGTCCTCATTTTCTGCTCAGGCTTTCGTTGATTCGGGAGCAGCTATTAACCTGATGGATTTTGATTTTGCTAAACGTTGTGGGTTTCCCTTGATACCCCTACAGAAGTCTATTCCCCTACTGGGGATCGATTCTACCCCTTTGGCTGAGAATAAACCTCAGTTCTCTACTCAGGTGATAATGAGGGTTGAACCTGATCATCAGGAGAGCTGCAAATTTTTGGTTCTGTATAATCTACATGACATTATCGTGCTGGGTTTCCCTTGGTTACAGTCTCATAATCCTGTTTTGGATTGGAAATCTGTGTCTGTAACCAGTTGGGGCTGCCAATGTGTTAATACCAACACTCCTGTTTTTTCTGCCTCCCCCCAGGCTCAGGATGTTCCTGACTTTTTGATTGATTTTTCTGATGTGTTTAGCGAAAGTAAATCTGCATCCTTGCCTCCCCATAGGAGCTATGACTGCGCTATTGAATTAGTGCCTGGTAGTAAATTCCCTAAAGGTCGCCTTTTTAACTTGTCTGTACCTGAACATGACGCTATGCGGTCTTATATCAAGTAATCATTGGAGAAGGGTCATATCAGACCATCCTCTTCACCCTTAGGTGCCGGTTTTTTCTTTGTGGCCAAAAAGGATGGTTCATTAAGGCCGTGTATTGATTATCGTCTTTTGAACAATATTACTGTGAAATATCAATACCCGTTACCCTTGATTTCTGACCTGTTTTCCAGGGTGAAA
The DNA here is from genome assembly GCA_033576555.1 of Oophaga sylvatica. Lineage (NCBI taxonomy): Eukaryota > Metazoa > Chordata > Amphibia > Anura > Dendrobatidae > Oophaga > Oophaga sylvatica. The sequence continues at coordinate 74,865,205 of JARQOD010000009.1, forward strand.
AACGCTACTTGGTTTACCAAGCTTGACCTCAGGGGGGCATATAACCTTATTCGCATTAAGCACGGGGATGAATGGAAGACGGCATTTAATACCCTGAGGGGCATTTTGAGTACCTTGTGATGCCCTTTGGGCTCACTAATGCTCCTTCTGTCTTCCAGTCCTTCATGAATGACATTTTCAGGGATTTTGTGGATAAATTTCTGATTGTTTATTTGGATGATATCTTGATTTTTTCCAATGACTGGGACTCTCATGTGAAACATGTTCGAACTGTATTCCAGATTTTGAGAGAGAATGCTCTGTATGTGAAGGGATCAAAGTGTCTTTTTGGCGTACAGAGGATCTAATTTTTGGGATTCATTTTGTCCCCATCTGTTATTGAAATGGACCCGGTCAAGGTTCAGGCCATCTGTGATTGGGTCCAACCTACTTCATTAAAGGCTCTTCAAAGATTTTTGGGTTTTGCCAATTTTTATCGTAAATTTATTGGTAATTTCTCGGTTATTGTTAAACCATTAACTGATTTGACCAAAAAGGGTTCTGATGTGGTGAATTGGCCTCCTGAGGCAGTCTCTGCATTTCAGGAACTTAAGCAGAGATTCACTTCTGCTCCTGTTCTACGGCAGCCTGATGTTTCTCTGCCATTTCAGGTGGAGGTTGATGCCTCTGAAATTGGGGCAGGTGCCGTTTTGTCCCAAAGAGATCCAGAGACCTCTAAAAATAACCCTTGTGCCTTTTTCTCTCGAAAATTTTCTCCTACTGAACGTAATTATGACGTGGGTAATCGGGAGTTATTGGCCATGAAGTGGGCTTTTGAAGAGTGGAGACATTGGCTGGAGGGAGCCAAACATCAGGTGGTGGTCCTTACAGACCATAAGAATCTGGTTTATCTGGAATCTGCCAAGCGACTTAATCCTAGACAGGCCAGGTGGGCCTTGTTTTTCACACGTTTTAATTTTGTGGTTTCCTTTCTTCCTGGCACTAAGAATGTTAAGGCGGATGCCCTCTCGAGGAGTTTCCTTGCGGACTCTCCTGAGTTATCTGATCCTTCTGTTATTTTGAAAGAAGGTGTAGTTCTTTCCGCCATCTCGCCCAATTTGAGACTGGCTCTGGAGGGGTGTCAGGAGGATAGGCCCGAGCGCTGCCCTGTTGGGAAATTGTTTGTCCCGGACCAGTGGAAAAAGAGTGTGATGTCTGAGATTCATTGTTCCGCGTTGGCCGGTCATCCCGGAATTTTTGGTACCAGAGACTTGGTTAGTCGGTCCTTTTGGTGGCCTACCTTGTCTCGTGATGTCAGGGAATTTGTGCAGTCCTGCGGGACTTGCTCTCGCTCCAAGCCTTGCTCTCGCTCTAGTGGTTTGTTGATGCCATTGCCTGTGCCCAAGAGACCATGGACCCATATCTCTATGGATTTCATTTCCGACCTCCCTGTTTCTCAGAGAATGACCGTCATCTGGGTGATTTGTGATAGGTTTTCCAAGATGATACATCTTGTGCCATTACCTAAGTTGCCTTCCTCCTCTGAATTGGTGCCTTTGTTCCTTCAGCACGTGGTTCGTTTACACGGCATTCCTGAGAACATTGTGTCTGACAGAGGAGTCCAGTTTGTTTCCAGATTTTGGAGGACCTTTTGTTCTAAACTTGGTGTTCAATTGTCTTTCTCCTCGGCGTTTCATCCTCAGACCAATGGTCAAACTGAGAGAACAAACCAGACATTGGAGACTTATCTAAGATGCTTTGTGTCTGCTGATCAGGATGACTGGGTCTCTTTTTTGCCTTTGGCTGAGTTTGCTCTTAATAATAGGGCTAGCTCTGCCACTTTGATGTCTCCATTTTTCTGTAATTCTGGGTTTCACCCTTGATTTTCTTCAGGACAGACGGAGGCTTCTGTCTGTCCAGGTGTTGACTGTGTTGTGGAGCGTATGCAGCAGATTTGGGACCAGGTAGTGGAGAGGTTGTCCCCCTCTCAGGAGAGGGCCCAGCGGTTTGCTAACCGGCATAGGACTGATGGTCCTCGGTTTAAAGTGGGGGACTTGGTCTGGTTGTCCTCAAAAAATATTCCTATGAGAGTGGCATCTCCTAAATTTAAGCCTAGGTTCATTGGACCTTATAAGATCATGGAGATTCTTAATCCTGTTTCTTTTTGTTTGCTTCTTCCAGGGACATTTAAGATCCATAACGTGTTCCACAAGTCCTTGTTGAAGAGGTTTGTTGAGCCAGTGGTTCCTACTGCTTTGCCTCCTGACCCTGTTCTGGTTGAGGGCAATATGGAGTTTGTGGTTGAGAAAATATTGAATTCTCGTTTTTCTAGACGGAAACTCCAGTATTTGGTTAAGTGGAGAGGTTATGGTCAGGAAGACAATTCGTGGGTGTTTGCTTCGGACATCCATGCTAGGAGACTCATCCGTGCGTATCATAGAACTCATCTTGACCGACCTGGTTGCTCAAGTGAGGGTTCGGTGACCCCTCCTCAAGGGGGGGGTACTGTTGTGAATGGACTTGAAATGAGTTCTGAGCAGAGGCTCCCTCTGGTGGTTACAAGCAGTACTGGACTGTCCAGTGAAGATTGTGAGGATTGGGAATCAGGTGTTACTGACTGGTCTTATATAAGGGAGTCGCCTTCCCATCAGGGTTGCCAGTGATCAATTGTTCTGGTCTCAATCCTTGATTCCTGTTTCCTTTGTAGCCTGCTGTGTCGTGTCTGCATCTCCTGCTAACAGATAAGACATTTTCTTCTTTTTGTTTTTGTGCTTGATTTTTGCATTTTGTCCTGCACTTCTGTGGGGGCCTTCAGGGTCCCTCCGGGGGCTTTTGCCCTCCCAGTTTGGTTCAGCCACTGATGTTTGTACATTTGCTTTTTCCAGTTTTTTCAGTGGCTGCTGTTTTGATTTTGTTACACCAGAGAACTAATTTAGGTGGTAGAGGTCGTGTGATCTCAGGTGTTTTTGAAATTAGTAGAGTTGGTGCTTTTCAGGGTTTTTTGGGATTGCAGTAAGTGCTCTTCCTATCCTTTTCTATTTAGGTAGTTTGGGCCCCAACGTTTGCTCATACTATTTTCTGTCTGTGTCAGTATTTCTTCTTGTCTAACCGCCATTACATGTTTGGGGGCTTTCTATGTTCTTTGGGGATCTGCTCCGGGGCAGATAGCTTTCCTCTTTCTATCTTTAGGTGTAGTTAGTTTCTCAGGCTGTGACGAGGCGTCTAGGACCAACGTAGGAACGCTCCACGGCTGCCTCTAGTTGTGGTGGTTAGTCAGGGTACTGCAATCTCATAGATTCCAACTGCTCTGGTGTATTGCCTTTTTTACCTGCACTCCTCAGCTACCGAAAACTAACAACTGCCCCTAAATACAAGAATATAGCTACTATAATACTGCTCCTACGTACAAGAATATAACGACTATAATACTGCTCCTACGTACAGGAATATAACTACTATAATACTGCCCCTATGTACAGGAATATAACTACTGTAACATTTCCAGGGGATTTAGCTCTAGGATCGCTGTCTGGGTAGACAGAGTGACATGAAAACAGTTCATTCAGACAGCAGTTCTGGTGAAAACTGGCCGCAACCAGCTTTATTAAAGTCCACAGCAAACAGATAAAAATAAAGCATAAACAGAAAACCTAGGCTTGTCTAGCCACTAATTACACATAGATCGATTGCCCTGTCTATCCGGGTCCCGGCTCTACCAGCCTGACCCAAAACAACACATATGATATATGTTACCAGTATGGAGTTTCACAGATACTCCTCCTTGTGTCTGAAGGCACCTTCAATGTCCAGACTTGAGAGAGATCCACTCCTATTCAGCCGCTATTCGCACGGATTCTCACTGCGACTACTCCTGTGTCCAGGGTACTTCCTGCACCCAGACTGAGATAGCTCACACTCCTGGAGACACCTTCTGTACCTGGACCCCTTGTCCAGATTAAGCGTGCTCCCACTCCTGGAGACCGCTTCTTGTGCCGGGACACCTTCCTGTGTCCAGACTAAGCGTCCTCTCTGACTGTGTTTCAACACACCTACTTCTGGTCTCCTAATTAACACCTGAGTGATTTCAGGCCTGAGCTGCAAGTGTGTACTGAATGTAAGGTGTAGTGACCTTTCTCTACCACTAGGTCTACAAAGCCACACACCTCCCTTATACCAGTCAGTAAAGTAGCTAGGTGAAATATACACCCCATTCAATACACATACTCTCACTGTCTCACATATCCCCCCCTCTTCTCCAGACCGGAGGGCTGGTCATCCAGACCGGAGGGCTGGTTAACAATCCAACAGAGACAGTGAACTCTGGACCAGTCATGGCCCTCATCAGCTTCATCTTCACCACTGTCATTTGTATCTTCACCTGAGTCATAGCCAACATCAGCTTTCTCTTCATCTGAAGCATCCGTACTTCCCTGTACCCTCCCAGGCCTATGCTCTCTGCGGGCCTCGGGTATCCTGCACGGTTTCATCTTGACCTTAGGGCCGGGCTCAGTTTCGATATAGTGCCTGGCCAGAGAAGTACGACCCGGCACATCAGAACACTTCTGCTGACTCTTCCTCAGAAACTCACGTACCTCCTGTTCCTGGTGCACTGACCATGTGTCACCAACTATCACAGAAGGTATAGGGGGTTTTTCACTTTTCTCCAGTTCCCCTTGAACCTTCTTTACTTCATTGAGCTTCTCCAGAAGATGCTCATGGCTCTCATCACGCTCCTTCATCACAGTTTGGAGTTTTCTCCGAGAAGCAATCAATTCATCTTCTACCCGTTGGACGTCCTTTATGTCTTCAGCCCCTTCTTCGGGCTCTTCTGGTAGGACATGCTCAGAAGCCCTACCGTCAGTCTTACATTCTGCCTCTTCAGTCACATCATTATGGTCTCCAATATTTCCATTTATTCCAGCTTTCAAGTTCTCCTTGATAGCTGCATCTGTATACTCAGAACCCGCCGGATTCTTCTCTTCCGCCACGTTCTGCATCCCGTCTGAGCTCCCGTGTGTCTGCAGCGGCAACGGCGTGACACACCGCTTTTCCCATTTATTGGGACGTGGCTCCGATGTAGACTCCATGAAAGTGCGCTTGAGCTCACCAATGCCAGCTACTGATCCGGACAGTAACCCGTCCACGCCGCTGTCTTCGGCAGAAACAGACTCCTGGACAGATTCAGTCCCCATATCTTCAGTCTTGTTCCTCACAGCTTCACCCGAAACCTCAGCCTCTGATGAGGCATCGGCTTGGCGACCACCACTTCTATGGCTTTTTCCACCTCTGCAGCATCACCTTCAGAGTCCTTGGCATGATGCAGATCCACACCACACACTGACAACTTCTCATCTTCAACAGCATCCACTTGTGCTGTGTTCAGTTTCAGAGTCCTGCCTTTAAAGCTCAGCTCTCCTCCTTTCATCTTAGTCTTCGCCAGGGAACCGGCCAACTGTAAAACATCTTCAGATGCCATCTTCTGTCTGGCTGTAAGGTCAGCATCAGCTTTCTTCTCAGGACTCTCAACCTCCTCTGCTACCATGCCTTCCTCATTTGCACTGGTTGCTTTA